>PKRV01002605.1:1311683-1760534 GCA_003709505.1 Hyphantria cunea | reverse complement strand
ACATCATCATATTACTTTCGTATCCTAAAAATTATGTACCTTATAAACAAACCTATAAAAAGGTAGTGCTTCCTGTCATTCTAATCTCAATCTTATTGGGTGTCTACTAAAAGTATTTCTTTGTCCATTTCTTAATTATTTTATTTTCCGTCTCAGGAAATTGACCGCAAATGTTTGTATATAAATCTAAGTCACACTACTAACAGTGATGGAATGAGACAAACACTTACTCGTAGATACGGATTGCGTGATAATTTTCTTCGTCAACAATTTTGTAGTCTCGTAGTCGGTGCTATATTTCAATTTAATAAAGTCAATTGATTCTTAAACACATTCTTTATTTATTTATCTTTATTGTACACACTTAACAGATAGAAAAAAAAGTAACAACATACAAATGTGACAATTGGCGATCTCTTACAGACAAACTTATAATACGGATAATTTGGTGAGTGAGTTTATTTGGTGGGTTTATTTCACTAGTACATAGTATAGAAATAAATATATATTTGTATAATATCTACTATATGTATGAGGGTATGAGTGCGGTAGTTGAATATTCGATTGCCTTATCCCGGTTACGTCGTAGGAGGTATGATTTTCACTTTTTATGTATAGCAAGATATAAATGTTTACCTGCAAACCTGTATAGAAATACCTTTAAACATATTTTTTATTGCATGCGCATGAAATGGTGCTCAAAACATGCATTTACTTCACGCAGTCTAAGTATAATATGATATATATGCGCAGTGGTAGCGTACGCGACTGCTGTCCATGAGGTCTCGGGTTCGAATCCTGGATCGGACAAAATGTTTGTCTGACCTGCAAATATTTGTTTCGGAGTTTGGGTGTTTTCTATGTATAATATGTATGTATTTACAAAAAAAAGTATTTATGTATTCATATCAGTCGTCTTATACCCATAATACAAGCTTTGCTTAGTTTGGAAGTAGATGACGTTGTGTGTTAGATGTCCGAAATATTTATTAATTTTATTTAATGTTACTGAATATGTAAAAAAAAACTAGTATGTCAAGACTCTCTCAAGAAATTGTTCTAAACCCCGTTTTTCATCCTCTTACGTCAATTAAAGTAAAGTCGTCGCTCATACCTGTCCGCTTCAACGAAAAGGGACGTTCAACAAAAGAGCGTCGCTTATGCAATTTGCGGAATCAGCGCTTATCTCCTATTTGAGATGTAACAAGGGACTTTAAGTAAATTTAACATCAATTTGCAGTATGTTAACTGTACCGTTGGCGTTTATTGCCACTCCACTCTCGTTAGACTCTCAGGCCGGGTGATATTGCTAATTGGGTTTCCTAGCAGCCGGAAATCGTATAAAGTTTAACTAATACGAGACAGACTGCTGATGGCAAGAGTGCGTTATGTTGCTCTAACAATGTTTTGTGTGATCCATAAATTGTTGTTCTAAGTCTGGGTGTACTTTGTGTCCGTTTCATGTATGTTTGTAAAGATCCCCGTGGCACAGGAATGTATATTCCTAATGCAGGAGTAGTCTTTTTAAGAAAAAAAAATGTAAATCAATATCAACACGAGTGTTAAGTCGATAGATATTTGTACTTGTACAAGTTTGTTCACGTTAGTTTTAGGAGCCGAAATGTACAAAATATTTTAAAAACTAATAATTAAGAGAATTAGTTAACACGTAAAGTAGATAAGTGTGTTTAAAGCATGTAGGCTACGGTAAATATATTATTATAATATAGCGATCAATTACTTGAAGAGAGACGTTAATAGACGGGTCATTATTAGTATACAAAGTACAAGTTTATGAAAATTATAAAAGTTTGTACCATAAACTTTGAAATAACCAGAAAATACTAGTAGCTTTTGTACTATCGTTAAAACTATTTTCTTATCGATCCAAAGTAGCAACTTTTATTAACTTTCGTGAAATTTTATAGTAAATAAAACACTGAGGTACTATATTTTGTAGATTTATACAAACTTATATCTTTAAAAAATGATTTCAAAACATTAATATTACAACTATGGTTAATTGGTATTCGTTGCCTTGATATTATCTTGTAATACCTATCTAATACCTTTATAATCCGCAAAATGCTCGTTATTTGGCTAGACCAGAGTGATGCCACGGCCTCACAGAAAACCGGTATGAAACAGCGCTTGCGCTGTATTTCACCGAGTGAATGAGGATACAGGAGGCTCATACCCCAAACCCTCCTACCTCCCTCCCTCCCAATCCCCCAAAGGCCGGTATCGCACTTGTGACGCCTCTGGTGTTGCGGGTGTCTATGGGCGGCGGTAATCGCTTACCATCAGGCGATACGTCAGCTCGTTTGCCTCCTATTCCAAAAAAAAAAATATCGTTACTGGTAGTGTTCAGTTTTCACAAAATGCCTATTTCAGTAATATGTAGGTATATTAAGAAAGTGATTGATTATTTTGTATGTTCAGGACGAAATAATTAAATTTATTTCCACTGAGCTCTATTTTGTTAAGCTTTTGATTCGCATCAACAAAGCCAGCGTCGTCGGCCGCAAATTGCAGACTCATTGTTTGGCTCAAACAAACATTCGCGGGCTCCATTCCTTGCTCCCACAAAGAAACTCCATTTACAGTCAACAAATCATTTTCATTGTTTTTATTTTTAATTACTTATAAAATTATTATTCCCGCTTTAAATTTTGTATTCACACAAATTACGCTAGTAGGTCTTTATGGAAATGTGAAATTGAATGTAAACGTTTAAAAGAAAAGTGACTGTTTACTTATTACGATTAATAGCAGTTGTTTAATACGGTATACACATATATTCAGTATATTCCACGTTTACGTAAGGATATTCGTGTAATATAATGATGTTTAATATCTAAACTATGAATAAGTCATGTCAATTGTCTCTTTTTGCAAGTTTTTAAATCAGAAAATATTAAGAGTTACAAAAACGAAATGTATTCAATACTAACCTGTGGCACCATACGGAAATTTATCGATTGTCGCGGTAATTCATTAAAACGATTTTTTTTTATTTGTCAATCTGTTAAGTAAATGTCAACCTGTTAAATAAGACAAATACTATTTTACATTCTAAGTTAAGTGAAGCGGTTAAGCCATTTCTGAAACTAACAAATCAAATAAACATATAAACAATCAAAAATTCAAGAAACTGTCTTCTTGAATTCAGTTACTTTAAGAAAGACCTCATTCATTACTTTTTCTTCAATAACTTTTATATAGCGACTTCTTACCATTTTATTACTTTATATGTTTCTTTAGATTCTTCGAGTTGGTAAAAAGCTGTTTTGCATTTTGTCTGACTATCGTAGGATATTCCTAATGCCCTTTCTATATAGATGCCTTTCTTATTTCTCATTTACTATAAAGCCAGTGTCAATATAAGTCTAATGCCTCACCTCCACTAAATAATTGGCAACCTGTTGTGTTGCCAAGCTAGTGCTAGCTAGAGCTAGACTTGCAATGAATTTAATAAAAAAAATCTTATGTAGTTACATAAATCTCCTTATGTAATCTCCTTAATCTCATAAGTGCTTCTTTACCCCATTTATTCGTAGGTATCTCATTAATCAAAATCACCAAAAACCACCACCACCATAGAATTTGGTTTATATCGGCAGCAAAGTCATGATTCTACGTTCGTATTGTATGGTTACTTAAAGTTGAGGACTTTGTTTCTGGGTATACCCAATGTAAGATAGTAACATAAGATTTCCTTACGACAATACACCTGGTCCCATGCCCAAGT
The DNA here is from genome assembly GCA_003709505.1 of Hyphantria cunea. Lineage (NCBI taxonomy): Eukaryota > Metazoa > Arthropoda > Insecta > Lepidoptera > Erebidae > Hyphantria > Hyphantria cunea. The sequence goes on along the minus strand of PKRV01002605.1, from coordinate 1,756,783 downwards.
GGGATGAGGGTTTCCATACGATAAAGGAAAAATAACTAATTGATGTGCATAATAAATGGAGTCTCGAATTTTCGGCAAATAAACTAGCACTACTTAATTACTTTTGTAGTAGTCGTTATTTCGGTCACGTCTGGTTATATTTTCCGAATTGTTTACCATTTCCATAATTAGTGGAATTATCTTAACAAGGTTAACGTCGAGGCCTGAATTGTAATGCGAATCTATTTTTGAGATCCGGCAAGAATGTGAAAGATTAAGATTTCGCCTAAATCTTGCCTAAAGCATAACACCTAAAAGACCGTAATAGCAATGCGGCATTCAAGTCTGGATAATATGTAAAGAACATGAATGAGATATGATGCTTTTAATTATTATTTAACACGTTCTAGTTCTCGAACGTATGCCTGATTTGAATCTTGTGATGTAGCCATTCCCAAACAATTTTCGAATCCATGGAATTCATAGAAAATAAAATTTCAGGCTATTCCTATACAATCTAGACAATAGCGATACAAAATAATAAAATGAAGGTTAGTGCCTTCAAATAAATATTAAAGCAAATTTGGCCATAAATACTTCCAACGCCGTAAATTAAATTGCTGCAAATTTAAAGAGAAAGAGAACAACAGAATTATCACAATACCAAAACCCTATCGGAATCACCTCAAGTTGTATTTAAAATAAATATATTCAACTAAAACGGAAATAAACTAAAACAATATTGCTGTATTACTAAAGTGCGGCCATCAGGTTTCATTCCACTTGTTGGCACTTCACAACGGCTAAATAATATAATATATATATAATATAATAAAAACTTGTAGTAGACGGCAAATTGTTTGATTTTTATTGGTAGACAAATATAATTCCCAATTCGTACCAGGTATAAAACAGATTGAGATAAATTTTTGATTTTGCTTGTATTTCAATTGTGATTGCATTTTTTCTCGCATTTAAAACTTTATATTTCACTGTAAGGAATATTGCATTGAACGATTAAATCAAACATCATAACAATCAGAAACGTACATAATTAACTTTGAAATCAGAGTTAAGTTACTTGAGAAAGACTTTTCAATAACTTTGAACTTGTACTTATTTTAAATTGATGCCCTAGACTGCCTAAAGTAGTTTCAAAGCTGTACAGTAAAATGGGAAAGAAAAATTTTATAAGAAATCACCACAAACCGCTAAGGTGTAAAAACTTATATGAAATTGATAACTTTAATAAATAATCGCATATCATAAACTATATAACAAGTAGTAAGATTTGTAACTTTATTCCTCGGAAAAAGCTTATTAGAAAGTTAATTCCTCTGCCATGAAATTAAATATATTTTATACTTTGAAGCAAATGTAAGTCACTAAATATCGCATAGACAATTATGATTTAGTTAAAGTTTATAAATTTACTAATAAATACACCACGGCTCACTAAGAATGTAAAACTAAACGTTTTCGTAGAGTAATTAACATTAGTGACTAATAACCTTATTGGTGTTTTAATGTCTCTTTTATTAACTAAAAACTTTGCTTGCAGAAATCAAAGTATTCATATATATCAACTAAATTAGCCACCACTTGTCTAATTTAGTTGGTGCAAGCATTTGAAAATACCTTATTTACCAATGTAAAAGGGCTTTAAGTAAATTCTTACATTTACTTTAAATGTAAGAATTTTTTTAGAAGCCCTTCTGAGAAGAGGAACTTTATAGTTTTTAACACATTTTTAAGAAGTACAGGTGAAGCTAAGCTAGTCGTCATTATCTTTGTTTGTTTGCTTGTAACCGATTTTAGCACAGATTTCAGCGTCGTAATAAAGAATTAAGAAAATATCGTAATAAAGCAAACGACTTTTTATGGAACCAAGGAATTTTTAATGAATTCTAAACATTTGTAAAAAATTAGTTAAACTCATTTCTAAGGAGGGCCTATGTTGATTATGATGATGAAAGTTCATGATTATTTGTTTGTATTTTAACATACTTGGTTTGTTGAGTATATGATATGTATAAACGGCAACAGGCTACATAGCACTTAGTAAACAAACTCACAAGTAATCTATTAAACTTTTAGACTGCCCGAATTTCACAACAGTTCTGAAGGAACCTTTGTAGTATCAAATAGAAAACATTTTCGAAGAGGGAAAATATAAATCGACGCATACTAACCGGAAAAGGTCCCGAAATTCGTATAAAAACACCCGAACCCACAATAAAATCTGCGTGGGGTATAAATCTGTAATTCTATCCGGACAAAAGTAGTGAAAACAGACTTATGTCACAAATATGTCATGCAATGGTTCAGCAGTAATGCGTTGAAACACCGTTAATTAAGGTTGACGAAGCCGACATCGACAGTTGCCGTAATTGGGTTGAGCAACAGGCTCCAGTGGGAATCACCATAACCCAGCTACGTGAGTTCCTCAGTCTTTTATACTTATACAAGAAGGAGTATAAACTCGTTTGTGAGTTTTGTAATCAATTTTCAATTCATAATTGTATTAGTTATCAACAATACTACTGCGCCATAGAAAACATAAAACTGCATTCATGATATCTAACGGATATCTTATATCAACTTATTTATAGAAAAAATACTATTAGTATTCAATGGTTTGCTTACAAATTTTTTTCAAATTGAATTGTTATCATGTGTGTGTTAACCCGGGTCCGTGAAACCGTGAAACAAATGAATGTATTTTACATTCTTTTTCTGTAACTGACAATAAAAACATAAGTTTGTTGGATACATGGAGTAGTGTCATTTTTTATTGACAATATCACCTAATGACACTAATAGTATAGTGATGTCGTTAAATATAATGGATATAAGACATTCGCAATGAAAATAATTTAAATCAAGTATTATATTTTCTAAATTTATTATAAATTTAAATTTATATCCTCAACTTTGACCATAACGTCAACATAAAGTGGCAAGTTACCATGAGCGTCTCCGTGATTCGGAGGTCACGTTAAGCAGTCGGTCCCGGTTGTTATCATACGATAACAGTCGTGAAGCTTAGTTGGAGGCCTTCGGGCGGCTTAAAAAAAAACATCCAACGGCAAGATTTACGTAGCCACAACGTATTCTTGCCAGTCCCCAACCCGCACTTGGCCAGCGTGGGGATTTATGGCCTTAACCCTCTCTCGAGAGGAGACCCGAGCCCAGCAGTGGGACATTATGGGTTGTTGATATGATATAATATAATTTGACCATAACAAAATACATACTCTCAGTAATGCTCTCTTCCATCTATAGTGTAGTCTAAGATATGCATGTTATAAATATGTGTCCATGACACTAACAGCGTTGCTCCGCTGGATAGCAACGGCCATCCTCTGCACCAGGAACGAACCAGAGCGGGAGTCACCACATTTAAGAGCAATACGGCGACCAATTTCCGCAATTAAACTTTTGGCCTCCGATGCCCAACTGCCCAGAGTCTCCACGGCGCAAAGTAATAGTGCGTCCCCATTGCAGCGTACTTCAATCTCTTCCTATCAGCAGCATTATCCGCTGCCGCCCCAGGAGCGTTGACAGTGCGACTCAGATGCGAGGGCGCGACTGTACTGACGCACGTAGCGTCCCACACCAAGCACTTGCCGTTCTTCCACGGCACCAAAGTCAAGCCATCCGGCCGCTTCCCGTCAGATCTGCTGAGGCCCGGTGGCTCCAGCATAAAGGGTGTCGTTGAGGGCATGATGTCGCGAAAATCTACCCGAGCAACGCCGACAACTCATCGCGTGATGGCCATCAGCCTCCACCATGGTGCCGCATATGCATCGATGTGGTTCACACACCCTGCAACCCAGGCGAAGACCCACTGCCACACGCAAAGAGTCATCGTTCAATGACAAATTAAACCGAACTAACAAAGTTTGATTATTATTTAGGTTGCTTGCCCATTGTACACTTTTTATACATTTGATATTACTTGCGTAAGAGGGTCGGCGGCGACTGGATACGAAAATCAACAGACCAGGGCCTGAAGGAGGACGGCAACGAACTGATGATGATGATGATATAAACTTGATATTTTCAATACACGATTCTTGAACATAAAACGGCTAGTTAACTTTATATTCGTTCAATAAAATACAAATTAGATTGAGAATATACTGACAAAGCTTTTATCATATATTTATTCATTTTCTACTACATTATTAATACATTGAAAACTTGCTTTTCACAATAATTAATTTATATTATGTAAAAGTTTGAGAGTAGATAAAAATGTGGTGTCGTAGGACACCAGGTAGGAACGAAGTTCCTTCGGCTAATGTAGAATCATCAAAATATTCAATTCAAATTTAAAAAGAAATATTCACACACACGCGCGCACATATATATATATATATATATATATATATATATATATATATATATATATATATATATAATCCCTATGAAATGTCGTAGTTTTTTTCTCAATTTTTCCGTATGACCCTCAAAACAGCAAGAAAGGTAACCTAGAAAACCTTACAAAGATTTTAGTATGTACACAGAATATTAACCAATGTAAAATATTTTATATTTATAAATAAACTAATACTTACGTATTTAATTCTTTTGCACTGAATAATTTCCCACTATTATCACTGTCAATTGTATTCAAGCCACTTGTTAGTTCACTTGTTTTTACGACTGTCGCGCCTGCGCACGTCTCACATAACGGTTTTATTCCACGCACTTTTTAGATTTTTTCTTACGATTTTACTATCACATTTTTTTCAGTTCGGTCGCGCAGCAAAATCTCTATCCCCTCCAAGCCTGCCGTAAGCAAATATCAATGCGTACGTATGATATAGAAATAATCCTTTAATCTCTAACTGCTAAGGAGTTTTGCCTTCTATCTGATGATATCTAATATATAATATAATCTATCGATAAGATAAGTATGAAATTAAAAAAATTATCATCCAACTCCTAAGCGTTGAAAAGTTGTACTTTCCGTCATTGACTCACCTAAATAACTTGAAAGAATACGACTAAAGGTAACATACATACACATGACATTTAAAGATTTATCTACCAACTCCTAACCGTTAAGGAGTTGTATCTTCCATCATCAGTTTATCATCATGGATAGATGACTACCAGATAGAAATACCGTTAAAGCTTTAGAAAATATATAAAAAACATAAACCTCAAACTTCATAGGCACGTCCACCTATGAAGTTTGAGGGTTTTCTTCGATTTCTTTGGAATCTCATCATCAGATGCTATATCAGCATAAGGGCCATAGAACCTATTCGAGAGCACACCCTTTTGAATATAAAAATATATCGACCTATTATATGTATTCATATCAGTTGCCTAGTACGAGCTCCGCGATAGAAACTTCAGGGTCATTCCTTTTAATAAGAAATACGATGAAAGATGTATAGTAAAGACACGGACAAACGACAAGTCTGAAAAATGCAATTATTATAAGTATATGAGTATTCCGGAGACATTGTTATTTTTTTGCTACAAATACAACGTGAAGTTCGGTCTACTTCATTGCGTTTTATTTATTTTTTCCTCTACTTTCGGGTAGACAAGGTTTGAATATGGTCGTTGTATATTGAATTCCATAACAATGCTATAAGACGATATATGTTTATTAAACTTTAACGCCACTACATCACCAAAACTAGTGGAGAACTGAGCACTTCTCACACGCCGACTCAACCTGCCTCTGCAATTATCACAAATCGCCCTATTGCGGCTAAGAAAGCCACCAGCCTGTCGGTGGTTTTGGTGTACAGAGGTCCTCAGTGTTGCAAAGAGCGCTAATGTAGTATTATGTAAGTGTTTAAAAAAGTTAATCAGTTTTTGTTTGTAAAATTTCATAACGCAAGTCTGCGTGAATATTTTCAATCAAAGAAATAAACTTATTTCTCTCTATCTTTGATTTCATTCGTTGATAGATCAATTAAGTTCCCAAATATCTACAAGTTTAAAAATAATTAACCGAATTCTTCTCCTATGGACCGAATTGCACTATTTACTTACACAAAAGAGCATCGTTATAACAACTTGAATCATTTTTTACAAGCCCACTCTGACTACATGCAAACAACTACACAACAATCTAACTTAATTTCTCAACAGAATAAATATTGAAGACGAATTTCATTGAGAGTGCTTCACATCTTTAATAATTGCAACAGGCAGCAATTATATTCAACTGTAATAAAATTGAGAAGTGTTATCCAAAAGCACGCCGTCCCCGACCAAGTTTGTTAATGATATTGCCAATGTCTAAGTCAATTTTAATCAAATCACAAAATTGCTCTAAATGAGGGAATCCAATTATTTTGTAAATGGGTTCCAAAGTGCCAATGCTTGTGAACCTTGTCGAAATAAATTATGTTATAATTAATGGGGTCTACCAAAAATGTTTCCTTTGGCGAAACCTTATCGATTTTTGCGTTACAAATTTACTATATTTAGGATTCATGAACAACTGTTCATGAATCCTAAATATAGTTATAGTTACTGGGTTTTGTAAATTTAAGGAAACCACTTGTGCGTATTGGGTTTTTTTTTATATTTATTTACTTACATAACCGCAGGAGTTGAAAGAGGTATATTCCGCTACTTCAGTTAACACATACATTTTTACATTACTATACCAGTTGCTGCGCTGTAAGTACAGTCAATTCCAATACAACAAACCCCGTATAGGATTTGCGAATGTATGCTAATATAAGTGCAAATTTTCACTTTTTGTCATTTTTAGAGTTCCGTACCTCAATATGGAAAAACGGAATCTTTATAAGATCGCTTTTTTGTACGTCTGTCTGTCAAGACTCTTTTTCTTAGGAGCGCGGAGAGGTATCAAGCTGAAATTCATATCAAATACTAAAGTTTACTGTTCCTTAGAGATGAGAAAAAATCCAACTTCTAAGCCAACGAAATCAAATGATACAGCCGCTTAAGCTGCAAATTTTCGATACTCGCAACTGCTCGTGAATTCAGAACCTTGAAATTTAGTACGAAGCAATCTCTTATAGCACAGATAAACGAAAAATTATGAAAAGCATAATTTTTTTGGTGACATCATATAATATACCTACTAGTTTGTAAGGAACCCTCGGTGTGCGAGTCCGACTCGCACTTGACCGGTTTTTATTCTGCAAAAATATAATTTTTATTAGCATACTGACACAATAAAGCTAAGCACATTTTAAACCAAGTCGATGGTAACAACTTTTTTATAAGAATTTAAATTCTTATAGCAAAGTTCTCAAAATAGTATAATTATATAAAAATAGTATAATTCACTTTCTAAACTAAAAACCTCATAACTATTTACTATTTATTTATGACTGCCTCGGTGGCGAAGCGGTAGCGTATGCGACTGCCGTTTTTGAGGTCTCGGGTTCGATTCCCGGGTCGGATCAAATGTTTGTATGATCTACAAATGTTTGTTTCGGAGTTTGGGTGTTTTCTATGTATGATATGTATGTATTTACAAAAAAAAAATATATATGTGTTTATATCAGTTGTTTAGTACCCATAATACAAGCTCTGCTTAGTTTGGGACTAGACGGCGTTATGTGTTGATGTTGATGAGATGTCTGAAATATTTATTTATTTATATTTATTTCTAAATGCTAGCGGCAATAAATCTACATTCTCTTTTGCACGGTGAAACTCTGTGTTTTCTGAACTGCAGGTATCCTGCCGATCTATATGCACCACACGCGACGGCAGATTGTGTTAAGTTACAAATACAGTTAGTTTGGTAATAAGTAATATATAAACATTCTAAGTTTTACATAATAAACACACCTAATTTTTTCTCGTCTACCTACAATTTTAAATTATATTTAGATTTAACGCAATGTGTAACATGGGAAGGAAACTTGACTTATTTATTTTATGGTTGGCTCTCTGACGCCGAGCTCTCCTCGCAAATGTGATTACATTTGTAAACTATTAATTTTAAAAGGACTAAAAGTAAACTTAAGTCGTGGAAAACATCTTGCATACTGCAAGACTTAGGATGGATAACGGAACTGGGACTGCTGGAGCGCGTACTTGTTTTTCAGACTTGTGATTAAAGAGTCACTGCTCAAATCTTAAATTAACTCTAATAACTATATGTGTTTTAAGTTTCTACTTCTTAGTCGTGTTTCACTTATCTTGACAGAGTGGTCGTGACTAGTATGACGATGGTCCTCTGGCAGATGTTATGGTAAGGTAATTTTGTGCCACTTCTGCCCAAGGAAAGTCAACTTAACGCACGCAATCAATGTATCTAAATTTAGTGAACACTAAAAATTATCATTTTACGCACATAAATTAGCGAGCATTCTCATTCTATATAATATATTTTTATGTGACTAAAAACTTAGCGCTGTATTAACGAGTCCCTAATTCAATCGAAAATCAATATAGCTGCGTTAATTCGCTTATAATCAGTTCAACATAACAAAAAGCCTCCAACATTTACAAAACATACGATATATTTTTACAACTAAAACGTTCAGTATTAGGCGTCTCAACTTTAATTAAGTTGCGAATGTAGAAACAACTTGCCACAACTAGTTAACTTACTTACCAACTATAATTAAACTCGAACAAGTTATGATGAGATGGTGAATGTTGTTCGATCAGCTATTGATTTATAATAAATAAATAAGTCCTCATATTTTCATAGTCTCAAAGAACTCTCTTTCATTCTTAGTAACTTCAAAGTGGTTATACGTAATAGGATTTCTTGCATCCACCGGCCTTTGATGTACTTAATGCCTCCATTTCAGCTTTTTATTCCATTTTCTACTCGATCACAGAGATTTTTCAAGAGCGGTCCTTCGTCAATACATTAACTTTTACAAAACGTCTACGTGGGTATATTAATATTTTAATACCCATACATTACTTAGAAGAGTATATTTTCATCATAACATGTATACCTACCTAAAAACGTTTGAAGCGACGAGAATAAAATTGTTAAAAATCCAGGCTTCCGATCATGTTGTAGTAGTGCACCCCATACTGGAGTTCAATATTGCACTAGATGCAATATTTATACTTGTATCAGAAGCTAGCATATAATTATGCAAGAAACTAGAAAGTAAAATTCAATAGTACTCTTTATTTTATTTAAAGAAAATTAACTTTTTATTAAAAGAAGTTTTGGTGATATTAATGAAAATTTCAATTCAGTATACAGTTTATACGAAACGCGAACTAATAATGTGTGAAAATTAAAAATTAAATACTATATTTTTATAATTCTATAAAAACTGGAACTGTTTTTATCCTATCAGTCTAACCATTTTATTGACCAGGAATTGAAAACGAAAATCGTCATTCAAATTAACATTTCCAGAGAAATCAAATAGCGGTCAGATTCAAACAAATATCTGTATTACTTAAATTTCTTTATTAACTCTTAAATGCAGAGCGGGAGACACAAAAGTGTCCATGGGTGGGGAATATTTATTCACCATCAATTGATACATCTCGTTTGCTCGATACAAAAAAGAACTGTGCACTATAGGTCTATAATAGGTACTTGTGTTTAAGATCAAGTGACAAACAAATCAATTCGGCGCTTACTCTGATTTACAGTCCTATAAAGTGTTCCTCGAGGATGTATACAGTGAGAATTGTTTTATTTATCGCATTTCAGCCATAAAACCTTAACAAAACCCGACTCAAAGCACCTAAATATCCTGAGTACATTTTATCGAAATCGGTCTTTTTAGAACTGCTTTAAAGTGTTTCGATTATGATTAAAAACAAAAGTATTTTATCTCTGCCTTTTATCAAAATAAATACGTTATCTGACATAAAATTATTTTAAATCTTAATAGCATTTACATGACATAACATTATTCTGACCTACAGCGTTTGTAGCTGTAGGTCAGAATAATGTCAGATTTATGTTTGGTACTTATAATCACAATTTGTTGTCGTATGTCATGGGTTCAGATTAATAAGGGCAACCTGGCTGACTTTTTTGGGCATTATTTTGATGAATGTTTACCGATCATTATCATCATAAATATATATATACCTAAGTATTACTATCACTTCGAGCTAAAAACCTTGGCCTTGTCTCTACTGTTTTATCGTATGGTTCAATAAGCAATAAATATATTTTATTTTCGTAATAACAAAGCACACTGTACTTATAGTACGTTAGTAAAATACGTAATACAATTGGTACAACACTCCAGGTGCACACCCGATGCTCTCATAACATTAAAGTAGAATTGTTACTTCGTGGATACAATTCAGACTCGTTATCGTCACAGCTACTGTTTTATACCACCTGTACTGCAATGAGGGAAAGATACAACTAACCCCCGTGTTTAATCTCGCAAACGTTATTGTATACTGTCTTGTGTAACCTTTTGTGTCTAGAAATGAAAGAGATAAATGTAACGTGAAATGGATGCGGATGAGACACCGATTAATAGAACTGGAGATTTTAATTAATGTATGTAAAATGTACTAACTTTAAATCGCAGCTCCGTAAGCTTGTGCACGTATAGGTATCGCATATCGCGGTAAAAAATAGCTTATGTCCTTCCTCAAGTGTCGCCATGCCAAAATTTTATTGAAATCGGTGCAACGATGTGGCCGTGAAAACGTAACAGACCGACAGAGTAACTTTCGAATTTATAATATTGTTATGGATACTACTGTCGTACTATTAAATACGTAACTTTTCAATTTTCATATACAACAGATAACGCAATCAGCAAGAAACACCATCGTTGTATAGTAATATGGTGACTGTAAATAGTTATATTTGATATTGCATAAAGATAGTCAAAAGACACAAGTCAAAGTGAAAGACACAACTGAAAGCCAAGAGACTAATTCGAGAACGTAACTGCCATTAATTGCTTTAAACTCGCTTATTAGATACATTAAATAATAATGGACACTATTAATTTCGTTGCTTTACGGAATTTTTCATTTCCCAAGAAGCGGTTGGATGGATGCAGGCTGGCCCATTCTCGATGACATCGTATATCATGTATATCGTATAGGACATGGATCGTAACAAAGATTTAAAAGTTCTTTAATCCCAAATTATTTTGTCTCAAGCTAAATAAAGTTGAGGTTCCTACTACGTACTAACTCCTTCTTCTGCATATCAATTTAAACAGAGAGTAGGTAAAGTTTAAAGCTTTCTGACGGCTAGTTTGTCGCCCAGTGTTTGACGTTTAATTTTAAAACTTATTTATAAATACGCCGGAGCCGACTCTGGTAAAACTCAATATTTTCACTATGATCTTATGTTTTAAACGTTTCATAGATTTGCAAAAAGTATTTAATAAAGAAAATATTTTTCGCCACTTTGTAACTTTGATCAGTTAGTTCTTTGGAGATCTCAAAACTAGAAGCTGTGAACTGAGAAGTGAGTCGGTAAGATTACCGGCGTCCTTAACTCCTCTTATCTTAATTTTGAGCTTAGGTACTTCTAAATACTGAGTTGCGGGTATTCATGCACTTCACTTAACAACAGAAGACCATAAAAATAATTAAATTGTGTTTGCATTTGTAAATCTTTGATTATTTGCGCTTTTTTTCTCGTCTATTCATTTACAGAAGTATTTAAAACCACGATTAAAACCTACATAACAGTCATTATATCGATATAACTTTATTTAAAACTCGATTCAAGAAATCAGAAACATGTTTCATTAAAAGATTTATAAAAGAATAGCTTTTGGAATGTCGCCAATTCCAAAAGCTAATCTTTGCTTTAGTATCTAATTCCTATAACTTTACTCTTATATAACGCCTTTATAGTCTCATAAAGTTACTATTAGAAATGCGATAGCGGATACTGAATCGATATGCTGTACTAAGCTCAGTCAGGTGGCATTTTCTAATGCAGTCTACTGACAGAGATGATAACTTGGCTTTTGTAAGTTACGGTCATGTATTTTAGTGATAGTCTTTATTATAAATTGCGACTTTAACTTCACTTAGCCGTAAAAGCTCAATACATGATTATCAATTTAAAAAAGATGTGACTCTGTTTTTATCTGTTCATTTTTAAGGATTGAAATGAAAAAACCCGATTCTAAAAAAAATGCTTTATGTCCTCCACATAGTTTTTTTGCGTCATGAAATGTATCATAAATAAAAAAAATATTTTATAAAAATAAACCTGGCCTGGAAAAATATCTTAGAGCTTGACAAAAGGAAGAAGATTGAAATTTCCGCCTATACTTAAGCACCATCTTATTAACTATACTCTTTTTAGACATATATCATCTGCGGTATTCCAAACCGTTCAACCTTTAAGACTTTAAGAAAAGAGTGAACTCCGTCCCAAAAGACCAGTATTGCGCATAAATTGTAGATGTTCATTGCAATAGCGGCAGTGTTGGGTATAACTGGTATTACAGGCTTTGGTAGCTTTCTCTATCATTAAAAATAATTTCATCAATATATATAGATAACCGTTGGGGTAAACGAGTTCTTGAGTGGAGACCGCGTCTCGGCAAACGTAGTGTAGGACGTCCACAAGCCAGGTGGAGCGATGATTTGCGCAAGACGGCTGGCAGGAGCTGGATGCGAGAAGCCATAGATCGAACTAAGTGGCGTGAAATTGGAGAGGCCTATGTCCAGCAGTGGACTGCGATAGGCTGATGATGATGATGATGATGATATAGTCCATCTAAATAAAATGGTACCGTGTGATATGTTATATTTTTCAACATTAAATAAATAACTTTGTACAAGCGTAAGCCACAAATCTAAATATTTTAAATGTAAATTAACAAGCATAAAAACCAATACACAAAAAAGTATCTTTTTCAGACGTCATTTCAAAGTGACGTAGGCAGGTCCTTTACTTCAGTGTTGTGATTTTTCAAATTTACTCATATAAAATACTAGTAATCGTTAAAAAATTCAATTGGCATCCACAGTACGTCTGAGGGAATTCGATTCGTTTATTTTAACAATATGGAATATTAATCTACCGTACAATGTCCTGTACTAGGCATACATATATACACTTATAATAAAAATCTGTAAAACTGGAATCGATTTTTTAATCTAAGGAAATGATATCAATAGTCAGATATACCGTGGGAGAGCCACGCTTCGGTACGAATGGACCGGTTCGACCGAAGTGATACCACGGCCACATAGAAAACCAATATGAAACAGCGCTTGCGCTGTGTTTCATCGTGAGAATACCGGAAGCCCATACCCCAACTCCTCCCCTCATTCCCCAGCCCATCCCCCAAAGGACGGCAATACACATGTGACGCCTCTGGTGTTGTGGGTTTCCATGGGCGGCGGTAATGGCTTACCATCAGGCGATAGGTCTGCTAGTTTGCCCCTATTCCATAAAAAAAGATATTAAAGTAATCGATTTCTCTGACACCCATTCCTTTTTTTTTATCTGTCAAAAGTGTCATACAGTACTTCTTATATTAGTTGGATTACAGTAATAGAAACCTCAACTCGACAAAGTTCAGTTAACAAAAGATAGACACACAAATACACACTAAATACAGACAATTATTCTAAAACAGAACACTTTTTACTTCGTTAATAAACCTATGCTCCATTAGTCATAGTGGCTTTATAGCCTATTCGAGGCAACTAAATTTAACGTCCTGGTTTTGAATTCGCAATTGAATTGGACTAAGCCAGTCAGACAGAATGGGCGAGTTGAACAGGATTTACTAGTTCACAATGAATAGATGCCAATAACCAGTGCGGATTTAATCATGATTGAAGTTCGAAACGATAATACTTTAAGAAATTAACCAAAATAATATTCCAAATCAAACCATCAAAAAGCTAGCTACGTTTTCAAAAAATAGATATAAACTTACTCCCTTAACTCTGCAATAAACTAAAGACGAGTTTAACGTATTTGTAAACGTCATACCAAATAATTTGAAACTAAACTTAGTTACGTAATGGAGTTAAACTTGTCTAATTAAAAGTCAACTCTCAGTTTTTAACAATGCATCTCTGAAACCAGTAATATACAAACACAGAATACGTTTTCCACTATACACTAGAAGTACAATTTATAGCTTTGCGTACTACAAGACTGACATTTGAGTAAAATTGCAGAATACTATGAACTAATTAATCAATGATGATTGCTCAACTTGATAGTATGAAATGTATTCATCCATGTAAATTAATTCAACATTAAAGTTCATGAATTCAGTATCTTTTCTTTTTCAATGTTATTGATTAACTAGAAACACTTAACATTAATATTAGTTATTTAGTTGGCTCTGAACTCTTGCTCTATGTGATGAGCTCACCGCTGGCTGCAGATCCAAATATAGAATTAATAGTAAGCATACTACTTTATATTTTCAACTAGTGACATGACCCGGCTTTGGGAAGTCTTTTAACTTCTCGGAATTGCCCTACTGTGACATGCATGTATGACACATTTATAAACCTACCTCTTGAATAACTCTATCTATTGCTAAAAACTGCATTAAACTCCGTTAGGTAATTTGAAAGATCTAAGCGAACAGACTGTGAAAGAAACTTTATTTTATACTTTGTAAAGTAAAAAACGCCCGACCGTTTTCTATAAGTAATATGTGGTGACTGATAAATTATATATTAAATATTAAATATTAAAATTGTATAAAAGTACCATCACTTTCAATAATTTTAGTTTCGCGGTAGCAACTATTCGCTTGGAAATTTATTGCTGTAACTGTTGTTGATATAGATATCACTGACTACTGTTAACCTGCGATATAGATGTCAATAAAAAAATATTTAGTATTGCGTGAAGTTGCCAAACGGGGAACTTGTCTCTGGCTTCTCGTTCTACTTTTGCCATATACACACAAGTGGTATACAATATCAAAGCCCGCATCGTGCCGAGCCGCGTGCCACAACGAATTAAAACTTTTCTATTTAGAAGAAACATGGCTCTAACAGTGCAATGCCATTTGGGAGGAATACGAGTAATAACGCCGTCTCCACACTGATACCTAAAACAGTACATAACTTTTGTTTGTTATTCTAAATGTTTATTCTATATATTTTTTTTTTTGTTTAAACATTTTTGCGTCGCTTTTTATATATTATTTAGTAGAGGAACGGGTGTTGATGTTGGGAAGTTACATATATGCTAATCGGCGCGAGAACTTCTACTGCGCAATTCAGGATTGGTAATTTCTTCGTTTCCTTCGTTACTTCGTAGTTCGACTTATCTTCGGTAAATGGCGCTGTAGTGTTATTCTGTTTTGCGTTGTATGTAGTAGTCGCCACATCATTTCTCTCTAAGACCGGAGGTCGATATCTGATATCTGATGAGACAGCTGTCTGCGCTCTGTTGCGGAGCTTGCCAGTGCCAGGAGTGAGTAGTTCTAGTAAGTCGGAACTGAATGCCGCTAAGTCCTAGTGAGTTGGGACTGAAGTCTGCAGATCCCAGTGAGTCAGGGTTGCAAGCAGTGCGCGGTGCTGCAGTGAAGTCCCCAGTAAGTTGGGGTGGTTGCTGCGTAGACTGAAGAGAGACGCTCTGCTTACATGGACCGTAGGCGTAGTGTATTTTCCCTAAACGTGTTTTACCAGGCGGAAACGGTCGCGTCCTGCATGTTGTATTCCAGTTGAGACCGAGGTTGCTGGATTGCTGAGGCTTTCTGTGGGAGTGAATGATGGTGGTGCACTGATGCTGCTGTTGCTGTTAAATCTGTTCCTTCGAATGCTTCTTCCATTCGCTTCAGGGTCACCACTGTGGAGGAAAGGGTAACGTGTCCCTCTAACACAAAGGGAAGGTCCACCGATCATGACTGGTAGGCCACTTCCCAACCGTATAGGTTGGGATGGTGTATATATGCTAATCGGTGCGAGAACTTCTATTGTGCGATTTAAGATTAGCAATTATATGTAGTACGTTACTCCGTACTTCATTGTATCTTCGATAGATGGCGCTGTCATTTGTTGTTTTGCTGTGTGTGAAAGTCACCACATGTGGTACATATGAATATCAGACACAGTATGAGGGTTTGCGTTTAATAAATACTACTAAAATAGTAAGTTTCCTAGGTCATGTAAAATCTTAATTACAATAACATATGATAGGTGGAACATGAGAAATTCCGATATTTATTAAGACAATAGTATAGTGATATACTTTATAGGACAAACTGTGTAAAGTATCGTTAAATTACTGACTGCCTCGGTGGCGCAGTGGTAGCGTACGCGAGAAAGGTAAATTGGTTCTGTACCGCAGGCTATCTTCTAATACCACGAAAAATAAAATCACTAGACTACATGCAATAGGTAGCTGCACGCTGTGTAACTTCCGCAGACTATTGGAAAAGTAATCCGCTAATAAAAAGGGCAACATACAAATACTGTCTTTATTTATCTAATAAAAGGAAGGTCCGGTCCTTCGTTCAGACTTGAATGCGGAACGTGGGTAATAATATAAAAAGTAATGACTTCATGTACGCCTTTTATGTACGGTAGGTTAGTGATATGATCTTAAGTAATTTCAAGTTTTTCTTTCTGTGTCTATTATTTTATCTATTAGTGTAGCGAAGTACTTTAAAACTATTATTTAGTTTTATTAAAGTTTTGCTGCCAACGCTACTAATTTTATAAATTTAAAAGTTTGTGAGGATAGCTATATGGATGTTTGTTACTCTTTCACGAAAAATTTACTACGTGGATCTAAAAGAAACTTTAGAGTAATATAGCTTATACATCAAAATAACACATAGGCTACTATTTACCATGATATCCGACATACACGCGTGTGGAGCTATAGAAAAGCCAGTGTTAGATATATAGTTTATTGTTATCACGGCCTTACGGAAAACCGGTGTTAGCTAATTCTATTGTTGCTTTTAACCAGGTAGGTGCGATTACCGAGTTCGAAATCATCCTGCCCCCTTAATGTGATAAGGCGGCTCCGATCAGAACAGGGACGTTTTAGTCAACTGACTAAAACGACTAAGGAGGTTGAGGCTTATATTTATAACTTATTAAAATGTGTCTATAAATCGTCAACATAATCAATACTTCTGTCGTTCTGCAAGTGATGGTAGTTACCATCGGGTATAAGTATAAGTCTCAACCCTTTTAGTCGTTTTCATTTCTCGAATTTGGTTGCTTTCTTTTGTTTATTACTTTCTAAGAAGGGGTAGAGACAGGCAAGTGGAAAAAACATCCAAAGCTTTACGATATTGAACATTCCACCAAGCCCAAAAAAAACTATAAGAACGGCAGAAGTATTGATGATGTTGATGATTTATAGAGACAGTTTTAATTAACTTTATAGTTATTACAAAACGTTCCCTTAGTTTCTAATAAAGTGTAAGGATTAACTAACAAGCCGTTAAACACCCAACTCTGAACTAAGTAAACGAGATAAATTGCAGTTTTAATTAGCGCTAACGTCACCTGCCCGCTGACCAGCAATGGTAAAGTTCTCAAAGCCTTAGCTTTAGTATGCAAATTGCCTTCAACATTTCACTGGCCTGACAGGAGGAAGAAGCTCTCTACAGATCAACAGCGTGAATAAGATCAGATGTACCTGTTGTGAATGTGTATTGGCTAAATCGTACACAATTTAATCATAGTAAGAAGTCTTCTTGATTCAAATGCAAATGTGTAATCATGTGGCTGTAAAACACTTTTAAATTATCTGTTCTAATATTCAATAGCATTTATTTTCACCAACCATTTACATAAATCTATTAAATATGTCACATAGAGGTTTTACACTGAAAAGAAATAGTTTGAATACATTAATAAGTGCTTATTAAAATGTGCTCTTTTCACAGGATGGAAATTTTAATACTACAGCATATTTAAAAACTCCAGCGTTTACCCCCGCCCACGTGTATATCGGCATATGCATTTAATTCATTTAATTCAATTTAAATTCCATATGCTTTCAGCATAAAGAATTTAGCAGAGGTTGAATGTACGACACACCTGTTAAAGTTTTTAGTTAGCTACATGGGAGACCGACTGCGGTATGTGGACTATAAAGGGCCTATATATAAATGTATATATGAGCCTGCCAAAGTGACTCTACTCTGGCTGATGGAAAGCATGAGCAGAATCCAAAAGAGGTGGTCACCATCACTGTGAATGCAAACATTGCAGCATGGTGACCCACATTAGGCGGCCAGTTCAGATAATTCTGCATCACTGGGCCTCCGGTCTCACACTCACCAACGAAACACGACCCATGATGAAATTTATGTTAGTCTTCTGTAAGTGGGTAGGACCGTCCTAGTCTACCCGGTATGTCCTTGCTGAAATCAATATTCTACCTTGAGATATGTGTAGTGTACAACACATTCAATATGTCTAGGTCCAATTTTAAAACTTGGGGATAAAGCTATTAATCTATTTGGAGCTTACCTGTCAGATAACTGTAACTTTCGGTTTCACAAGTCTCGGATAGTGATAATTATTACAATATACCAGGTTAAACATCGATATCTTAAAACTAGGATGTACAAGTGGCAGCCTTATCGCTCAAATGCAATCTCTTACAGGCAATCATGTTAGATAAATATGAGAGTTGATAATATATATTACTTATCGGTAATTTGTATCTGCTAAATTGTGTTTGTTGCATGGCAGGTAATTTATAATATAGATAGCTGAAATTTTATCAAGAACTTGCGAAACTGGTTCTTAGTATATTACTTCGATTACTTCGATTCTGTGAATAAATATCTTGGATGAATTTTAAGGACTTCATATTTTATATTTTGAAGTATATTTGGTAGAGTGTACAAACTTTATTCGGTCTGATTGGATTACAGACATTCAATGATCCCCAACCCGCACTTGGCCAGCGTGGGGACGTATGGCCTTAACCCTGTCCTGAGAGGAGACCCGAGCCCAGCAGTGGGACATTATGGGTTGTTGATGAATGATAATTGACTGAATTAAACATGATTCAGTAATTTATTCAGAATGTTCTGACGAATGCAAATAATCCATAAGTTATATTATTTCTTGATATATTTATGAGTGAAGTTCCAAGCACAAGTAGCGACTAATACTGAAAATAGAGATTGTAATAAATTTTAATGTAATTAATAACTTGATTGCTAATTTAGATACTCTCAATCAGTAATAAGTTATTAATTACACACAAAATCTTATCGAGAATGTTCTGCTAAGTATGGTTAGTTAATTTTACATTTATTATGTCAAATAGAGATAATGGCCGTACTTAACAATAATTAGATGAAGGAATGCGACAAGTTAGCAAACCTCTAGATTAAAGTCTTAGCATGATCCCAGAACAAATTGGCCGTTTAATGAGATAGTTGGGGAATGGGCGGCGGGATCAGCTATAAATGAATCAAAGTTGCTCTGGGCTTCACGCGGATCGATTGCCTCGCACGAATATGTGTCTGATACAACCACTTTATTAACTAGCTTGATTGTCTACTGACATCAGTCGGCTGTATTTCTATTTCTTCAAAACTTATTTATAAATGCACTATGAATTCAATAGATTTTATTTCTGTTGTTTTCCATCTTATGCGTTAATTCTTCTAATATCTTCTCATTGATATAAAAGAAAGACTTACGAATGTATTCACCCAAAGGTTTCATCCTCAAAAAGACGAGATACCCAAAAATGTTGGCTTAAATCTAACGGTGTTGTTAAGGTACCCATACGGTCGCTCATTCCATTTTTTTTATTTTTATGTTTACACAATGCTGTACATAAGTTACTTATGTGCAGTAGTGGATATCTTTCAGCTAAGAAGAAAAAGGTCAGATATTGGAACATCCAACTTTATAATGTGTTCGATTCGATGTGGTCGTATTCCTTCCTACCAAAGTAAGAAAGAAGTATCTTATAAATATTATCATCCGATGTCAAATATCAACAGATATAATAATATAAATCTCTGGTTATATTTATATTGGCACATATTCATATTAACTTGTAAATCAATTGTAAGCACTTTTGTAACTCTCTTAGTAAAAAATGAAAATAAATGTAATACAATAAATATAACCTTTAAAATGTCATTAGGTAATCGTGTATTTAGTTTATCAGTGATTAGTTGTGGCAGATGTAGTACTAAACAAGTGTGATAAGGATAAGCTCATTCTGTTTTAAAACTCTGACAATGAACAACACGGCCGCCGTTGTTAATAAACCTGAATAAGTAAAATAATATCAAAATACTAACAATAGACGAAGCCTTACTTTATTTTACCTTCGTTCATCAAAGTAAAAGTTCAATGGAACTTTTGTAATTGATGGAAAGGTATAGAAGAACCTTTACAATATTTTCCTTACTATGAATCGTTGTTATAATCTATATAGAACTTCCTTTCTTGTTACTGTTTTATTCCTTACAACACAATAAGGCCGACTGTTTCAAAAGGTGCAAATATTTTATGAAGAACATTAAGAAAGCGTTCATAATGGTTACATTTCTGTAATGTCCACGTACTTTCTGGGTACCTGTTATATTTTTTTACGATCAAACTCAGTCACCTCCTTAAAACATAATGTTTTAGGGGCCCTTGGTTGAAAATAAAAGTCGCAGTTTTTTAACATTTCTAGAATTTGATTAACTTTATTTCTACAAACTCATTATTTTCTTGTGGAATATGCGGCTTCTGTAAGTTATGTGCAAATATAGAATTCTTAAAAGTCATCAACTGCATTTCAAAAAATGATCAAGTAATTTCAAATGCAATTTGATTTATAGTAGTGTAGTAAGATCAGGGTTTACTTAGCCTACAAATTAGCTTATAAGGTACTAATTCATTCGACAATGAAAAAACTACAAAACAACATTAATGATAACCACAAGCATGTTTGTTCGATTTCAACTTAAACAGGCTCATAGGTTCAAAGGACATACCCCAATAATACTCATGGTATTGGTGAGGGCTTTTGATATAATTTCTTACTCAGTAGACTCTCTTTATTCTTTGGGCTATTATAAATGTTCATAACTATCACTGCTACGGAACATTTTCCTCGCGCGTTACACTTCTAATTGACTGAATACTACAAACAAGTCATAACACAGAAAATGTGATTCTCAGATATATTACAAAAATCATTCGCCGTCAGGCCAAACACGTCTGAACTGAAATACCACAGCACGTAATCAACATCAAATGTTTTATTGTGTTCTTTATATAGAAAACAACAAAAGATTGGTTCGATCTGTTTCATATTATATTTATGAGTAGCTCGAGGCGCGTCGTAACTTTATAGTAGATATATTTATTGTATATTATTAAATATAAGTAAAATCTTTCTTTTACAGATAATTGTATCGAAAGCGGAAGACAACCAAAAATTAGTTTTATAATTTTCATAAACCAGAGTTCGTTGGTCTTTACTGTAATTACTTCTAATTAATACTTGTACCAAAAGTAGCTTCTGAAATTAGTCTTACAAAACTAAGAATAATTGACGTCATTAACAAAAACTAATCGATCAAATAAAAAATCTAAATTAAAACGTCTTTAGGAATGTGTGAAAATATTTTTATCAAAAAACAATATTAGTATCCATGCTAATTTTATATTCGTAAATTCGAAAGTAACTCTGTCTGTTAGTCTATCTATCTATCTGTCTGTCTGTCTGTTACACTTTCACGGCTAAATTTAGCATGAAGATACTTTGATTCTTGAGAAAGGACATAGCCTACTTTTAGGACAAAAACAAGTCGTCTTCGTAAATACCAAGAGTTGCCTGGTATTTGATGGGAACTACACAATTGCACTAGAGGGGTAACTAAGACGAATGAATAAAAATACAACTTGTCACTTGTTCTAAAATATTGTATTGTTTACCTGAGCTGGTACTTAAAGAAATGATTACAGTGGCTTCTTATAACACTGGGCTGCCAACAATATAATATCGTGATTCAGAAATAATGCACAACGCCCTCTATCGACATTTAAAAAAAACTATTATATTTAATCATGTATTCATTTTGCGGTTCAATAGTAAGTAGTACATGGTTTACATTTGAATTAAAATTTGAACGTTTTTAAAACGTGACCATAAATTCTATAATCTTTCTCGAGTGGAGCAACTTATTTAACTAGGAAAATCAACGAACAAAGCCACAAGTAATTATCTTAACAGAAAAGGTAATAAAAAGGTATGCTTTTAACATGTTGAAACATTTAACAGATTGTGGAACCCCGTGTGAAAGTTTTGTATAAACTCACTTGTCTTTAATACTCTCGTAGTTATTTAAAATGGCAAAAATTTGAGTTAAAAGGTAATAATTACAGTGAAAACAATTTGGTTCATTTGTATATATTAAAGTTAACTAATATTCAACACCGTGATTGGATCTAATGTGATTTGAAATTAAATCAAACACTAATGTTCAAAGTCACCACTTCAAAGTAAAAGACTAATTGACGGTGTCAAGCATGATATGAACGGTATGCTTACTGACATTCCAATTAAATGTCTGATAAAGTTCTGATTGTGAATATCTAACTTGTTAATTAACCTGAATCTCAATATATGTTCTCATAAATGTGCCTACATATATTGAACTTAATAAGTTTAGAATCCAGCTGACTAATTTGCTTCTCTTTGAAGTTCAAAAACTCTCAACGGCACATTTTGCTCTGTTAAAGCGTAGATGTAAGCGGAATAATTTGTGCGAAAATGTTTGAATAAGCTTTCCATGCACTTTATTTTAACTTAACCTACCATTCATAAGTCAAAGTTTTTGTAAATTTGCTATAGTTTTACATAACAATAGAAATAATATATAAGTATAACATGTATTATGATATGAATGAAATAAAATGAAATCACTTATACTGCAGATTACATTTTCGTATTAATCATTTTTTAGCAGATGAGTTGACTGAGAGGCTTTTACTTACTAGACTAGCCCTGAGGAGAAGTGATGAAACAAACTTAGGTATAAAACTTTGACGTGGTATGGACACAAACCATATGCCACGCGGGTTGGTAAAGTTGTTGGTTAGTTGATTTGAGTCAAATTTCCGGATGGCGTAAGAAAGCGGTTCCCGGATCTCTCCCGTCTAAGGAGCAGAGTGGCACATCGTGTGTTTTTAGTCGATTCCGACGCACAGCCCCGCCGCAAGCCTCGATGGGGTAAAGGGCCGAGGGGGTTTCCACACGTTAAAAAAAAGGATTTGTGTCAAATTATTCTCCTCTTTACAGTGCTGTTGTCCTGTGTAGTTTACTCCATTAATAAGATCATACGACACTGCGTACTTTTTACTTATCACTACACGGATAGTAATAATATAAGGAAAACGACATTATGACCATGTAGTAAATTTAACTTCAAATATTTGTTCTTACTCAGTTTATTTTACCGGCGAAGTAAAATTGTAGCCGTGTTTCGCTTAGTGAACGTCAGTTTCTTCTCATATTTTCTCTAGAGAGTACAATATTGTTCAGATGTAATTTTGTTCATCAAATTAGGTGTACAGTAACAATACATAAAAGCATCATATATTGTTTCCTAATATATTTTGTCGTAGTATAGATTCGATATATGAATTTGGTAAAGAGGAGATATGTGAGTGTCTAAACCAGACTTGATTCATTAAAATTTGTTTTTTTTTAGTGTAACGTATGTAGAGCGTCTTGCTCAAGAATGTACAAATGTGTTTGAACATATCACTTAGCTGTTAACTATAGGGTGACACCACCGTACAAGCTCTTTTGTTTTAATCTGCCAGTTCAAGATTGCACTTTGTAAAAATTAACTACACTTTTGTCTATAGAGTTTTTCTATGTGATAGATCCAAACAAGCAGACGGGTCACCTGAAGAATGGTAAGTCACAACTGTCGTCCATACACACGTATAACTCAATAGCAACAATTGTGGTACAACTAAATCAAAAATTGGACAAATTAAGGACAGGGTCGTTTAGGTAAACTTACTGACTAGCAGAAAAGTAACAAAAGAATTGTTTAACATCGGTTTTCTATCATCATTATTGTCAACAGGCTTTAATTAGTTTAATAGTTCACTGCTGAACAAAAGCCTCCACTTAGAAAGGAGCTTATCGCCTACCATACCTCACTGGCGAGACGTGTTGGTACAGGGATTATTTAAAGTTTTCCTGCTATTTGCAGTGATGTTTCCCTGCGCAATTTGTCCCTTAGTGACCTCTTACGACACACAAGGGACGAGTAGAGGTGGTGACGCTTCGTGTTCTTAATTCATCACCACATGTATAACCGGTTTAATGTGGGGGCTTGGTAATTCATATGGACCTCTCTTCCACGGTCTATTTTAAAAAGATAACTCTCATAGATAGATGAATAAATGACCTAATTTACAACTTTCAAAGTTTAACATTTACAAATCGTCATGTCATGTACTTCTGAAGATATAAACGTTTTCGCAAATTCACTTAGAAAGTATAAATGTCGAATCCACTCAAAGTTCACGGGTTTGTAGGTGCTCATATGTCAATTGAATTAAATTAAATTACGTTTTTTCAATCTAAATTACTTTTATTATAGTCGTAATAGTTGTATAGTTGTAATCTTATATTTCTGCCTCGGTGGTGCAGTGGTAGCTTACGCGAGGTCTCGGGTTCGAATCCTGGGTCGGACCAAGTGTTTGTAAGATTTGCAAATATTTCTTTCAGAGTTTGGGTGTTTTCTATGTATAATGTAATATATGTATTTACAAAAAAAAGTATTTATGTATTCATATCAGTTGTCTAGTACCCATAACACAAGCTCCGCTTAGTTTGGGACTAGATGGCGTTGTGTTTTGTCCGAAATATTTATTATTTATAATTATTTATCAAAAAAATGTTAAATGCTAACGTCTCATTTGTTTACCACATATTTAAGTTTGTAACATTGTTATAAGAGTGTCAATGGAGGGATAATAATGACATTATGTACTCTATTTACACTTTTATTATTTTTACACTTTACTGTCTTCCTATTTTTATATTTATGTGCACTTTCTTGTGCATGATGTGGTCTTCTATAAGTGAGTAAGCACATAAATTGTTATTCTGTCAACAATTTTCTGTTTTGTGTGTGTGTTTTGTCATTCCTCGTTGTGAGATCCTTAAATAAATAAATCGTTTCTCAATATTGTAATAGCTGTACGAGAGTTAACATATGTTAAAGAAAAATCTATTCGACTGCAGTCAAATAGAAGTACTATTGAATAGTTCTACACGTGAGGTAGAAAATACTTATAGGAATAGTCTTGGGCAGTGCGAAGTACTCACAAGTCGTGAAAATTGTGGGGAAACAACTATCTAGTCCATTAAATAAATTGCTCTCGTTTCGAGAGCGTCCTACAAAAAGCATATTGTGGGAAGATGTTTCCTCAGACTTTGAGTTATGACATGGTTGGATTTTTCTTATCTTTTAAAATTTTCTATTGTTTCATAAGTATTTAAAATATAATTGATAGATTAGAAACAATCCATGTCTAAAGAGTTTAGTTTCCGTCATTTCTTACAAAACCTTTAAAAAAAAATTATTAGTTTGTAGTATGTTATTTAACTAAGGAAAAAATATAGGAATTTAAACTTTTTGGATTATTTAATTTTTTGGGTTTGCCATATCTCAATAATGTTTTAACACATGATTATGGTTTACAGTAGCATAAATAGCGAACAAAAGAACTATTAGCATTTTCCGATAATTCTAGTACATACCTCATTAATTGAGAAGGCAAATATATACCTACATATTATAATGTATACTAACTAACTTCTTTCAGCCTAATATTCAATGAAATAGCAGATCATGTTTTTTAATTATATTTTTTATTAATAAATATTATAATTAAGTACTTACTATCCTATTCCGGACGATGATAAATTCAAAAATACAAAAATCAGCCGTCCTTGTGTTATAAACGGTGTAACTAAAATAACACGATTGTGTTTTTTTCAATATAACTGATAGAAATCAGACATTTTAATATAACTGATATAATAGAATAATAATATCTAATAATTAACAGTAAAAGACAAAATTAATGGTTTGGTTTTCGACCTTAGTTCAGCAGTGAACACGGCTATACGTTTATATCTATTAAATCGAGTTTAAGGTAAGTATACTTAGTCTGGCCATAAATACTGTTACAATTAAAATTAAACAAAATATTGCTTTTTAATTTAGAATCTGTCATTTTAATACTATTCTTCATTGTGTTTTCTTATTTTCGCGCCAATGTATTGTGAAATATTTTATGATATTAAAATGGAGTAGGGTGATAAAGGGAACCGAATTGTTGTGATTGCATTACATGAAGTAGGTATAGATTCAAATACAAATTTTAAAATCCTCCATATGCTTGCTTTTAGTGAAATGTTTGTATACCGGGCTATTTATAGGTACAATGAAACCTCCTCTGTTTGTGACATGAAAAGACCTGGTCATCCGCGTAGTTTTCGTACGAAAAAGAAGATTAAAGAAGTAAGGGAAAGAATTCGAAGAAATTCTGTCCAAAAACGTTATCAAAGCAGTAAGGGAAAGAATTCGAAAAAATCCTGTCCGGAAGCAAAAGATTTTATCTCGGGAGATGAAGATAGCACTTAGAGCCATGTCGCGTATTTTAAAAGATGACTTAAGACTAGCAGCCTATAAGAAACGTAAGAAACGTATTATTTTAATAAACAAAATGACCGTATTCATGCTGAAAGCTCTAAAGAAGCTTCCCAATTAGTCAACAGAGTAAACTTGGCCATTACCCGACTTCAGTGATGGTTTACAGAGGTGTTAGCTATAAAGAAGAGAATGAGCCATATTTTTGTGATTAATTTATCTAGATTAAGCCCTTTAACAATACCATGTTCAATATCAATAATGGTCCTTTCAGCAAGACTTGACTACGGGTCATAAAGCTCGATCTACCTAATCTTGGATGGAAACGAACATTCCGGGCTTCATCTGGGCTAAAGACTGACCGTCATCTAGTCCTGATCTTAATCCATTGGATTATGATTTATGGTCAGTTTCATAGAGTAAGGCTTGCTTTAAACGCCATGATAATTTGGAGTCCCTAAAACAATCCATACTCTTTCTGTGGGAAATCTGGAATGAGTGCGTGCGGCCATTAATAATTGGCCTCAACGTTTCAAGGACTGTATCGTAGCCAATGGAGACCACTTCGAATAAGCTTTATATATTTTTAACATCAATGTAATGTATTAAACTAACACACTGTAAAAGTAATAAATGTTACGTACGAAAATAAATGATGTTTTTCTTTGTGACAATATTTGTCGCACGACGAAGTATATTATAGTCAAGACTTTTAAATAAGCATGTAATAACATTACTGAATATTTATACAAGACTGTCAATGGTCTGAATCTAAGCGTGAAATGAAAAAGTTTTTTTAACTCTGATATTTCTTTTTGGTATTTATAATATCTGACTGCCTCGGTGGCGTAGTGGCGGTGCTGTGCTTAAGGTCTCGGGTCGGATTCCTGGGTCGGATCTAATGTTTGTATGATCTGCAAATATTTGTTTCTGAGTTTGGGTGTTTTCTATGTATAATGTACATGTATTTACAAAAAAAGTTATGTATTTATTTATATAAGCTTAGCTTAACTTGGGGCTAGATAGTGTTGTGTGATAGATGCCAAAAATATTTATTTATTAAATTGTAGTATGTGTCCAGTAAGCGAGGCGTGAAAAGCATCTCACTAGGCAGCCATAATGCTGGTCACCATTGTCTGCATTTACAATGAGTATGCTGACCACAACTCTTGGAATCTACTCATACTTTCTATCAGGATGAGTAGCGGTATAATATTACAAAAACAAACGTACATAACTATTTCAGCTATTGTTACAAGTGTCTACAAGGCAACTGTCGTTCAGCCAATGGACCTTACTGGTTTATGATTATTGTAATACTAAGGTTTTCCAAAAGGCATTTTCTTATTTAATGGCAACGTAAGGCGAATAACAACGACGCATGCTTCATGCACGTCCCACTGCAGCGGTTTATGCTACATTATTTCTCTTGCTTCGGTTAATATTCCAACGGTATCTGGCAGTGGGTCTACAATGAATACAAATTTAAGACTAGCAGTTTTAAGCATCCATGAAAAGTTTGGCAAACGACTCAAATTTACCTAAAAGAGAATGAAATAACAAGAGATATTGTTGTTTGTGTGGTTCATAATAGCAGACTTTTTAGGAGGTTTTTTCATATGGTATCTATGGGAAATAAGCGGCATATTTTCTCAGGGATACAGGGATAAACTGTTGAGGAAAAATGCCTATTTAATATGTGTTACACGTTATAATTTAGTTTAATAAAGACTTATATCTGTAGAAGCTCGGTCCCCATTAGGAGTGTCAGTAAAATCCATATTTTAACGAGGGTATACGCGAGTTGGCGGGTGAGGAGAAAGATTATAAATGATTTCCACACAACCAACCACTTTATTATAATTCTTGATAGCATAATACAATTATGATAATCATGGTAATGGTATATAGTTGATAACTTAGTGTGTGTGAAGCGAATGCGAGACAGTTAACGATAATGCTTGCCCTCCGACCGCGCTCCATTTTATATTGACTACCCACCGTTCTTTAGGGATGGGATAAAAATTACTGTCTTCTGCGATTCTAGTCTATGGCTTATCACATAAAACTAATCGACTAACACCAATTATTTAAAGAAGTGAATAATATTTCAAATGGCAATGAATTTCATCCCTTTTGTCGTCGGTCGCGCGATTCAATAGTTGGTGTTGTGTCAGTGTCTAACTTCCGACACTTAAGTGTTGCCAATTAAAATAAGTGATGCGCTGTCATATCTTTTTAAAGTTTTAATAAAACACAACAAGTTTCAAATTAATTTTAACACATGATAAATACATACAGAACATACAAAAAAGAGAGATTTAAAAAAGTGATACACATGACTTTCTCACTTTTCATAGGTTGTGGACAAAAGGATAAACTTGGAAATACATATTATCTAATCGAATCTTAAATAGACATGACCGAATAATTGAAAAATAGAAATTAAATCTAAATTAAGTTACTATATAAATTAAGCAAGCCAGCTTTTCAAAATCGACCCAATATCAATGCAGTAAAATCGAATTAACCATCATTCTCAAGTGTGTATTTAACAAAACTATTAAAACAAAAAAGTTATTTAACTATTACATTATTGAGCACTATATAGATTTTAAATAAAAGAGTTACTAATATAGTTACAATATTACACAACAAAGTTTGAAGTTAAAAATATATAACTTAGTTACTTTATGCGGCAATCCTCTCTGAGAGCTCCATCGGTCAAACGGTAGTATGATTATGTCGTGCCAGTAACCAAGGAGAAGATGAAACCTAGAGGAAAAGGAAGGGGAAATTCCTAGTACCCCGATGTACGCCGGACCATCTACGGCTTACAGGTGGCCTAGGCATGTGTGAAAACCAAAGTGTTCCCTTCCTTCTTAAGGAAACGCCGGTTCCGATTTCTGTTAAGTATCTGCATCCTAAAAAATACTACGTATAAAACTAGAGGCAGGAACATAGGGCTGAATCTACATGCACTATCACTCAGGAGTACACTGACACTTATAATTTAGATTATAAATATATGTAGAAAACAAAAAAACAACAACCCATAATGTCCCACTGCTGGGCTCGGGTCTCCTCTCAGGAGAGGGTTAAGGCCATACGTCCCCACGCTGGCCAAGTGCGGGTTGGGGACTGGCAAGAATACGTTGTGGCTACGTAAATCTTGCCGTTGGATGTTTTTAAGCCGCCCGAAGGCCTCCAACTAAGCTTCACGACTGTTATCGTATGATAACAACCGGGACCGACTGCTTAACGTGACCACCGAATCACGGAGACGCTCATGGTAACATGCCACCAGCGGTCACCCATCCAGGTACTGACCGCGCCATCGTTGCTTACCCTCGATGATTGCTTCTAATCACCGAGTGCAACTGGGCTATGAGCGCCACAATATATGTAGTAAGTAAGGTAAATAAGATAGGTTTTATATAATATTTAAGTTGTGTTTTTACGATTTAACACACAGAGGCTAGTTAGTTACTTAAAATAAATAAATTAAGTTACAAAGAAAAACTTATAATCATATACGTATTTTCTGAAGAAATATGCTTATTTAGTCAATTATATTTACCTATCTTCGAATCGTTTATTTACATATTTTTATTCCCGCAAATACGTTTTCTCCTTTGTACATAGGACTTATACACTACACTAAATAAATAAATATTAAGTAAACAGGAATCACTCCATTCGGTTTTTAATTACAGCAATAAAAAATAATTTAATTTCAACAAACAAGCGGTCGGGGCTGAATTAATTTTCATTTTAGATAACAAGTAATTGTTCTCTGACTTTTGGAGATTTGCCAACAAAATTAACTTCCTATATAAATTGGAACTCCAAAGTGACATTTTATTTCCACGAAGTCATACTATTGATCAATTTTGGTTAAATTTGAATAATTAAATGATTACCAAGAATATTGGTAACGAATCAAAATTAACAAAACTTCACATGTTTAATTTCACTACAATACGATTCTGTTTGATGATTAAAATCAAATACTAAATTCAGAAATACCAATAAAAATACCCAAGAACTACTTAAATTACGACAGTCGTACAGATTTCCAAAGAAATTAAGGTAAATAGAGTTTCTAATATATATATATATATATATTTTCTGAAGCACTTAAAAACGTGAAAATTTATTAAATTATTATTTTATTCTAGAAAAACACCTTCTTTTGTTAATTTATAGCAAACATAGTTTTATATTTAAATGCATACGGCTTTCTATATAGCCAATGTTTATCGTCAGTTACATCAGTATTTGTATTTGTCACAAAAAGCAGACACATTTATTTTACATACGAAAAACAATAAAATATCCACAAAACAGATTGTAACACGTATTTTAAACATACATTCACTAATAAAAATAAACACACATTCATTCTGACTAGGTGATATTGTACAAAATAGGACATTTGAGTACTTTAGCATAAATAAATGAACGGCAGTCGGACTGTAATGGAGAATAAAAATGGACAACTCAGTATATAATTCCTTTGAAAATCTAATTTATAGGTGAAGTTGGCATAACGGGATATTAATATTTTATTTTAATTCATGTTGGGTCACCGTCTGGGTCCCCCAGGGCGTAGGGTTTCTCGGCGTTTGTTTTTAAGTAGTAAATACCATCCTTCCTGAAACAAAACAATGAACGTTGATCTCGAAGATTTAAGCTAATGTTGTTACTGCTTAACAAATGAGTGTTCTTTGTTTAATTAAACATAGAAGCGACGAAAGTTAACCGTGTTCATGAATACCTAAAATGACTTTCTTTTGTTATACGCCTTCAAGACTCGAGTAGATGTTCCGTTCAAAGAGAATTAAGTTAGTATTTATTTAGAACAAATACTAATAATTTCATACTTTAACTTTGTAAAGTTTAAATATTTAGTCAATGACGATTGCTATTGTGTATAACTATTTAGTATAGACAGTTGTATCTTTAGAGGCTTTCAATCTTGAAAGTTGAAGAGTTCCGTATTTATTGAGAGTAAATGGTTTTACTAATTTGATCGAATACATATATTTTTTGCTTCAAAAATCACTTGATGTAGCGTATTGTTAGATACAATACAATTGAAGAATATCAGTTCGGTCCTTTGTTTAAAAGTTATCAGCTCTTATGTATTTGTTGGTCTTTTTAATTTTACAGAGAGTGAAATAATAAATATATCGTCACGAAATGTATCCCTTCGTGATAACTTCATTTATGTTAGTAAAGGCAACCCTTACAATAACATAATATTAAGTTCATAAGTCCAGCTAAAAATACATTAAGCTTATTGTAATAGAAATATTAAAGCACATAGCAAGCTCACCCATAATGTATGTCGAAGCCGCCCATGATGAGTTTTTCGCCCGTTCCTTTACAAGAACCTGTATAGTACAATTCATCGTAGCTCTCACACCTCACTGCGGTGAACGCCACATTGGATATGATGGACTCAGCAAAAAACATGTGGGCTCGATTGTGGGCACACAGACCTGTCACAATAAATCGGTTTATTCTGCATTGTCCATTTAACCATCAATAACATTTATTATTTGAATGGAATGTACAATATGCTTTATATTTCTGAAATTAAATATCAAACCACGAGCTCACTTTAAGAGATTAATTTACCACATGATTATAAATAAATGTTATGAAGAGGACATATCATTAATAGGGTATATTTATTTTAAATTATCGTAGTTGTAAGGTAATTTATTCAGATTTTCTTGTAACTTAAACGACTAAGAAGAATTTCTTTGTCAGCAGTTTGAGTTTCATCTGAATCAACAGCTTAGATGATGTTTGTAAAATGATATTCTTAACCATGGGCTTCCAGGCAACGTACATATATGCAACTATTTTTCTATGATATGAAATTTCGCACTAATATAAAGTAGCGTCTTATCTAACATTTAAATAAATGAATATAGGCGATTACAAAGACTGTAGGAGTCGCAAAATTTATGACAGTGCTGGAAAATCCACTGAACGAAAGACACTAGACACTTTATTTCACTTGAATGTTTCATTAGTGATTTTTTTATGTTAAGCACAACAATATTTACGTAATAGTTAAATTATGGCGGTGGCGCAGTGGTAGCGTACGCGACTGCTCTTCATGAGGTCTCGGGTTCGAATCCTAGGTTAGACCTAATGTTTGTATGATCTGCAAATATTTGTTTCGGAGTTTGGCTGTTTTCTATGTATAATGTGTATGTGTTTACTAAAAAAAAATATTTATGTATTAATATCAGTTATCTAGTACCCATAATACAAGCTCTGCTTAGTTTGGGACTAGATGGCGTTGTGTGTTAGATGTCCGAAATATTTATTTATTTATTATTTATTATCTGTTTGCTGCTCGACATATACTTCCATAAGCCTCATTAACTTAATGTAATAACCGTACGTTACCATATAAATGTTTATCCATATAAAATCTTTATCATTTTCACAACTTTCCACATGCAGTAGATCCATTCCAGATAGCTTTGTTTCCTTAAGGCATCAATTTACATGTACCCTTGATTGAGGTTGTCACATAATATGATGCGGCTTATCAATAGTAGCGATACGCTTACCGCAGCCATGTAGGGACCTAACGTCTAAATAATTAATAACTATAACCTACTGATAATTAATCTATAGTTCTTTTAAAACTCCATTCGGATTGCTTATACCTCTATAGTCAAATCCACATCCCGGTTGTCTAGTGCCACCGTTTGGATAAAAGTCAATATGACCCAAAGGTGAATTGAAGCCGAGGTATCCTCCGCAAGTGTGTATGACTTCGACATGACGAGCGTCATGCTTATCTAGTCTTGCATCTTTGTTGCCAAGTGTGAATAGTGGTAATGCTGGATCTAACCCTGAAAACAAACAAGAAAAGAGTTACAACTGTTAGCGCAAACAAGCAGACTGGTGAAATGATTTAATTTCAAATGACTGACCAAAAGAAAAATTCTACATTCTACAGAACCTTCAAGTTGTAGTGTTATTAGTAATATAGTTCTGAGTATTGAGACCATAAAA
The DNA here is from genome assembly GCA_003709505.1 of Hyphantria cunea. NCBI lineage: Eukaryota > Metazoa > Arthropoda > Insecta > Lepidoptera > Erebidae > Hyphantria > Hyphantria cunea. Next base: position 1,723,193 of record PKRV01002605.1, on the reverse strand, counting down.
TGCGACTACATATAATTTATTTATAATTAACTTGCTTATGAGTGCTCCGTTAAAACTGTTATGCGTTTTAACAACCTCGTTTTGTATAAATATTGTTATTATATTTATACACGCGGTGGTAGTATAACGAATTAACAATAAAGGAGTCTTCAGTTGCTGGAATTGAACTAATAACAATGCGGGCTAATTTGCTGCGGTATTGTTATAAAAGCTAAGGAAATTGGTTGCGTAAACACCTCTGCATGAAACATACAGAAGATGTAAAAGTTGCTCTGCTAAATTACGATAAATACGTTACTAAAAAGCGAGCTTCTCTCTCGCTTTAAATATCTAAGCTAAGCTAAATCTCTTCAACTTTATTATAACGGTATAGTTGGTTTCTGTGGCCGACCTTGGCCGCAACGCAATGCAAACGGTTAATGCAAATAAAGGTATGTACTTATTACATAATTTATATCGTGGAAAACGAAAGCTTAAAGGTTAGTATGCATATTTATTTGCATGGTGTAGTTAACTTTTTACTGATCACTACTTGGTATATTATGAAATCCATCAATTATTACAATATAATAACTAAGATATAGATAGACAGTATACCTTTTTGCATACAAATTATAATTATTTCAGTTTAATATTTCAAGAAGATATGTACAATGGTAGGCCTTATTATTATGCTAAAAGAAATATCTAAAAGCTAAGTTAAGCTATGTTATGCTAAGTTATCCGCTATTTAAAGTTTATTTATTTATTTTTTAATGAATAAATAACGTAAGTAAATTAAAAATATCAGATCATTAATTATTAGTCTTGTTTCCTGACCAAAAACAGAGCTTACCTGTGATAGTATCGATAGGTCCTTGTTTGATATAAGCGCCTGCTATACCCACTACATGTGCACCAAGGCTGTGGCCTATAAGATGAACGTCATCCATGGAGACGCCTTCTGATATGAGGAAGTTGAGGAACTCGGTGAGGAGGCGGCCCACGGAAGCCACGTTGTAACTTGCGAGGACGTAATTTACATTGGCTGCGTTGCCCCAATCCACTACTATTATATTTAAATCACTCACGTTTAGGTATGCTAAAATAGAAATAATGTAATATTAGAACTACACGGTTTGGCTAATGTTTCTTATGCCGAGCAGTCAGTCAAAAACTGGCAATCGCAACCAGCGCATGTATTTCCCTCCTAATGTAATACCTAGTTTTTTAAACGGGGCTTGTAAAAGCAGTAGCAGCAGCAGGTCGCCATAGTGTAGGTCGCTACGCTGCATTGACTGCATTAGCAATGAGTATGGTAACCACCTCTTTTGGTTTCTACTCTTACTTTCGATCAGGCGCAGTAGATTCCTTTGACATAGTTTAAAATAATAAACAAAAGAAGCTAGATTTCTATTCATACCGGGATTTTACAATAGACAGGTACCATCCGTTCGTTTTTCCATCTTAAGCAATAATATATTTTCCATATCCTTTTACGGAAACACAGGTAAGGCATAATTAAAATACTCTATACCTATAGTGAAACACGCAGTTGAAATTGAAGTAGCTGAAACTAAACTATATGATATTTTGAGAACATGATTATTACGCTGTAGATTTTTATTTTAAAACGAAATAAGTCTATTTATTTTCCTAATCTATAATATTTCTTTCAACCTGAAAATTATTTTAATAATACTGATATTTTCATACCATGTACGAACAGACACCATCTGCGATCTAAGTGAAAAAATGTCATTACATTACAAAACTTACTTATTAAAACTTACCAGCTATAAAAGCGGATATGACGGTATTTACCTTCTTTGATAGATTCAGGCATCGGGCCGTCACCATGATTGAGCCAGCCGTGCGCGAGCACCTTCACTTTTTTACTAAAATCGAAGTTTGAATTTCTCAGAGCCATGGAATCGTTTGTCTTTAAAACTTGATATTCAAACGGGTTACGTCTGCAATTAGAAGTCTGCGTTTAAAAAGTTAGCAACAATTTATTACAAGAAGTATCTAGCGAAACCGCCAACGAAAGCCAACATTGATATTTGTAGTTTAACTAACCAAGCAAGCAAACGGTTCACCTGATGGCAAGTGAAACCCGCCACCCACAGTGATAATTTATTTCTCATCACCTCAGTCTGACATTTATTCTTATATCTAATTTCACAATTTTGCTCCACCCTCGCATCACTATCTTTGATACGAATTCCTACTGGAGAATATATTCGTAGGACGTCCTTTTCCTCTTGTTTAGTAGTTTATAGTCTGTCACTGCAACGTGCTATGTGGTCAGTCCATCGCCATTTAAACATAGATAATAGTGTAAGACATCAATTTTCTTTTTGTCCCGTTTGGTCTCGCTTCTAGTTTTGTGTATTTTTTTTATTAAAGTTGACTCCTTAAGAAACGCACTTTAATGCTGCAGCGCTTTGTTAGTTATGTCGTCTAACAAACTATTAAAACAAATAGTGCTAGAACATTTATTATTAGGGGTAGTTTTCTCGCAACCAAAATGACGAAAGCACCGAGAATTTCATGGCCTTTACGTGTTTCATTCAGCGTAGTATAAATGCGCAAAGTAAAACAGTACGCCAAATGGCTGGCCATTTGGCGTGGGCCGGAGGGGAGAGGTTTAGGGTTATGTTTACCTCACTCAATGGTTGAAAAGCAGCGAAAGAATTTCTGTGAGGTTAGTTAATTGTTCTCTCATGATTAATATCAGCAACAAAAATTTACTATCCTTGTGATGTAGTCTGACAAACCAGTGTCCTTTTTTATACCTTGATAGAAAAATATAACAATAATATTCTGTGCCATGGATACAAGAGGAGTAATAAATATGCATATATACTTTTAAACAAGTAAATACATTCTAAATAGACTAAGAAAACACCCAATTTCTTAAAAATATTACATAAATAAAAAAAAACACGAGAATCGAACCGGTGACTTCAAGCTCAGTCTATGCTACCGCTGCGTCACCAAAATAGTCGATTTCACACAATAAGTACATAAAGAAAAGAAAAATAAACATATACAATAAATGGTAATAAGAGCTATACATTGGAATACGATTTCATTTTACTCGTACCTATATTGTTCGGCAATTTGTCAATTTCGTTGACATAAATGTATTGTAGCTAGTAATAATGGTAGATGAGAGAGTACGTAGTTTCGAGTATAATAATAACTATATTTCTAAGATTTATACCATATAATATATAGTAATATAATATAAGTCAGGTTTAAATCAATACAGAATAATATTCTCCTGTTCGGTGACATACTTCGACTAAGTACCGTTTGAAACATGCATAAAGCTAAAGCTGATTGATTTTGGTGGGACATTGAAAACCTATTTCCTGTTGAAACCTACAAACAGCATAAATTAAACGTCTTTCACGATCTGGACATTTATAAAATTTGATGTCTTTAGAATACAGCTATGTTCAAATTAATATTATCATAAACCATTTAAAATATCTTACACAGACAAACATTATTTAAGTATATTAATGTGAACATACTCATTCACTTTCATTACGTGGCTAAAGTATGTGGTAGATCCTGGTTATATGTATTCCGATATAATATTAAAACGGATAATGATGTTTTTTTTATAACTGTTTTCCCTTTTTTTATTATTGTGGTTTTTATTATTGTTTCCCAGTGATAGTAAGTACCTCTCGCATCGTAAACATACATTTGCTCAGAAAGAAAATAGGCCACTCAGGAACCTACGTCAGTTTTCACCACCATACTCATGATATAAATATCACGATGTTTCAAGCAAATTGGTCCACGTCTCAACGAACTATAAGCTGAACTTCGCTGAACCCACAGATCTACACTATGCGCTGAATTCCATTTACGAAACTTATGTCTATTTACGAAACTTAAGTCCATTTACGAAACTTAAGTCCATCTACGAAACTTATGTCCATTTACGAAACTTAAGTCCATTTACGAAAAATTGTTTTGTAGTTTATGTTAAGTTCCTGTAAGTCCTAAATATAATTAACTAGTTCCAATATGTTTTATGTAAATGTATTGTCTTGATATATGATGTACGCTACCCATGGGAAGCTGAGGTGGGCATAAATACAAAAACAAGTATTTCGAGAACCTAAAAAATATTCATGAAAACAAAATGACGATACGAATTTTGCAGGGTCAGCTAGTTTATAAATGAAAATGAATCGGGAAATGTATGTACGCGCATAACTTCCAATCGACGGCACCAAATTGGTTAATTCTTATTTCTGGTGTTCGTTATTGTTAAGACGAGGTTTGTATATATAAAAATTTAAAGATAACCGGTAAAGTTATTTTTTATCCGCGACTGTACACTATCTGTGGGAAGCTGAGGCGGGCAAAATTACTAAAACAAGTATTTTTAGAAAATATTTACAAAATAAAAATATGGTGGTGCGAAGCTCGCCGTCAGCTAGTATTAAATAATGATTTTTATGACTTATGAAAATAACTCGTTAGCAAAGTCGCCTCAAAATTTTAACATAACGTCACTCTCATATATAAAAACAATATTAGGTAATCGTACAATAACATACATATTCTAAAGCTCATTGGTGAAAACAATAGGTCATCAAATGACTTCATTTTACCTTTACTTTATCTTACAATAATCTGAAATATATCTTTGAGCTGTGCTTTGTGAATTACAACTCAGGCATGTCATTCCGCTTTCCTTTTAAAATATAATTAGGTACTTTGTAATCTGTCGCATGAAACTACACAATAATATTTACAAGCAAACGACATGTGTGTGTGGCAATAGATGGTTATGATAAAAAATTGACAATTAAATTGCGCAACGCATTCTTTCGGCAAATAAAAAATAAAACAATCAATGATTTTAGTGACCAAAGCACAGGTTACGTCGAACTCTATGCGAAATTGTATACTTTAAAAAATTACTTACAAAATACTAGGTTTTGCCCCGCCCGCGTGTATGTCGGTTATAGTAAATAGTACTTTCTCTATGTCTTTCCTCAAGGACCATAGTAAGTACCTCGATGCCAAATCTCATTTAAATAGGTGATGCGGTTTAGGTGTTAAAGACAGAGAGCGTTATTTCCGAAATGATTATATTATGTACTAGCTTTTACTTGCAGTTCCCCTATGTTAATTATTGTGGTAATGAGTAGACTGGTCCTTAAGAATCGAAGTATCTCCTTGTAAAATTTCATTGAAATCGGTGCAGTGGTTAAGCCGTAAAAGCGTGACAGATAGACAGAGCTACTTTCTAATTTACAATATTAATATGGAATCCGAAAAAATACATCACCCATACACGGAAGTTCATGGGGATATACTTAATGCAAATGCTGTGATTGAAGGCAAATTTAATATTGCCATTCACCATTGACATTGTGTTGCACCTATAGTAATGAGCAATAAATTGTTTAATAATTGCTACGTACTACGCAACACCTTTGAGCACACCAAGGTCAAGTAAGCGTTCCCTATGCATAGCATCCAAACAGTGATCTAATACAGAGTATATATACGGCTAATCCAAATTAGTTATGTGCCTATTTAGACATGATTCTTAAACTAAAATTTAAATTAAGAAAGATGTATATTTAATGATATCTATTAATCAGAATCATACAAGCCTTCATATTAGTCTTCGAGGTAGCTTTTATACAACAATGTAGGTTTGGCCGTCATGGGCTCTATAAGTATACAGACAAACAATATTAACGTAACCTATAATATTCATTTCACAAAATACCAACCAAATAGACAGGCTAATAACAGAATACGTAAATATACCTGATTATGAATAATTTGTTCGTTTGCATATTGTTGCTTACTTATGCAGGCTAAAAGCCAGCTAGACCATCGATTGCGGACGTCACCATGACCCCATTTCTCTGCGCTGACTTCTCATTAAATATTTAAAGCCTAACTCACGGATAACATTTCCAATAACGGAATAAATCTCTTTAAAGGAATGGTGTTAATAGTTAATCATTTTAACAGAAACGGTACTGTCGGAATTAATTATAATACATTATTTAAGGACGAGAAAATAAAATAATAATAGAAACAACTTCAGTGATCGCATTGAAACTTTCAGCGTTATTTAGTTACTCGACGTAGAAGTTTGTCCAACGTCTCATTTTATAAGCTAATATTTTATTTTCAGACGTAGAGTTAGAAATTTTTAAATTAATTTAAAAAAATGGTTTGTAAATTATCTGACTAACATTAGAAACAAAGCATTTTAAATCCGTCAACAAATTTAATGATTAATTATTACCTTTTTGGATTCAAACCTCAGTCAATCAAAAGAATCTTAATATGGGACTCGCGGTAACCGAATTACGACAATAGCGATGGTATGTCCATTACATACATATTCGTTTTATAACAATAATCCTTCGATCGATATGAACTCCGTACAGAAATACTCGTGATTCCTATTTGTAATTAAACTTTAACTTAGTTAGTAAACTATTTTACGTTTAAGGTTCAATATACCTTGGCAAAGTTTACCTGGTAAAGAGCCTGAACTCCACATCTGTTTCGTACACCCAACCCCACGACCAAAGCCTGGTCTCGTTGATCGCTGCGGCCGGCGGGTACATCTGTACGCTAGCTAGCCATACTGGGTCGTAGGGCGTCGGCGCATCCCAATCCACCGCCGACACTACTGTTGGTAATAAAATATTTTAATTATGTATAAAACTATATTTATCCACTTACAGACGAAGGATCTATACAATAAAGTTAAAAATCAATGCTTCTAAGTTTAATATCCCATAAATCGTTATTGCTTCCAAGCCTTAACCAAAATATTGTCATCAGAAACCCCATTTTTTAAACATAAAAGTAAAAATATGAAATATCAACCATAGATAAAAAACAAATTTTAATGGTATTATACTTCAGTCTATAATTGCTGTGCACAAATTTGGCTTAATTATGTACCTTAAAATTAAAGCTTCCAACCAAGCTTCTTCTTCGGCTAGCCATTATATAAATAAGAAATCTCTTAAACTCCATCAGCCATCTCTCAGGCATCTTCATTATTTCCCTAAAATTGGCAGTAAAGAACAATCTCCATGATTATAAAACACTCTAACCTAGTTTTTATATACAATCTTATTTTTATTCAGTGCGTTTTTACATTATCTTGAACAGGCAAGGATCCTCAAGAGTATAATGACTCCTAAAAATAAATGGTCTGCAGGATACGCCTGAAAAGTCAACGCGGATGAAATCGAATTTCACGGTGCTTATGAGATGAAAAATTGTAATTAAACAGTTTCTTTACAAAGCGTTTTCTGTTTCTCATGAGATAAATAATTGTAAAATATACCTTCATAAATACAATCATCAAATTATTTAACTATTCCGTGTCTTTTACAAACGTTACACGTATTTGTCTACTATTAGAATTAAGAAGTGCCCAACAGTGGACTGTTAAGGGTTTTGATGTGATCTGTGATGTGAAGTCCTAATTCATTTGATCATACATTATAAGTGAAGTCATGTAAAGTGAAAGGGATTTTCTTTATAATTATTACTAATATCATTCGATGTTATTTGAACAAAACCCTTTCACCATAACCATAAAAGAAGATAGTTAGTAGGGATGTAACCAAAACCAGGGGGGCAGCTGCCCCTCCCTGCCCCCCCCCCCCCTCGGTTAGCCCATGGTGTAGTATGTCCCTCTAAAAAATGCTAGCTGATCACGATATTGGGAGATACCCTTCTAATATCAATTGAGTAGGCAGACACAAGTCTGTACTCAACTGAAAGGAATCTGATGGAGTTTTGAGACAACACTACAGTTTACTTGGTATACTTCTCATTACTGTTCATATATAGTATATTGGTAAATATAGTTTCAATGCAAATTAAGATTATAGCTTTTAAATTTGGTAGTTTTTAGTCTCGTATTACGCTTTATTGGATTCAAAATGTAATTTTTGCTTTACTTTGAGTTTAAAACAACATTTGATTGATTAGTTTGCAACTCAGTTCAACGTATGAATGATTTAAAGCCGTCAAATCAAGTAAAATCTAAAGACTCTTAATTTTTAATGAATTCTAAAAGCAAGGTATGCAATTAAAACGCACAACGGATCAAACAGATATTTACATTAATGGGGACCAAAAATTGTAAATAATATACCATCAAAAACCTAAATATCAAATGAGAGCCAAGTTCAATATTATGATATATTCCTTGGTTATTCACTCCTACGACATAAGTAATGAGACATAATTGGGTGCCAAGTTCAATGGTCAGTCCTGAAATTTATTTATGATAACGTAAAATATTTTATAACAACTTGAATATAAGTTCTTCTTAAAACTTAAGATAACATATTGAAGCCTAAAGTCTGACTTGCCTAGTTTTTATATACGAGTTATTATTAGGTACCTACTAACAGTCATAGAAAAGCCTTATGTCCGCTGGTTAGTTTCTACCAGCAAGCCAAATTTTTGGAAGAATGAAATAAGAACTTTCAGTTTTAGTATTTGAAAACTAGCTTAATCAAACTTTAGGCTTCAATGTATTATCTTAAATTTTAAGAAGAGATTGTATTTGTTAGTAAATATTCTTATGTTCTTATAAATAAATTTCGGAACCTGACTATTGAACTTGGCACACATTTAGATCTCACTACTGTTGTCTTTGAAGTGAATAACCAAGGCATACACCATAATATCGAACTTTTGATTGCTGGCTCTTACATTACAGGTTTATTAAGGGCACTAAAATCAAAATTGAAAAATTATAATAAAATTATAAAAAGTTTACTAGTTTCTGATGTATTCCTATGTATTCACCTAACTACCTATCTGTTTGCCAAATTTGGACATTCTAGGTCATCTGGAACTGGGTTAGAATTTTGATCTATAGGTGTTGGTTGTGTCAGTGATAAAAGTGATGATTTTTGGACGTTAAGTAGATGTTTGAGGTGTCTTATGAAATTTAAAGGACATATGCATATTGCAAGTTTTAATATATGAGCCAAATTTGACATGTCTCTGTGAAATAGTTTTTGAGTTAAGAGGATATATAGGATTTACCGCACGGTTGGCCTAGTGGTTTCAGTGGTCGCCACACCGCTTCCAACTGCGCCAAGTGTTGTGGGTTCAAATCCTACATGGGACAACACTTTGTGTGATCCACAAATTGTTGTTCAAAGCCTGGGTGTACTTTGTGTCCGTTTCTTGTATGTTTGTAAAGATCCCCGTGACACAAGAATGTATGTATATTCCTAATGGGGGAGTAGTATTTTATAAAGAAGAACATGAGAATTAGCTCCATATGGTTCGTATAATATTACACATGGTGCTGCTCTCCAGTTCTGTTAGCTTGAACTTGGCTTGACACGCTACCGCATGTCTAGATATGCATGCAACGCGAAAATAAATGTGTTTAAAATAGGAGATTATCTAGTTAGGTACAAAAGGTTAACACTGTATTCAATGGATATATCCTATTACTTTATATGATGTATAGGAATTATATAAATAAAAATGTTTTTTATCGTGATTTACAAAGTAGTCTCTAGTTCTTCGATTGTCCTGTATGCGATATTTGCATGTACGTAGCCTTAATGCAGTTAGCACCAATAACTAATTGAAATGAAAGTATCCGATTTTTCGATGATATCCTGCTTTAACATGCTCAATTCGTTTTTAAAAAATGTTATGACTACTAAATAGTGTTAAAGTACGTCTAATTAATAATTCAAAACTGCAAAGAATTTCTTCGTTATATTATGAAAGTCTGTTTGACAGCCTTTCTCTAGAGGGCCAAAGGATAGATTGTTATCTTCGCTTTAACATTCAATGAGTGCTTCAACATTTACGTCACAAACACTGTGAAAGTTCAATAGCACCAAACGTTTAATATTCATTGTTTGATTTAGAGACGGAACGTTCATGTTGCTTTAACCAATCCACGGAACTCCGGGGACCCTTCAACAAAGTAACTTGTATAGCTGTTTAAAGCACTGAGTCTGTTCAATTTACTTTATAAAATAGCAATTGTAATTGTGTATTTTTTTAAGGAATAGGGAGAATACGAGCATACGTATCAACTGATGGGAAGAGATTACCGCCGCCCATGGACAACCGCCGAAGAACCGATAACCGTTGGGGTAAACGAGTTCTTGAGTGGAGACCGCGTCTCGGCAAACGTAGTGTAGGACGTCCACAAGCCAGGTGGAGCGATGATTTGCGCAAGACGGCTGGCAGGAGCTGGATGCGAGAATCCATAGATCGAGCTAAGTGGCGTGAAATTGGAGAGGTCTATGTCCAGCAGTGGACTGCGATAGGCTGATGATGATGATGATGATGATGGACAACCGCATCACAAGTGTGTTGTTGGCCTTTGGGGGATGGAGGGAGGAGTTTAGGTATGGGCCACCGGTATCCTCACTCACTCGGTTAAACACAGTGCAAGCGCTGTTTCACACCTTTGTGAGACCGCGGTATCACTCCAGTCAAAGCAAAGCGTGGCTGTCCCGCGGTATAAAACGGTTTGTCATTATTTGAAATTTTTATATACATTAGAATAAATAATATATATCGTTCAGTAACCTCACATATTATTTTCTTCTTTTTTTTATGATTAGCTGCCAAAATGACTCCGCTTCGCCTGATGGAAGTCATGAGCAGAATCCAATAGTGGTGGTTACCATCCTCAATGCGAATAAGGATAATTCAGTGACCCATACTAAGGCGGCCTCGTGAGGTACTTTTTCACGTGATCATAGTGGTTTAAACACCTGCGCTGATAGTGCGCCTTCCTAGAATATTAGTAAGGAAGTACACCGGTATGACTCATGATTTTGCACCCATACTGATCACAACTAAGCAAATGAGAAGTTAGTGATTAGTTATAAGAGGGAAGATAGTGCCATCACTATCTAACCTTTCGACTAAACCATGATATACTCCCATTCTGCCCGATATTTATGTGATATACTTGGTGGCGCAGTGGTAGCGTATGCGACTGCTGTAGTTGGGGTCCTGGTTTCAATTCCTGAGTCGGTCCAAATATTTGCATGATCTGCAAATATTTATTTCGGAGTTTGAGTATTTTCTATGTATAACATGTGTGTATTTACAAAAAAAAAGTATATATGTATTGGTATTAGTTGTTTAGTACCCATAGTACAAGCTCTGCTTAGTTTGGGACTAGCTGACGTTGTGTGGTATAATGTCCGAAAGTCCAAAAATATCAGTTGTCTATTACCCATAATACAAGCTCTGTTTAGCTTGGGGCTAGATGGTGTAGCGTGTTCGATTTGATGTCCGAAAAAAAATATGTAAAGAATATTAAGTGCCTGACTTAAACTTATCAATATCTACATTCTTCCTTTGTGGTTTTCTATACATCGGGTTCAAACCGTGATCGCGATTTAATCATAGTTTATTTTGGCTCAGAGAAACTATCTGAAATGAACAATAAGTTAGAGTGGAAGCTAAATGTGAACATTCGACTTAAAGTTGCAGAATAGCACGGGTCTCATCTGTATGAAATCGTGATACCCACTCAAATAGTGACCGGTTTATACTACTGCATGTATATATCAATTCATTTAAAGTTTAGCATATAAGTTACTTGCCTTGATCGACAACTTCACCAAAGCAGAGCTTAATCCACTGGCGCTACAAACTTGTTTTCTATGCTGTTAATACCCAATAAGAAATAATGTTTAGAAAGTCACTCCTAAGAGGTAAAATTATGGATGAATCCTTGTATGTACTCTTGTCATTTTCATACTCGAAACACGAAATAAAACAATCACGTGAGCGAAACCAAAGAAAATGTTATTGCATAGTAAATAACTATTGCAAATGTGCCAAAGCGAATATTATACAATAATTAACATCACTCACGAACCTGTACAAAGAGTAAATAGCAACGAAATCATTCCAACTTCACTTCCTGCCAACAAACACTGGAATCACTGAGAGCAAAACTAACTTTCCACACATCGAATAAAACTTTGTTAAACTTTAAACTGACTAGAACGCTCATTTTGAAGCTAAATCTAACTGAAGGACCGGCAGTGAGAGCTCCCACATTTTCACTGACCGTTTGAAACAGAGATTGAATTTAAATTTACGTAGCGGTATCGAGGACTATTAAGATTCATAGTGTGACCCGTTGGCCGGCACATTGATCATACTCTTGCCTGCATAATCAAACTGACAGGAAAAGGTTTCAGCGTAAAATAGAAACGCAAGATTGTGGTCCTATTTCATCTATATTCTGATTCTTAAGCATAATTGTCATATTAAAATTGTTTATTTCAATTTTGTACTTAAGTCTGGTAAAAAGCAGTCAATTGTGTATGCTTTTCACAACTTAACCTGATAAAATGGCATTTGACGTTTAAAAAATATCTAATATTTAGATCGTAGGTTTTCACAACTTAGAAAACCATGACCATGATTAAGACCATCAGAGCCGTAAGTTATGTATAAACTGTAATTTGCGTACAAAACCAAAGGAGTGCATGTTGTATTCTGGAACAGTTTGGCAGAAAAGAGGTAAAGTATTCTGTGTGTGGAAACCCTCCTGGGCCGACACTTCACCGGCATTTACAGTGGGGTGATGCATCGGAACAGAAACAATTTAAATGATTTACTCGATAGTAACGATTTTCTTAGGCCGGTATCGAACTTGTGACACCTCTGGTGTTGCCGGTGTCCATGGGTGGCGGTAATCGCTCACCATCAGGCGATACGTCTGCTCGTTTGCTACCTATTCCATAAAAAAGATTTGAAATTTATAAATATTTAAATATTTTCAGACATTTTAACACACAACGCCATCTAGTCCCAAACTAAGCAAAACTTGTACTGTGGGTACTAGGCAACTGATATTATTACATATATACTCTTTTTTTTGTAATCACATACATATTATACATAGAAAACACCCAAACTCCGAAACAAATATTTGCAGTTCATACAAACATTTAGTCCGACCCAGGATTCGAACCCGAGACCTCATGGACAGCAGTCGCGTACGCTACCACTGAGCCACCGAAGCAGTTAAAAACAGTAGCTATGTGTAGTTTCTGTTTTTATTTGTGTTATAATTTTTCGACTTTATTTAAGTATGAGGTTAAAATTTTTGTTTTCACACACAACTTTGGTTGGCATGAGGTTAACCACATAACCTTAAAACACACACACAATACAGAAGAAATTAAGTGCTCTTTAACGCTACAAACGATTTCGAAAAGAGAAGAATAAGAGTTAATATATTTTTTTTGTAATTTTTAATTAATTTCTTACTTAATAGTTAACGTTACCTAATTTTTTAAATCCACACCTCTCATTGAAACTATCATTCATAAAAATATAGAGCAGATATTACTCCTTAATATTATAAAATAACAAAGCAATTTATTCTCCTTACTTGTCTATCTTTCATTTCTAAGCTAAATCATATTTGCATTAGATTGGATTGGATTTAGATGTGGAGATAGAGACAAATAGGAAATGAAAATGTATATAGGAGCCAATTTAAACATACAAATTACTGCTCCCAAGTTAGTTATCTTGGTTAGTAACATCAACATAAATATTATGCCTTGCAGCACGGATACAAACAAGGACGATTTTTTATCAACGACTCTTTTCACGGCCTACTTCCAGCTCACACGTTTCCTACTCGTAAGGATAGTTGTCTGGACCACGTGCTGTTACGAACAAATAGAAAATCAACTTCTTTGATATGATATGATACTTTACAGATCACGTCCCAATACATCTTTGTGTTAATACATTGCCTTTAGCACAAAAACCAGATAACATGTCTAGACGTATTGATTTGCCAGCCATAGTAAGTTGCCTAGAAGACACAGATTTTATAAAAATACTAAACTGTAAGGATCTAGTTTCGATATGTAGCTATTTTCGATATATAGTTATTTTCTATGTATAGCTATTTTGGATATATAGTTTTTTTCTATGTATAGCTATTTTCGAAATATAGCTATTTTCGATATAAAGCTATTTCCGATATATAGCTATTTTCGATATATAGCTATTTTCTATGTATAACTATTTTTGATTTATAGTTATTTTCTATGTATAGCTATTTTCGATATATAGCTATTTTCTATGTATAGCTATTTTCGATATATAGCTATTTTCTATGTTTAGCTATTTTCGATATATGGCTATTTTCGATTTTCGATCCAAAGCAATGTGCTAACCTCTGAATATCTACTAGGGCATCTGCAGTAACAGACCATTCAACAGCCAGGAAGATACCACCCAGGAAAATAATAATCAAACCATGCATAACCCCTGGCCTTCTAACCATGACAAACTTCATAAAAATCAACAAAAATAATATATACTAGGTTCCGCATTTATTGTAACCATTAAAAAATTAACAGGCTATAAGCTACATGGGACGTTGTTAACATATAAAAATAGCTCAAAGAAGAATGAAGCAACTTATCTTCTTAGTTTGTATGCATCCATCTTCCTCTGTCAATTCTGTAAAAAAACTACTTTTCTCAGGTCGGTAAAACTCGGCACTTAAGTTGCAGGCGTATAAGCATGTGGGCAAGATGCCAATTCTGGAACTAAGTAACGAACTAAATCAAAAGGAAAATTCTCTGGTTCTGTTCGAAGTTGACTACACTGAAATAAACAGCATAATATTTCGATCATATATCACAATCGTGTGTAGGTAGGTGTAAAAAAAGCCAATACATCTTTTCAAAAGCTTATTATTCAATTAATTAAATTAAGTATAAAAACCTCAAAAATGTAAGTTCCTGTATACTTTCCATAACACCTACAGTTAACATCAAGGTTATATGTTGAGCTAAGTATTTAAGTCACCTGCAAGCTTATTTGCTCCATTTCAATTTTTTTTCTTTCCACAAAGTAAATCTTCATTAGTCTCTATGTGTGCGTGTGTGTGCATTTTCAATTCTTACAATGTCCCTTGCTAAAATTCAAGCCGCTCAGAGCAGTCTTGAGGACAGTTTCTTCAGGAGGATTCTTAGCAGGAGGCTTAGCTTCAAACCGGAGGTAATGTAAAGGAAACAGTTGCCCGCGTCTCAGAAGAGTTTAGAACAATCCGGAAGCTGATATTCAACATGCTGGGTCTGCTTCGCAAACAAATTAGCGTGTATGTCAAAATGGTGAATGTCATGGAGACTCGCCATAGACGTATGGCAATTATCGTTCTAAGAAGCAATTAAGGAAGACTACATCAAGACCTTGTTTTATGTTTGGACCAAAGTATCTTCTTGCTAGATCTTTCTAGCCTGTCACCGCATTGGTACTCCATTTATAGAACGTCGTCGTCCGATGCTGTTTCGTTTTTCTTCAGCGGAGATATGGGCTGAAGTTTGGAAAGCGAAGACGAGACTGAAGGGGTCTGAATTTACCTTGAAAGAGTTTCTAACAAAAACTCGACAGCATAGCTCGGTAACATTTCGGCGTGACGGCTTGGCCGTCTGCGTTCATCTAAAATATTTGATAAGGTCCTAAATACTAGACTGATGAGCTATTTAGAATATAACTACATACTCTCTTCAAACCAATTTGGTTTCAGGAAAGCCAAATCTACAGAAGACGCCGTTTTGGAGTTGACTAACCATGTTGTTCAAAATCTTGATAACAAAAAAATACTTGCAGAATTCACCAAATCTATCAGCATTTATAAGCAATCCGCAAGACAATACTACCAATATAATATGTAGGTCATTCAACAGCCATTTGTCCAGACCCAACATTTCTGAAAAATGGGTTTATTTTCATACAATAATGTAGTCCTGACCGTGTTCCCGTCATTTGTGGTGGCAAAATTGGGCCTGGCTACATAAACAAGAAACCCTATTTTTTTCTGCATCTACTATGCTCGCTACTTAAGATGTGTGACCCTCCATTTTTTATCGGGTTTTTATATTAAAAGTGTAATAAAAATTCTAGCACTCGAATCCAAGCATGTAGCGGACTTAATCCAAACTTCATAATTGGTTGTTTTAGAAAACACTAGGTTTTTATTATTTAATTGGCGTGATGTTACTTTACAGAAAGGGCAACGAAGTTGTGAGTTCGTATTAGTAATTATATTTATCATCTTTCCGTCAATAATGGTCCGATACATATGTAATGTTATATTCAAAGTTTGTCCGTTAGAAGTCTTTCAACTGATTTCTTTTCTGCTATGATTATGTCTTTATTTCCTTTTCTATATTCAATATGTATAGGTCTACAGTAACTGTATGATCGTGGAGTAGGGTTTAATCATAAAACTTGACCGCATTCCGATTTTATTCTCAAAGGTATAAATGTAGTTGCAAAAAGGTTATTATTGTCTTCTTCACTATCTGTCCAATGTTGCTTATACAAAGCTTGCCCGGTGCTGCCATCAAACCCAATATCAAAATTAAGAAGTACGAGGCTTCTTTGCTGGCAGTTTTGTGGAAAGACCACATCATGAGATTGTATTATTCTTTCACACTTATGTGAAATTAAGCTCTGTGAAATGAAACTGATGCTTTTATTTCCGATACACAAATTGGCTCGTTATGGTTCTTCTCATTTTTGCCGCCTTTGCTAACTAATGGATATAATTTAATACCCTTTTTTTAAGTGTGGTAGCCCGTTCGACCCATCTTTCCAAAGAGGTTTACGGTCAAGACAAGTTTGTAAGCTTAATCACACATGTTGACAAAAGCTGTGTGCGTCGCCACTCAGCTTCCTGCAAAATATGCTTTAGGGTCTTTTCCTACCACAGTTGGAGAACACATCCCCGAGGATGGCCTCCTTGGTTGGAATCGTTGGAAAGAATATGGATGATGTTCCCTTGGCCCTTGGAAGTTGCCCGTTTTCCTCATGGATATAACATTAGATACTCCCCACCACAATGATCGCCTATCATTGATGTGGTTATGTCAAAATAGAACCAATTATTTTAATTACTCTAACTACACACTGACTTGGGTACCACAAGCCGGGGAACTAGGTGTAATCTATAACAGAAATTTCTGGTACCCCGACGAATCTTTTTCTTATAGGCCACGGTAACTATAAGAGCAAAATACACTCATTTAAATTAGTCGATTGAATATTGAGTCAATGGTCAACTATTGACTCTAACTGTGAACAGTCAGCTCATCATATGCTCAATAAATGTAGTCTTTGGTACAATGGACGTATTATAATATTAAATGCTATATATATATATATATATATATATATATATATATATATATATATATATATATATATATATATAATAATATAATGCTAAATACCTTACAAATGACATCTGGGGTGGCATACTATAAGATCTTGTATCATCTACGGTGAATTGCCGTGCGTTTACGCAATTCTGCCATATATACTAAATGATATGACTTTATTTTGTCTCCCGCTGTGCTAAGGAGGGGAAGTGGACTTATAATATTTCAAACTCCAGATTGCTTCAGATTAATTTCGTTGCAGGTTCCAAGAAGTAGAAGAAAGTATTTATATGTATTCATATCAGTTGTCTAATACCCATAATACCAGCTCTGCTTAGTTTGGAACTAGATGGCGTTCTGTGTCAGATCTTCAAAAATATTAGTTTGTTATTATTTATTTCGACATAGCCCACATGATTAGCAAGCTGAAGTGGCAGTGGACTTGCCACATTTGCCGAAGAACCGATAAACGTTGGGGTAAACGAGTTCTTGAGTGGAGACCGTGTGTCGGCAAACGTAGTGTAGGACGTCCACAGGCCAGGTGGAGCGATGATTTGCGCAAGACGGCTAGCAGGATCTGGATGCGAGAAGCCATAGATCGAACTGAGTGACGTGAAATTGGAGAGGCCTATGTCCAGCAGTTGACTGCGATAGGCTGATGATGATGATGATGATGATGACTATTTATTTCGAGTTAACCTCGGTTTAAAGATAGTCCCTCGTATATTGTAACCGCGGTGTCAGCTTCATGACTTTAAAGATTTATTCTGGCTTTGTTCTGCTGGGATAATGAATGGAGTAACTCACAGGCCTGCATTAATCATTTGACTTAGACGTATTTAGAGCCTGGTCCGAAGGTCAACACCACGTTTACTTAGGGTAATGCGCGCTTGGGGCGCCCTAATAATTTATTTTCCGTGAGAGTCATACGCGATGACTGCAATGGGTCTACGGAGGTGGCGTACGCGTCGGCAGGATCGTCCCAGTGGAATTCAGAGGCGACACATTTCAAAAAGTAACGTTTTGAAAGTGTCTACTTGAAATACATGCTTATTGATTTTTTATTTTGAAATGAAGAATACCAGGGGAAGGCGTAGCTCTTGGCGGTTAGCGGCCTCCACAGGGTGCGGGAGTGTTGCGAGGTCGCTCGTTAGGCCACGGTGTAGTGCTATTGGTTTCTTCGCCGCAGAAATGTTCCAGCCTGTCATTGTTGAGTGGCTATATTATTTTTGTAAATGTTCTAAATTAAGATAGTTTTAGTTATTGGGGGAAAGCGTCGGTGTCTGTCACACAGCTTATACTAGCACAGACATCGTCGTTACCTTATCTTAAATTCGTCATGTCAGTTGTCATTAATTTAAATTAGCGCATCGCCTCTTGTAGGCAGCTTCACTACATCAATCCCAATAACAATTTTCCTATTACTTTTTTTGATTAACAGTTTAAAAAATTTAAGTTTTTCCATACAAAATTTATTTATTGCTTCTGAACTCGCATTACTCTGCGCTACGCACCTTGCGTAGGCAAAATATTTGCACGTATTGCTAGGCGCGGGATTGCTGGGTAACGCGGCAGCGGCGATGCACAAAAGAATTTAAGAAATTTACCTTAGCCATCAGTCGTACGTCACGATCGATTAGAAACGCGTGTTCAACTTGCTCCCGTTCCCGCGTGATTTCGATAAGTGAGTGCCTACGATAAACAGTACTGCGATCCGTATACGAACAGGGAGTACTCCAGTCGGTGGACAGGACGTAGCTCGAGCGCGACCTCGTTCGAGGCCTCCTAGGTCACCAGATATTACTACTCTGGACTTTTATTTGTGGGGATATGTGAAAAGCATAGTTTATTCCGGAGGTGAAGTGGCTAGCTGAGTCATGTTACGTATTTCTTACAACATACAGAGCAATAAATAACCGAGGGGGCAAACATTTACTTGTTTTATTTTTTTTGGGTTATTAATCAAGATTTGTAAAAAGTCGTAGAACAAATTTTGTTGGAATGATGTAGTGAAGCTGGCTGCAAGAGGTAATGCGCTTATTTAAATTAACCATGTATATTAAATTATATAAAAAATTAGCATAAAATTTAAATAATATAAAGATAGAAAATTTGTAACTCTGATCTTGTTTAAAAAAGAATTATTATTACATATATGCATGCATCTACAAAATCAGGAAACCAAACGAGTTCCTTTTTATTTTTTAGAAATATATTGTTGAATTCACGCCATGTGTAAAACTTAAGCGTCCCATTTTTTTTAGAATTAATCAATCGATAAGAATTAAAATTAGAATCGAATTAGACAATTAATCGACAAGCTTTGACAGTCCACAAACTGTCAAACGTTTGACAAAAGGTTTTCATTGTCTGAATGTCATTACAATTTCATACAAGATCGTAACGTCACGTATTTGAGACCCTACTTCGCGCTTAAAATTATCGAGTTAAATTTTATTTGACTGTGTTAAATAATATTTTAACCAGTTGATATTTACAGCGTGCAAAGTTCAAGATATCTATAAACACCACTCCATAAATTATTTCAAGGAAGGAAATAGTATCTACAAATCAAAATGGCCTTAGTTGTGGAAAATAGTAAAATATTGGAGTTTTTGGAATTAGTAGGTCGCTTGAAGGTAATTGAAATTTTTGTAATCGATTAAAGTAAGCATTATTAAATAAATTATTTTTCGAGTGCTTTCGTTGAAAACTGAAATCGATAAATGTTTTCCCTCCTTTTTCTTTACTGTTTCTTCACATTGTAATATCAATATCAATAACCTCATTGTGACAACAATAAGATACATTTCTGCAATTTATTTTTAAATAACCCGACTGCTTCAATATCTGCCATATCTGAAAAGAAAAGACTTCAATTTTTTATTTTTTTTATTTTGTACCTAGCGTCACACTCGCCGTGAATGTTGTTGTTTGAGATTCGTCTTAGTCATGACGAATTTTTTGCCACCACTCACATAAAGATACGACAAGCCGTTTAGGCTCTAGTGTGTGCCAAAGAAATATTCATACATACATCATACACATTCGAAAAACATAACCTTCCTTCTTTTGCAGTTGCGTAAAAAAAGAATTTTATTTTTTGTAAGCTACTTATCTTTGCAAAATTATTTGCTGTAAATATAAAAAAGAATATATTATACTATTACAAGGCATCTATGCTCTTCCTCAAGCACTTCAGTGGGGTGAGATCGCATATTTAATTAACATGTAAGATTTAAGAGTACAGATCACTATGTTTAAAAACCCTTAGGTATTTTCAGGCCTGTACAAATGTACATATTAGATTGAAATTTTTAATTCTTTTTCCAGCATGTAAAGAGGACTGGCTGGGTGATTTGTGATATTACTGAATGTGAATCTATTGCTGGTCACATGTACCGTATGGCACTTATGACATTTTTGCTCACTGAAGAAAATAACCCCACAAAACTAGATCGGTTTAGATGTCTTCAAATAGGTAAATATTATAGGTTCCTAAAAACTAATCTTTAATTCACAATGATAAAATTCCTTTATACATCAATATTTTGGTCCCTTCTTGAACTTAGTGCCGGGTTCATTTATTATTAAAATATATAAAATTCCGTCTTAATGAAATGAAGCATTAAGACCTTTGCCAAATGCCAATGCCAATGATAATAAAACACAGGTAAATAATTATCATCTTTATCTGGTCTGAGAAATAAAATATGTTTTTAATTTTTACATCCTACATTCAAATATTTTCAAGGCTCTTTACATTTGGAAGGTTGGATTGTTTTTGTTTGAGTGGATGTATGAAAAAAGACCACAAGGAAAGACCTTCTGTTTTATTATTAATTTCTGTACAATTTATTTTATTAATTTACAAGATGACCCAGTGAACTTCGTATTACCTACTATGTTTGTGTATTTGCTGGGAACAGATTATATTGGAAAATTAAAATTGTCGTTTTTCCATTCTCGTCGTTCTGCAGCAACAATGTTATTATTACTATTACCATACTGTAATAGTAACATACATTACCATTACAGTGGGTTAGTTCATTACATTGATATAAAACCATTAATAATATATTAAGTTTATTCGAAGTGGTACTCACACTCTTTCTATGGGAAAATTCTTAACTGCCAGTCTTATTATTGTGTTTAGACTAAGCCTTGCTCTCTAAGACTGACCATAAATCATAATCCAATGGATTTAAATCTGGACTAGATGACCGCCAGTCTTCAGCTTGATGAAGTCCAGAATGTTCTAACAATTTCTAACCATGATTGCGTGGGTCGAGCTATATACAAGAACCTGTTTTGGTTTTAAAAATGCTGTTGTTAAGGGGCTTAACTACCTTCTCAAGAATGGTTTCTTGATGCACTTGTGCCGATGTTTTGATACCTTTTTCACAAAAATATGGCTCAATCACTCCTTCATAGCTAACACCCCACCCAACCATCACATGAGATAATGCCCACGTTGTACTCTGTTGACTAATTGGGAAGCTTCTTTAGAGCTTTCAAAATTCATCATCATCAGCCTATCGTAGTCCACTGCAGGACATAGGCCTCTCCAATTTCACGCCACTTAGTTCTAACTATGGCTTCTCGCATCCAGCTCCTGCTAGCCGTCCCGCGCAAATCATCGCTCCACCTGGCCTGTGGACGTCCTACACTACGTTTGCCGAGACGCGGTCTCCACTCAAGAACTCGTTTACTCCAACGGTTATCGGTTCTTCGGCAAATGTGAACAGCCCAATGCCACTTCAGCTTGCTAATCCTGTGGGCTACGTCGATGACCCTGGTTCTTTGTCGGATCACCTCGTTTCGGATGCGATCACTTAGAGAAACGCCGAGCATAGCCCTCTCCATAGCACGCTGAGCGACTTTGAACTTATGGACCAGTCGAACCGTAAGTGTCCACGTTTCGGCTCCGTATGTCATTACGGGTAGGACGCACGCATTGAAGACTTTCGTCTTTAGGCACTGTGGGATCTACGATGAGAAGACCCGACGAAGNGCAAATGTGAACAGCCCAATGCCACTTCAGCTTGCTAATCCTGTGGGCTACGTCGATGACCCTGGTTCTTTGTCGGATCACCTCGTTTCGGATGCGATCACTTAGAGAAACGCCGAGCATAGCCCTCTCCATAGCACGCTGAGCGACTTTGAACTTATGGACCAGTCGAACCGTAAGTGTCCACGTTTCGGCTCCGTATGTCATTACGGGTAGGACGCACGCATTGAAGACTTTCGTCTTTAGGCACTGTGGGATCTACGATGAGAAGACCCGACGAAGTTTCCCAAACGCTGCCCAACCTAGCTGGACACTTCTGTTCACCTCGTCCTCAAAGTTGTTTCTACCTAACTGCAAAGTCTGCCCGAGGTATACAAATTTTTGAATAACTTCGAGAACGGCACCGTGTACCGCAACCGGTTCCGGTAGTACATGTTCATTGAACATGACCTTGGTCTTGTCTAAGTTCATCCGTAGGCTGATGCGCACAGAAGAGTCAGCCAGGTCGTTCAGCATCTTTTGTAGCTCCTGCAGCGTCTCTGCCATGATGACGATGTCATCTGCAAATCGCAAGTGAGAGATGTACTCGCCATTAATGTTGATACCGCGTTCTTTCCAGTGCAGCGTCTTAAAGAAGTCCTCCATTGCATTAGTGAACAATTTCGGGGATATAACGTCCCCTTGTCACACTCCTCGATGCAATGGTATGGGTCTTGCATGCTGATCCTGAACTTGGACGGACATAGTGGCTGCTTTGTAGAGACATCTCAACACTTGGATGTACCGCCAATCTACTTGGCAACGCTGCAGGGACTCCAGAACAGACCAGATCTCGACCGAGTCAAAGGTCTTTTCATAGTCCACAAATGCTAGACACAGGGGCTGATTATACTCTTCGGTCTTCTGTTTTATCTGCCGCACTGTGTGGATGTGGTCTATGGTTCCATATCCGCTCCGAAACCCAGCCTGCTCCGGTGGCTGGTATCGGTTTTCCAGATTTGACTGGAATTTTTCATATCCCCTCTCGACTTGGAGCAGAGTTGGTCGGAGCCTGGATTTCATCATGCGGACACGTTCAGCTTTGAAGTTGACATTCAGAGAACCTCGGACTAGACGGTGATCACTACCGGTGTTAAACCTATTGAGCACTGAGACGTCTCTAAATATGTGCTTCCTGTCCGTCATGATGAAATCTATCTCATTTTTGGTCATAGCGTCGGGGCTTTTCCATGTCCATTTTCTTTGGGGCCGCTTCTCGAAAAATGAGTTCGAAAAATGAGTTCATCAAAAACAGCCCCTCCCGCTCGAGAAAGTTAATGAGCATTTGCCCCCTATGATTCTTGTTTCCAAATCCATGGGATCCTATTACCGATTCGCCGCAGGTTTGTACTCCCACTTTGGCGTTGAAGTCACCCATAACAACGTTGTAGTGGGTTTTAGTTGTGGAGTGGAGGGCCCTCGATATGTCATCGAACATATCCTCCACCTTATCGTCCGAGTGAGCCGAGGTCGGTGCATACACTTGTATTACCTTGAGGCTATACCTCTCGGTAAGCTTAACAATGAGGTACGCTACCCTGTTCGACACACTGGAAATTTCCACAACGTTGCCAGAAAGCGACTTGTTTACCAGAAACCCCACGCCACCTTGGGATCGTTGGTCTCCCTCGCGGAAGTACATCAGGTGGCCTGAGTCGAGGATTATGGTATACTCCCCCTCTTTTCGGACTTCACATAACCCTAAGATGTGCCACCTAATCTTCCCAAGTTCCTCCTCAAGTTGTACCAGATGCGAGTCTAGCCGTTTCCGTCTAGCCGTTGCCTTTCAAAATTAATACGGTAATTTTGTTTGTTAAGATATTCATCAAAGTAGTTGTTTTGATTTTACTACTCCAATTTTTTTTTAAAGTAAAATGACCAGTGCTTCTCTTATAGGCTGCAAGTCCTAAGTCATCTTTTAAAATACGCGACATGGTTCTAGGTGCTATCTTCATCTCCCAAGATAAAATCTATGGCTTTCGGACAGGATTTCTTCGAATACTTTCCCTTACTTCTTTGATGGCCTTTTTCGACACTACGAGGACGGCCAGATTTTATCTGTCACAAACAGTTGAGGTTTCACTGCACCTATCAATAGCACACAAACATTTTACTAATACCAAGCATATGGAGGATTTAAAAAACTGTATTTGACTCCATACCTACCTTACCTAGTGCAATCACAGCGATTCGGTTGTATGTTTATCATTTCTTTAGTTTAGAAGAGCAAGAGCTTTGAATTACACCATTTATCATGAAAGCACTATACAATTATTAAAATTTTTAATTACTTTATCACCAAGAAAAATATATATATTGTCTTGAAATAACACCTCAAAATTAAAGATTATGCATATAGCAACAGATAAAAAATCTCTTCATCTGTTAAACAACAACACTTGTGTAAACTTAGCCTTTATTATCATTTAAACAACATTGGACAAGTTTCATTTCCATCATTATAATACATTTTCAGCGCTCGTGCACGACCTAGCAGAGTGCATAGTTGGAGACATTACTCCGCATTGTGGTGTATCACCTGAAGAGAAGCATAGGCAAGAAGATGAAGCCATGCAGAAAATTGCAGAATTAACTGGAATAGCTGGCGATAGGATGTATGATTTGTACAAAGTAAGGATATATATATTTTATTAATATACAATAATGTTTGATATAGGTTATCAGTTGATGACGTTACGAACATCTCCCTTTGGAGATGTTCGTAACGTAAACTTATACGTCTACCCTTGCCGGCGGTTCTCGCAATAATACTGCGTTGCGTACGAGACTACTTCTATATATATNAGATGACCAAGCTGTGACCTGTGCTTTTTTTGGAAACTTTCTAAAAATTAAAGCAATTAGATACTATAATACATACTACGTACTACACGTATGTTGCTTATCATTATATTTAACGCTCAAAAAAATTATTAAACCAACAAAAGGAAAGGAACTGAAAGGGGCAAAATAGTACAGTGCGACGAAGAACCTGTCCCTTTTTGACGTCGGTTTAAGTAACATAAAACATAAACTCATAGAAAAATATTAAGACATAATAAAAATTTAGTTAATCTTACCAATCTCTGAAAACCCCTATTCCTTGTCCCCTAAAATATTGGGGGAGGAAAGTAACCAAAAAGAGAAATGCACTTATGTCTAGCGACTAATATATATAGAAAAAAACTTAACCGTAGCATCCTCTCCTTGGAGATGTACGTTGCGTAGACTTGCACACACGTCTACCATCACCGGCGGTTCTCGCAAAAATACTATGTTCCTTGCTCACGATACTGTACGTTTATATATATAAGTGAACGAGTGAGTGAGTGAATGAATGAATAACTTAGTAATGCGACTAGACAGACGCATACCCTACAGGAGGTATAAAGTTAGTTTCAACTCTATACCTATCTGTCTGGCCAGTGTGATATATACGTAAGCATATTATGTCCAGCAGCAGACAGCAATGCTGTTGATACATACAGTAATGTGATGTGCACATTTAGGCCCGGCTCAGCGTTAGTAATATCACGGTGCTCTGTGGCCTGTACCGGCGGCCTAACTATGCCCGCGGCTTAAACAAACACGTCGGCCATGCCGCCAGCATGCTTTAAAGGTGGCCCAAGAAGTATGATGATGAAAGATATTCACTACATGATAATAATTACAAAAAGAATTAAATAATCTACTATGATTAGTTAAAGTATCACTTGTTATTGATACGGTAAGATAAGATAGATAAAATTGCATTTAGATTGCACTTTTAAAAGTTTTTAGTTGTAGTCGAAAAATAAAATGTAATCTAAAATAGATAAGAAGTGAAGTTTGTGAGGTTCTTAAGGAGAACTCTCTATCTACTAAACCGATCCTAAAAATTCTTTTACCCATAGTAAGCCATATTATTTGTGAGTGTCATAGGCTATATACCTGAAAATTATTGATTACCTGAGATATGCGTCATACATGCGGACAGAGCCACATGAAAAAGCGGGTAAATTATAAACCTAACAAATCACGTACACACGACCTATTTGTATTTACTGTTAGACACGAGAAAAAGTGAAGCATCTGGGGCATGGGCGCCGGATTATGAACAAAGTGCCTAAGCACTTGTTTGTACTATATACTAACTAAACCATAGTTTTTCAATCTCATTTTTTATTTATTTGCTCACCGACCACTTTGAGAATATTTTTTTCTTATCATCTGTCGCGAATTTAAAACAGCTTTTGCAACGATTATATTTAAACGTGTATATTATATATTAAAGTCTTATGATAGGATATGACCCTTATCCTATTACTAGGGATGCAACAACGCTCATAATTTTGATATTTCAAAAAATCATCATGGACATCAATGAAAGAATGATTGAATGAATTCAGAAGTGAAATATCGATGTCTATGAATGATATATCAATATCTCATATTGACCGCGACCCCAAACCGGTTCGCTTGCCAGATTAGACTATAAACATACACAATTATTCGTCGATGTTTTGTGTATGTTTATTTTGTTATAATTTCCACAAACGATTAGTATCTTTTGGAAAGATAATAAAAATTAAGATCCAAGGATCTTAAAATTTATCTACATAATCTTAATCTCTGTTGTTTAACCTCGATTCTAGTACTTTTTATATTACCTAAATACGTGAATTTTCCCACACGTGAAAAATGATTAAAACACATACAATAATAAAAATTAAACGACATTAATTTATGCTATGCTTTAGTACGTGATAAGCATTTTTTTGCCTTTTTTAGACTATATTTTTTGATCTGCTCACGCCCCCTCTGTACCATCTCAATGTCCCCTAATTTTCTGTGGTTCCTCTACTGCCCATGCCGCCACCCCCGAAAATTTCATACGCCCACAGGGGGGCGTTATCACCCACATTATGAACCTATGTCTTAACAGTAACATTCAATTACACAATATTTCGTACGTACTTTCTGTAAGTGGTCAATGTATCAATGACTATAAACAAATAATCAAATTTTAATGTAGTACACAGGTTCCTAAAAATTATAAAATCAAGCTGTGCCTTGGCTTGACCAGTCACAATAATGCGTCATTATTTTCTCCTCGCGAATGCACAAGTACAATTTTGGTTTATGTCATATGTCAGGCGATTCGGATTAGGGGGCTACTTAAAAAGTTACCTTGAAAAATTATTATCTTATTGAGAAATAAAGTTTTTAGACCGATGTCGAAATATTTCATACTGCGGTGATAACAGAAACCAGATTTTATGAATTGCTTGAATATTACCAAGGTTTATCAGTAACGGAATCTATAAACCAAGCTTTCTTTATTGACCTGTGTTATACTGTTTATAGCGCTGTTCTAAATATAGTTTATTACTGTTTCAGGAATATGAACACCAAAGTTCACCAGAGGCTAAGTTTGCCAAAGATCTCGACCGTTACGATATGATACTCCAAGCCTTCGAGTATGAGAAACGTGAAAACTCACCTAAAAAGTTGCAAGAATTTTTCACAGCTACTGAAGGGAAGTTTAATCATCCATTTATTAAAGATTTAGTCACCGAATTGTACAAGCAAAGAGAGGAATTCGAAAAGAAGGTTCTTGTGAATGGCCATGTAGAATAATATGTGGGAGAAATATGTTTTATTTCTAACTGCATATAAAGAAATGGTATTCATAGCCTCGGCGAATATACTCTCCAAGTCCAATTTCAACATAGGCGATATCTAATAGACAAAAATGCATTCAAATGTTATTTAAACAATAGAAAAATGTATTTATGGTAATTTATGAGTTCAATGTGTAAATGTACTGCATTCTTGCAATATACCAACCAATAAGTTTATTTAAAAAGATTAAATCTTAATAATGTAATTCTTTCTAATCACTTAAGCTGCTGATATCATAGAGTATTGACTGATATAGTACGGGGAATGCCTTGTGTTTTCATTTAGTGTTTATTTTTATCATATTTATAAAGTTGGTTTTAGATTTCTAAGACTTTTCACTAAAGTAAATGTAGCCTTCCTTTCTGCTCTTTAAAGTCAACAAGGTCTTCTGCTGTGAACATATCGATTTTTTATGAACGATTTTGAACTGTCGAGTCCCAGTAAATGCTTAAATAACCAATAAATAGATTTAAGATACAAGTGAGGAAGCACATAACTTTACGAACTTTATCTGAATAAATTAATTTAAACTGTGCCCTTCAGGTCCTTTTTATACAGGTTTTGCTTATAGATATGATCAGAAAGTACTATATTAGAATTATTAGTAGCGTTCCCGTCAATATCAAATTTTTTAATAGTCTATGTGCAAGAATTACTTACGTATGTACTTATAAATGTACCTAAAGTCGATAAAGGATTTTCAAATCTTCCATTAATTTTCCATGTCTTTTGTACCTGGTGGTCCTTTTTAACAGACTTCAAAAAAGGGGGAGGTTCTCAATCTGACTGTATTTTTTTATGTTTGTTACCTCAGTACTTTCGACTGGGTGAACAGATCTTGACTATTCTTTTTTTTTATTTTAAAGCTGATGCTTCACGTGTAGTCCCTTTCTTTTCATTGGTTCAGTTCTTGAAGTCTGTTTTATTTTTGTTAAAATTTGTGATTTTCTATGTCATTTAAATTAGGAATGAATTCCGGCATAATCTATACTCTCTACTTTCTTGTAAGCTTCTATAAAATGCGATATCGGTATTTAAATGAAACCATGGAGAATTCTTTTTAAATACACAGAAATCTCTCTCCTGCTTCTTCTACATGATGGGCCAGCGCTGGCCCAGCGAGATGGCCATGGGATAGTTGAGACGCAACTACACAATGGCGATATTCAGTTGTGATCTTTAAGTTTTTCGAGATGGACGTGAAACTTATTGCATTAGTCGCTGCGGCAATGAATAACTATACAGTTCGAGCACGCACTGTGGAATGGGCCACGTGTAGATGCGTACTGCTATCGCTGGCTACCTTTAAAATGCGGCGAAAAATCGACACCGACGCCATCCCACGACCATCGCACGCAAGCTATATACAAATAAAAATCATAGATCGATACAAACAGACGCCAGATCTACTCTATTGTCAAGGTGAATTAGGTGAAAACACCAAAATTCACTGCCTGCCTGTGTCGATCATCCCCCATCCCATCATCGTTATAATCACAAGTGCAGTAATCCGATCGTATTTTCAAATAGTGTAATATGTCTGTAGGTACTTGTAAGCGTAGTTGCTTTAACATAAGTACATACGGTCCTATCACAATACGTTATTTAATTTTTAGCAATTGTTCTGTGTTGTTTTTCAACTTTAAGCTTTATAGTTCAACTTATCACAAAACCACTACTTAAAAGTTGATATAAGGCTGGTAAATATGTTCAAAGATTCGGGTTTTATTGTTTGGAGAAAATAACAAGTGCAATCTTTTTATTATATGTGCCAATGTTTGTTTTTTGTGCAATAAACTTCTACACTAACTATAAAATACTTATCATCCACCAAAATATCCTGTTTAACAGGTTTTGATCGATGATTTAACCAAGACTATGGAATGAATTTGGTTTAAACCGTGCTAAACAATATGTTAAGAGAAATAGTTTAAACCTAGTTCTATCACTAGTTGATTTTTTGTTATTAACTCAATATATTGTTGTTTTTATTGTTTTATCCAGCATAATATTATAATGTTTGTATAATTGGAATTAAACCTTGAATTATGAAAGTCAGTAATTTTAAGGCAAATTATTTCATATCAAAAGCTGCTAAAAGACATTATTTGTAAACAGAAGAACTAAACTTTAGATGTGATTTTAATCTGTACTTAAAGCTTTTAATTATTGATTGATATTAAAAGGCTATGTAATGTTAAAGATGAGGTTTACAAAAACTAAAATAAATCTTACCTTCATATATACAAGTCTTTGTTGGAATATTTATTTCTGCATATATTTATATCAAAAATGTTTGGCAATAAACAATCAACTGATAAGTTATTAATGCACATACAATTGGGATGTCTTATGATCGATCACTGCCACTATTGACGGTAAATCTTCTCTTCTTTATGTGAAAAACAATTCTGTTTGTACTTAACGATTAGATGCGTATAGAGTATGATTCTACTCATTTGCCAAACCCCTTTTTCACCAATGATTCACCTATTGCAGTCCAACGATTCTAGTTAACAATCACAATTAATTGTAATGTTCACATATTAGTACAGAAATAATAAGTACAGTGCGAGCAAAAACAGTTTTCTAAATTATATTTTCTAAAACTGGTCTAAACATCGTTACAACTATCTACTCTATGCATGATATCTGCATCGGGCTGTAATGAGACGCGATCTAGAGAGACACTTATACTCGAGAGAAACAGAGGCAGGTTTATTTTTTTGATTTATATATATGTATATATATTTATATTTTATACCTACCGTGGGAGAGCCACGCTTCGGTATGAATGGGCCGGCTTGACCGGAGTGATACCACAGCCTCACAGAAAACCTGTGTGAAACATCGCTTGTTGCTGTGTCTCACCGAATGATTGAGGATACCGGAGGTCGCCGTCGTCGGAGGTTGAAATGCCTCTGGTGTTACGGGTGTCCATGTGGAGCGGTAATCGCTTACTATCAGGCGAGTCTGCTCGTCTGCGCATATCCCAGAAAATAAAATGGTTTTGTGGTCTGTGGTGGTCTGGCTTTTTAACTAAAAATAAAAAATGTGTTTATTGTCCTAGTTAGCGACGGCAAGGAAGGCAAATGTGGTTTAACAAGTGACGTCATGGACATGTTTTAGACATCGGTAATATAATGTCATTTCTTAATATGACCAAGACCTTGGCATTTAAATTGTAAGTTATACGTGTCACTTTGTACGCCTTCTGTAAACATCTTATACCTATGTATAGGCTCAACATTTTGTTTCTATCCCTCTCTTTAATCTAAGCTTGTTTATTAAATTTTTCTACTTAAATGGGATTTGGAATTATATAGGTGATAAAGAACAAACAAATAACGGGAATACCCTACAGCACACCGACAGAGATGTACATCGAAGACGAGTGTTCTTCTATTCGAATACGTTCAAAAAGACCAGACTGGAAGATGTTAAACGGATGTAGCATATAATTGGGACATATTTAGCGAGATATATTTTAAAGAAATTTGTCTTAACCAATTAAAATGTATGGTTGCAGTCCTGCAAGGCGACTATTGTGAGATTATAACATTAAGTACCTAGTGTTTAGAGAAATTCTGACCTATCGCCTCCAGATCTGTTTAATGGAACCAATAAATGCGGGTAGTCGTCAACAAAATCATTATTTTTTGTTCGAGTTTTTCCGACATAATTTGACACTATCAGGCTATGACTATATTATGGTGATGAATGAATAGGTCTCGTGTTGACGTTTACGTTTCTCGTTGTTGAATCCTATTTTCATACACTATAGGTTTCAGTTGGGTGTTTATTTCTTCGTTTTAGCAACTATAGACCTTCATCGCTCACAGCTGATATTTACTTTATGTGGCAACACTGACAAGTTACACCATCTACTTACCTTGAATTACCGACTATTGAAAACCTTGACCGGCTGATTTATCAACGCAAACTCCAAAGTGCTGAGTTATCACATTTGATAAAGGTATACCAAAATTATCACTTTTAATAGTCTTAATCAGGAAGTTGTTTCTTTAACAGTAAATATTGACAGGCATCGCCTACGAACAATAAAATTTGAATTGAATTTGAAAAGCGAAGGTAAAAATTATGTCACTAATAGGTCAAGCTATTTTCAAAAATGTAAAACTTTTGAATAATGTAACACATGATATTTTTAAAATTTTATTGTACAAAAACGGGTAGTTGAGTAAACATACAAACCTATTCAGTCAAAATTAACATTATGATTTGCATAAATGCAGATAATCTTGTGACAATCTACTTAACCCGCCCAGGGCACCTAATGTGATAATTATGCGCAATGTTTCAGATCTTGGTTTCATGAAATTCTGAGATTTCAAGCACTGTCCAACATGATAATACTATTATCAGGTTATAAGTAAATTAGGCTTTGTAATAACAAAGATTTAATATTCTTTATAAGGTCGCTTATTTCACATATCAACAATTTTGTCTCTCCTTGGACCAGCAAAAAATGTCATGTGACCATATATATATAATATGGAGCAGTCAATGATTCTTTGCAAGTTTCTGTTAATTTGCTGTTTGTTTTTGGTTAGTATTTATATTTGCAGCTACTTGCTCCTCTTTTTTTCGTTGCTTTTCTCTCATTAGTTCAGCATCTCTGTAACAATAAAATAATCACAATTAGATTATTATATACTTTCTGGTTGTTGGTTTTAAATGTTTAGCTCAATTAGTAATTGTACACATTTAGTAAACTAATTATTATTCCCGAAATAACAGACTGACCTTAAAACACTTAAGCATATTTGATTAAATCTGCAAAAATAACTATGAAATATTTTATTACAAAAATTTATTACTCAAAACTTTAACACTGCTACTTCTACTACTGGTATGAATTCAAGTTTTAAGTAATTTAATTTGATGTGTGTTAGTGCATCAGAGACAAGCAATATTAAAATTTCATGCATTACAAACAAATGGGAAGATAATTGCTACCATTCCAACATCACAAGGTTTATCAATATAGTGTTGTAAATACCAAATACGATTGACCATTTTAAAAAACTATTGTAAATTCAAAAATGTTGAAATTACTATACTTAGGTTTTTCTTACACTTAAAATGCACTTGAATTGTTGACGGACTAAAATTTGTAATGTTATGTTTTGAAATCTTGTTACTTTATAATACCACTAATTCTTTATAAAATGTAGTAGTGAACTGTGTTACAAAATAATTAAAACTTATTTCTTTGGTAGTTGAACTATGCTAATACAAAAACATGTTACATGTGTTTTAGGTCACATTGGGACTGGCAAATACAACGGACAGAAATACTATCACAAAGAACTTCATTACATTATTCATTCATAGTTTAAGCTGAGATTAGTTTTGAAACTAAATCAAGGTATGACAGATGTATGAACAATATTTAGATAAATATTTTAACCACCATGACCTCATATCTATATGATTTACAAATTAGAGTGAGAATAGGTTTACAGAGCAATTAGCTATTATTACTCTTTACTTTTGTAATATATGCGTCCATATTAGGTATGTATTTCATGAAAAGCCATTATATTATGACATAACCAAAACCTTATTCCAAGCATTTACTCTGCAGAAGAGAAATTCTGTAAAGTATATTTATATCATATCATACAACTTGAAGTAAATATATTTATTGTTTAACCAAAATGTATTTACTTTAATGTAAACACTTTGCAAGTAGACTCAACAATTAATCACAATACCTGCCTACACAATAAATTCTTCATTATTTACTATTAGTTGTATACCCACTTGTTTTACTAGGTACTAGACAAATGCATAAAATATATAAAAAACATATATACTTATTTTTTATAAATATATATTATACATAGAAAAATTCAAAACAAATATTTGAAGATCATACAAACATTTGATTAGACCCAGGAATCAAACACGAGACCTCGAGCACAGCAGTCCCTTGAGATACCACAGTGCCACTGATGCAGTCTAATCTTAAGAATATACTACTCAGGATCAGGATCTCATAAAAAATTGCTTTGAATCTAATCAAATCTAGGTGGTTTGTCAATTTGTACAACATAAAAGACTCTAGCATAAGCTATGCATGCTTGACCAAACAACAAAGATTGCAGTAAAGTACCAAAACAGAATGCATAAATCAAAAGTACCTGTGTTTTCTTTCCTGTAAAGACATGCCAGTCTTTTCACTGGCATTCTTTTTCTTCTGCATTTCTTGTTGTTTTTTTTGGTTTTTGGCGCGAGCCAAATCTCTTTGATTACCACCTGTAAGAAAATTAAAATTATAACTACCTCACCTCAATACTTCACATCGATATAATGTTTTCCTTTTAAATACCTATTAGTCATCGAAACGTGGCTCTGTGGCGTATACAATCAATGTTCAGACAACATCTAACGCCACATCGGACTCGTGTCATGAAAAGCATTAATTGAATGATCTAGAACTTTCTATTGAAATGTGATCCTTCCAGGACGAAAAAGTCACCTTCATGTGTATACAATACGAAACTATTATGAATATTTTAAATTTATTTATACATTGTTATTAGGTACTTACGGGTCATGTCGTTTATTTTATCTCAATGACAGAAAATATGGATGGGATGAGTCGCAATTATCTAATGTGTAGTAAGACCACCGTTATGGAAGACCGGACGATACGCTAGTCCGGTCGAAACCTGGGACAACGCACCGCCCTCCCTTCTTGCCAATACGAAAGAAACTTTGAAAATAACTAAAAGATAACGCTGGCTTCTAACAAAAGTCCAGCCAGCTGTCCACGACCACAAACAAAATGTCAATGATGCTAAACAAAACGAACGAATGGGTAGATTGGGAAGAAGGAATGAGTAATCATTTTGAACCATAGAAAAGTTTATTTATGGTACCTACGTTTGGTTAGCTCAGAATAATGTTGATTACTGTTTTTCCGTCCGCATGGAAAGATGCTCAATTAGTCCCTCTACCTAAGAAAACTAAGCCGTCCTCATTTTCTGACTATTGGCTAATATCCAGCTTACCTTTCCTATCTGAAATACTTGAACGCCTTATCCACTCCACTTCCACTGAACTTCCAATTCAGCTTTCGTCCTGGCCATAGCACGACTTTTGCGCTGGTACACATTACGAATAGTATCAGACTAGGCATGAATAGTAGAATGATAGCAGTACTCACCTTACTTAGATTTTCACCTTCTGCTTGGTATACTACGGTCTCTTAACATATCTCCAAAGACAATTGATTGGTTTTATAGTTACCTGTCTGGTCACCAGCAACGTGTTTGCATTGAAGACTCGACGTCTTTCTGGTGTAGTATATCTGCCGGGTTACCACAGGGTGGCGTTCTATACCCATTATTTTTCGCTGATTTTATTAAACTCCATTTCTAATCAATTAAGCTCATCCTACCATCTTTATGCAGATGATTTACAAATATATGCTCAAGCTCCGGTAAAGTTGTTATCAGAGGCGTTCAATAAAATCAATACTGACCTATTGCGTATTGGAGAACGCAGTCATAATTTTGGGCTCAAAGTTAATCCTGTAAAAACGCAGGTTTGTGTTATCGGCAGTCCCGGGATGGTCTCAAATATTAATTGGACACTACTGCCACAAATTAAATTCGATGGGATTACCCTTGAGATCGACGCTACCGTTAAAAATCTAGGGATCCACATATAGAGGAAGTCAGCCGAAGGATATTTGCTTGTGGTAGTTCTCTGCGAAGACTACGTAACGACTGTAACTAGGGCTGCACTTGCACAAACACTTCTCTTCCCAATTCTCAACTATGTCAGCTATCTAAATCTCACCGAAGCACAATTTGATAAGCGATCAAAAAATTTCTGTATACGACTTGTATTTGGCCTACGAAAATACGATCACGTCTTTGAATTCCGTCAAATGCTCAAGTGGCTTCCAATATGCTCTCGTCGGAATACTCATATCCTCATTTTCTTTTATAACATTTTGTTTAATCCTAGAGCCCCCTTCTACGTCAACGAACGATTCAAGTTGATAAGTAATGATACACATAACAAACGTCTAAGGTCATCTGAAGATTTGGCACTAGAGATGCCTCTGCATTCTACAAAATTTTATGACCAGTCCTTTACGATTGAAGCTATATGCTTGTGGAATGCGCTACCGGTGAAATGTGCCAACAGTAAATGGTTTAAAGAAAATGATTCAGGAATTTTATACGACATAAACAAGTCAGTCATGAATATGTATCTATGATGTAATATGTTTAACTGAAGTCTTCTTCTTCTTTTGATGATATGGCAATCAACCGGATCAGCTATTTCTGACAATGTCAAGAATTTCAAGTCTTCGAGTCTTCAAGTCTTCGTCGTGATGGAATTAATGATAAAAAATATATAAAAATGTGGATGACATGAAATGGGGACCGTCTTTCGCAAAAACAAAAAACGATCCCAACTGAAGTCCACTGAAGTGGTTTTAAGCCCACACGTCAAGACTCGACGTGATTGACAACCGTCAAACGGAGTGCTGCCAGTGATCATATTTTTTTAATTCTGTTTCACGACATTTTTTACCAAGCTAAATGTATGATGATATGTGCGAAACTATAGTACGATAAGTTTTCTTATCAAAATAATTATTTAAACGAACCATAATCATATGTCTGTAGTCTCTGAATGTACTGGCCGTGGCCACGATTATTCATGATTAGGCACACTAGGTACATCACTAAACGCTTCACTAGTGTACAGACAAGACAAGTGGATAAAAACAAGATTATTTAGCTGTCAGTCAAAATGTCGGCTGATTCACAAGTTCATTTAAGTAGTAATGAAAATAATAAAAGAAATAAATCATTGTTACCTTTGTTTCCCAAACGAGATGAATGCTCGCATGTGTCTTGTTATTGGTAAGCTATTTATTTCTTACTATCAACTGGATCTGTTAATAATATAAAATTGTTTTAAATTGTATTTTTCTCTATATTATGTTTAATAACAGCGAGGAAAACGTTTGGAAACTATGTCAAGATATATCATTAAGGTTTCCAGAGGAATTAGGTAGGTGTTATGTCGTCTTTATTTCAAACCCTTGCCGTACGGTGCCTCTATGGAAACAAAGGGCTGGGCGTGAGGAGGACCGTCTCGTTATATGGGTGTGTACTAAAATTATGTCATGCAATTATAATGAACGCTTTCATCACCTTAACTTGAACTCTAATAAATTCCTTTACATATCACATTCTGTCAATACCTTTATTTTTTTTTATTGTATATAAAACCCACCAGTGTTCAGAATATACACCAGTTATTCATAAAGAAAAAAATGTTACATAAAATTACTTTGTTTCTATGAAAATTTATCTATGCTAAACATAGTGATGAAATGTTAAAATATATAATTTACTTTAATTTTTACAGGATTATCATGTGATATTTCTATATTCATTGGATTGCCAGGCTTGCCTTGTTTATGATCTGGATTCAGAATTACCATTTCCAACATTTTTCCATAAATATGTTACTGAAACATTCCGCACTGATCAAGTCCTAAAGTCAGATTTTCACAGGTAAAATTACTTTTGACTGAATAATAAACTTTTGAAATTTGTTAGATTACAATATATTAACTAAGTTAACTTGAAATTGTAGATTCTTTCGTGTAGTGCCAGCAAAGCACTTTTTTCAACAGTTTGCATCAGATCGCCGTCACATGAAAAGACCAGATGGTTCATGGATTAAACCTCCACCTCCATACCCAGCAATAAGTACACCCAGTAAGTAGATAAACTTTTTTTTCACCAACCAATGGTCTCACCTTTAAATAATTTAGGATGCTATTAATACATGTAACATTTATTTAGACTGCCTCTATCTACAGGTGGCTAAAGAAAAAATAGTTATACTGCAATAAGATTGGTATCAGACAAGAAATATTTATTGTTGGTTAGGTGTTTTAAATCATAAATTGAGGACCTTTGAAAAATGAGGCAGAGGTTTTGACTCTACCCTGTCATTTGTGAAATTCACTAAGGCATGATACAGAAAAATATTTTAAATTTTACCTAGGAAATTAAAACTATAGGTTTACTCAAATTGCTATTTTAAAGTTGCAAGTTTTTCCAGAGTTGCTAGTTTATCATATCAGATTCAGATTTTTATATCTATTTTAGAATATTAGTGTAAATGTTATGTTGAATAATTTATGCATTAGGAGTATAGTATAGTGTCATAGAAACTATTTCCTAATAATCTGAGAACCAAGTCTTGTTTTTTTTTATGGAATAGCTGGCAAAAGAGCAGACATATATACGCCTGATGGTAAGCATTTACCACCGCCTATGGACACCCGCAACACCATAGGCGTCATAAGTGCGTTGCTGGCCTTGGGGAATGGGAAGGGGGATTAAGGGAAGCGTTGATTATTGGACTCCGGTATCCTCACTCACTTGGTGAAACACAGCGCATGCGCTGTTTCACACCGGTTTTATGTGAGGCCGTGGTATCACTCCAGTCGAGCCGGCCCATGGATGCCGAAGCGTGGCTCTCTCATGGTAGATGGTTACCTCTTTATTGGTTTAGATTTTGATAAATTAGAGTAGTACCATAATTAACCCCAATATGAGGCACATACTTGACAGGGGTGTATGATATAATACAACAAGATTGTTACAAACCAAACTCTGTCTATATTTATCTCGGTAGGAGTGTACAGCTAGAAAAATAACACTTATCATATATTCTAAATAAATAATAATAAATAAATAAATATTTAGGACATTCAAACACAAGGCCATTTAGTCCCAAACTAAGCAGCGCTTGTATTATGGTACCAGACAACTGATATATACATATATATACTTTTTTTTGTAAATACATACATAACAAACTACTTGATCTGACCCGAGAATCAAACTCGAGACCTCAAGAACAGCAGTCACATACGCTACCACTGCGCCACTGAGGCAGCCTGAAACCTACTCAACTACTTTTATCAATATGATGAATATTTAAATTAGGTTGATAGATAAAAAATTACATGTATTAAAGTATGACAGTGTAAGTCAGTGACAGGGCTGTTTCTGGTATTTCAATGTGGAGGTCAAAGGAGTACTTAAAATTCTAAGAGAGTTGTGGTGATAAACATTCATCTTATTTCCTTTATTATGTTTCTGTTACTGCCATATGCATATAGCATATATGGAATACTGCCAAGAACTAGAATTTGCATACTTTATGATGTCATATTCACGAATGAGGTACTCACACAAATTAAATAAGTTATTTTCTTCTATATGTGATACTCATGTTCTCTATGGAACAAGAATACTAAGTTGTGCTGGCTTTGTTTTGTACTAAGAGAATATTTTTGTATTTGTATGTACACAGATATTTATGACAGTTTCATATATTGCAGGTGCATATTTTTTTATTCTTGCGAGGTTTAATTACTTTTGCCAATTATAAGTAGTTACTCAAAATGTTCATATTTCTACTTCACAGTTTTGATTTGGTAAGGGATTGTTATACTGCATTCATTTTGCATCTTTCAAAAAGGGAGAGCATTCCTTTTTTAATGTATCCATCCCAGCTTTTATTCTGATGTTAATCTCTTCTAAATTCCAATTACATAACACTATTGATTATTTACAGATTCCACTCATAATTTGGATGAATATATTAACATGGACTTTGAGGTGGGGCCTGGTCAAGTTTTAAACTTAACAGATTTTGTACAGCGGTTCTATAAAGTAAACAAGTAATACAACAGGTGATAAAGTTAGTTAGAAAATGTTATTTTAGTAGTTTCATGACCCTATTGGTTCATGTTTTAAGTTGATTATGTTTTAATAATCCTATTTTAAGTTACGAATTGGTTTGTTTTTTGTGTAGTGTTCTATTTTTTTTTTGGTTAATGATAATAATACGGCGTTGTACTGCCGAGATTATATTCAAGCATCAATTTAAAATAGAATTTGACTTATATCTGTCAAATGTTCTAAAAA
Organism: Hyphantria cunea; assembly: GCA_003709505.1. Classification (NCBI taxonomy): domain Eukaryota; kingdom Metazoa; phylum Arthropoda; class Insecta; order Lepidoptera; family Erebidae; genus Hyphantria; species Hyphantria cunea. The sequence goes on along the minus strand of PKRV01002605.1, from coordinate 1,683,234 downwards.
TGCTACTTAAAGATAAAAAGAGTTAAACATGTTAAAAAAATTACGTGTATAACTAACTTTATTGATTCCAAAGAAATCAAGTCAAAAATAATGGTAATTATATTATTATATAATGACTAATATTTATGACTATATAATACATAATAATTTGTAACGAAAATGGAACATAATTTACTCATTTTTAAATATTTTTGTTACCATTACACTTACGCATATGAAAATAATTTATTCGTGCATTATTTTATTTTTACTTAAAATTGTAAACACATTTAACGATTTTCCACATACCTACACCATACCATAAAATTATTATGCACTAAAAGGTACCTATGTCCAAATATACTTAGCTTCCATGTTTGGATTCTTATGTAGGTTAACTGGCTAATTTTATTATATATTTTAGTCTTTCACTTCTTTCAATTTAATATATTAAAATTGAGTTGTCTATTAATCAAGTCAGAAACTTGCATAAGAATATTCTAACAAGAATTTTCTATAAAAAACTGACTAGTTCCATATTGAATAGAAATGATATATAAAATATAAAGTCCGAGCACTTATTATTGTAATCTAAATATTTGCTGATTTCTAAAGCATAAATAAATAGTTTTTAAGCATAGATACATTAATCAAGGGCTAGTGCTTAAAGTTTCAAACTTTAAATGTATTGAGTAAGGAGTAAACAGTTTTTTAAAGTTGAGCATCCTCTCTATGTCGTTATTGTGAAAGATATCATATTTAATTGTATTACGTAGTTGTATTTATATATTTGTTCTCATTTTGACTGCGGTAATCCTTATTTACGGATTGCGTGTTAATTTGAGCGTTGATGTAACTTTATAGAGGTGTATATGATCGCGAGTAGCTTTTGTATGTTGTTAAACTATTTAATAATTTTGTAATAACTTTTATACACTCTTTTATTCTTCCCTAGCACCCTTAGCGAGTTTATTATAATACCAAAAATATATACTTATATTAATAAATTTAAGAGTTTTTGCATATGATAAAGTATTATTCGTACAGTTAAAGTTTTTAAGTTTCATATTCTATGGTTTGTTTACTCTTTACAAGTTCTTATGTCTGTGTCATTAATATTATTTATTTTAGAATATTTAACATGAAAATTTACATTAGAAATTGTACTTTTTACATCTTCTCAAATATAATATAACAATATATTATACCTACTTTTAAGGTTAAAGTAAGTAAATAGCACAGATAAGGAATTTGCAGTGGAGTAATTTTACTTTTGTGAAAGATAATAATGCAAAATCACATATTAATTTACATAAGTAATTTCTGCAGGGTTTGTTGTCTGTGTTCATCATTTTACTATACTACTCACTACTAGTCAAATGTTATTTTTCAACAAATTTTACTATTTCTTTAAAATCTTTAAATCTAAATTTTAAGATATTTATCATTAGAGAAACAAAACCAAATTGTTATTAGAGGAGTGTCGCAAGAGAATCCGTTTTTAAATATTTCTTGAGCAAAATACACTTTAGGAAAGTCCATAATCGAAAAAGGTATTTTGTGCCTCAAGATTTTATGTAATGACTAATATTTTTTGTAATACATTTCTAATATCATTTGGTTTTATTTCGCAGAAACAAATGTACCTAAAACCACCTAATCTATCGTCCGTAAAATCTTTCAATTTTATTGTAGAGAATTTAAGATCTTGTCAATATTAATTACAATTCTTATTAACATTAAACGCTTTTCAAAGTAGCATTAGATGTCGAGGCGTAGCTGGATATATTTTGGGACCAAAACTCTGACGACTGAATGCGGTGGAACCAAAACGTAAAGTGAATAGGTAATTACTTACTGGGAGTGTGTTATGTCCCATTAGTTACGCCTTTGTCCTATAAAGGTGGGTACTGACTTAAGGTATATTGGTATAAGGCTACGTTCTCAAGTGCGGGTATGGCCGTTTTTGTGATACAATTTACAAAAATTCGCTTTTGCGAGTGGTATATCTGAAACATGAAATAATGATTCTTTTTTAAAATTCTTGATACGCCGCTCCATTTCAACATTTTATTACCCATGATAGAAACATTCGTAATGACTTAGGAAATACTTGTAACCATGGCAACTATTTATATCTGGTATCCTTTAACTTTAGAATCTACTCATACCGAGCTTAGCTCTGCGATGTATATCGACTAGTCTACTGTACTCATCATAAAAACCCTAATAGGCTAATTACTTTTACATGAACTTATGAAATATATTAAGACAGTACACACCTTTACATAATATTATCCATATGTTACAGAAACAATTGATACCTTCCTTCTACGCCTTTATTTTTTTTATCTATTGACTGAAACTATGAGTGATAATCATTGTGCTTGTGCTTTTAATGTACTAAGTTACACGTTTTAATTTAAAATAAAAACACCACACGCTATTTTGTATTTTATTTTAATAATTTAATGTAACTGAAAAAATATTTCTGATTACTCACACCTATAAGGCAAATTTTGGTAACTAATTGGTGTACAAACCAAAACATGTTATGTTTGAAAACAGTACAAAAATCGCAACAATAACGTATAAGATACCACATACGGTAATTAATTAGCCACGTTTGTTTTGGTAAGGATCTCTGCACCATCTTCTGTGATGAGTACCGTGTGTTCCATTTGAGCCGATCTGGATTCATCTTCAGTCAGTAATGTCCAACCATCTTCATGCATAACTGTGTCTGGACTTCCATGGCTTAGTGCTGGCTCTATCGTGAATGTCATTCCAGGATTCATCAGTCCAGAAAACGTGTTATCTGTTGCTAAAAAACAAATATATATAAATTGAATGAATTTGTAGAATGTGGTGTTCTCAGGACTAACTAAATTTCGTTTTCCTTTTCCTGCGGCTTACGCTTGCGTTTCTATCAATTTTGTGAATCTTATTTTTTGGAATAAAACTACTACTCATCTCTGTATTAAATCACTTCTATTTCAAATTTACGCTCCGTTTCCGGCGTTATGATTGTCAGCAGCCGTGCCAATCGAGTTGATACGAAATCACTCAATCGGTGGAACGCTATGAAAGAACCCTTTAACGCTAGTTTTTTGTATCACTCGGCTGATCAGGCTACGTACCGACGTACGACTCTCCTAAGCTTATTTTGATTCGCAATTGTGTTTTTTTTTGCGTATTAATATGTGCTCTTTCTACAGGCGACAAATCTTAATACACATACAGGAAGTTTTAATACTGCAGCATATTTAAAAACACCAGCGTTTACCCACGCCTGCGTGTAATACGGCTATCAGCTACAGGCTACAGCTAGCTACAGTCTAGCAGAGGTTTAATGTACGTCATACCTGTTACAGTTTTTAGTTAGCTACATGGGAGACCGACAGCAGTATGTGGACTATAAAGGGTCTATATATAAATGTATATATACGTATGAGCCTGTCAAAGTGTCTCTACTCTGGCTGATGGAAAGTATGAGCAGAATCCAAAAGAGGTGATCACCATCACTGTCAATGCAAACAATGGTGACCCACACTAGGCGGGCTGTTCAGATGCTTATAAATCACTGGGCCTCCGGTCTCGCACTCACCAACGAAACACGACAGCGTGAATAAATAAAATAAATGTTTCGGACATCTAACAACGCCATCTAGTCCCAGACTAAGCAGAGCTTATGTATATACCGATATACATATATAAAAAACAAATGATTTTTTTAAAAATACATAATATTATACATAAAAAACATACAAACTTCGAAACAAATATTTGCAAATCATACAAAACTTTGATCCGACCCGGGAATCGAATCCGAGACCTCAAGGACAGCAGTAGCATACGCTACTACTGCGCCACCGAGGCTGTCAAATCAATGTTGTCACTTTAGGTTGATCTTCTGCGAGAAGGTAGTACCGTTCCGTTCATGCTGAAATCAACGTGGCTCTAATGCCTAGGAAACTTATTTAATTAAAATTTATGGTTCTAGTAGATTCTTTAAGAGAAGCGACACTTGTGGGAATGAGTCACACAAAGAAACTCAAACACTAACAATTGTAGAAACCCCATTGTCAGAATTGGTGGTTGAAATACCTGATACAATTTTAAGTAAAGTTGAGTACTGGTACTTACCGATGTGATAAATATCAGGTAATCCGTGAAAATATTCACCAATTCCGTGCCCCAGAACTGAAGGTATCACAGTGAGATTTCGCCGTTCTGCATATTGCTGTATTTTGAATCCTATATAACTAAATGGAACCCCAGGGCCACATGCTTTTATACCCTGCAGATTAAAAATGGATTAATATGCGAGAGGGTTGAAACCCATTATTTTACAAAAACAAGTATTTATATAGAAAAATCGAGATTAACTCCTGATTATTGTGAAATATAAAGTGCTGGTAATTGCCACAACTTGCATTTGTATATATTATCACATTTCAAAATTAGTCATTTCCGATTTACTCAAGTCAGAACTTCACCGATGATTTATTATAGGTATGTAAGTAGGTATATAAATTCTTCTATGAGTTAATACCATGAAACGTTGACAAGTTTCTAATGTTGGTAGAAAATTAAAACTTGTCAAAATAACAAAAGCTCGTAGAAGTTGTTACTTACTATATTTAAACAATTTTCTGTGACTTTCACAAGTTCCAGGCCCTTATCATCCACGTCGCCTACTAAAAATGTCTTTGAACAATCACCATGAAATCCACTGAGAAATACCTAAAATATTGAATTGTTTAATGTGATTATGGAGTTCAAAACAACAAATCTAATGTATGACATCTAGTTTCTATATCCCTCTAAATATGATTTACTAACAGTTACGTCAACATTAACAATATCCCCATCTTGAAGGGGTCTCAAATCAGGAATTCCATGCACAACAACATTGTTTACTGACGTGCATACACTCTTTGGGAATCCGCTATAATGAAGTGGCGATGGATAGGCTCCAGATTCTATTGTAAGTCTATGCGCTAGTTCATCTATGTCGTCTGTTGTTATCCCTGGCTGAAAAAAAAACAAAGTTATTTGAATATGTCCTACGAAATTTGACGAGATGGAAAAAATGAATATGGAGACAAAATTTTTTAAAACACAAGCCGTAGGTAGTGCTCACTCATGGACGAAATCGAGAGACATCTTGAAACATGTAATTATTTCGATCATAATATTCTTATTGTCGAAATAAAGATCTTGCTCAGTTTATTAATCATCGTTTTAAGCCTACATAAATACGTAAACACGAAATATATAACACGAGAACTATTACTGAACATCTGCCAAATTATTAATGTAGGTACAGAGTTTAACAGCCTAGTAGTCCTTGCTTTATGACTGCACCCACGTCTGATAATACTTTTTGCGATACACAAATTGTTTTTGAGAGTGTTAGTTTCAGATATTTTTGCTGTTAGAAATTAATAAGTACTACACCAAAGCTGTGTGTGCTATTTAAAAAGAAAGTCCCCCAACGCCTTTACTTTTGCCTCTAAGAAAACATTACTAAAATTATATTAAAATACCTGAATAAATCCTTCCAATTTCTCTAATATACTAGCAGCTAATTTACAACTTTTCTTCATCCCCGATATTTGGACAACATCTTTGATTTCTGGCTCTCTCGGTATTGTTTTTTCACTTAGTGACACATAACCAGGTCTTATTATATGCTTAGGAACTTCCCTTGATGGAGTTGTTTTTGTTGGTGATACAACATCATAGACTCCAAATTTTTTTCTGTAACATAAAAGAAAGAGGATTTTATAAGTTGATATGTATGTGACCACATTTCTTCTTAATTACATGTCTATACAATTATTAAGAAAACATACAGCTTTTTTTAAAAAAAAAACAACTCCCGCATTAGGAATTGTATATTCCTAATGCGGGAGTTGTTTTTTACATTACATGAAACAGACACAAAGTACACCCAGACTTAGAGAACAACAATTTATGGATCACACAAAGTGTTGTCCCATGTAGGATTTGAACCCACAACACTTGGTGCAGTAGGAAGCAGTGTGGCGACCACTGAAACCATTTACTTTACATCACTATCGTGATTAATTCAGTCAGTACTGAGTGGACATGATGGCCAAAGTGATATCAGAAAGATTGAATTTTATATACCAAAGCTTAAACAAAAGTTCAGAGCTGACTATTGAGATATATACATTTAATTGATGCTTCAGACAGGGATGCTAATATAAATGCTGCAAATATTGGTCAACACTTTATCACGCCCTCATCTTTCACAGGCTCACAGCTTATACATGCATAAAAAAACGCAGAGTCTAGCACAGAACATTTGCAGAAGCTTACTGCTGTGGCACAGAGACAACGAACATCTAGAATACGCAATCGAAGTGCACGTCATAATAATAGATCAGCTTTCAATTATGATCCCAACATTGATTATGTTAAGCAGAGCGCATTAACAATTGGATCACTGAATAAAACCTGTCCTAAGTGTTTTGCAAAATAATAGAGTAATGAATCAATTGGTATGTGTTGTGCTGCAGGTAAAGTGATTCTCCCTGATATTGAACAGCCACCACAACCTGTAAAAAGTCTCTTGACAGGTGATCATCCTTAATCTATGCATTTTTTAAATAATATAGGTAAATATAACGCTATTTCAAATGACGTCAAAAAACTGTCTAATGGAAATATCACTCTCCAACTCAGTCATTTATCTCCCATCTGTAAGGCAGCGTTCGTAAAAACCTTTTTCATTCCACTATTTTTTCTCCGACATATTTGCAAATCATTGCTACCACAAAAATGTCTTTTCATTTTTCAGTTAATATAGGTATAGCCTATGTCACTCAAAAATAATGTAGCCTTCTATTGATAAAAGAATTTTTAAAATCAGTTCAGTAGATCCAGAGATTATCCCCTACAACATCATAAACTCACAATTTCACAAACTTTACCTGTTTATAGATTAGTATAGCTAAATATAGTACACATTATTTAGTATTTCAATACTGTCTATGAAATAAATTATTTTGGCAAGTTTAGTTGGTTTTTTTTAACGTTACCAATACCGATGATGGATGATCAAGATGCACTTATGGCTAAATGTGTATTTAGCCATAAGTGCGTCTTGATCATCCTCCAAGTGTTTAGACAATGCTAAAAGTTAGCATTGTATGTAGGTAGCTATTTGACTAAGAGAAGTACTGACACTTTACTGTGATACTATGTAGGCTAGATTTAGTAGGAGATTGATTTGTCTTGCGTTTTAAAATACAATGTGATATTTAGATTGAAATCACTTATTTATCTGTACTAGTAACCAGTATTCTTATAATATACAAAACAACTGCATAAAATTGTGGATAAACAAATGTAATTTTCTGTTAACACTTACAAGATCTGCTCCTGTATTCCACGTTTGAGCTTCCTAAGCATTCTCATTTGATTTTAAAATATTTCTCACTCATTGGTGCGGCTAATTTTACAGATTTTACTTAAAATAAAAAAAAGTAAAACATCTAAGTAATTATTAATTAGGGTAAGTTGGTATAGTGGACTTATAATTGAAAATCATTTTACTATGTGATGATAATAAACACTTAGTTAGCCAAGAACTTACGTAATAGTTCTCCAAAAGTGATTAAATGGTGTCATTATTTGTACAGATTCAGAGAAATTTTTATTTGCAGTTAGGGAATTTATACTGTTGCAATTAAAAAGTTTAGTACGTGAACTTAGAAGGATGCAATATAATGTTTTGTTTATACACAGCTAAAACTGACTTATGTCTGTTCTCATTAGAGCTGCCTATCGCTAGTTGACTATCGCTAAACTATTGATTGTTGTTCAATTGTTGACGTCATATCAATAGTATCGATAGCCTATCGACGTTTTCAATAGTATCAATATTATGGCTGTGCGATATAGGCCAATAGTATTGATATGCGAAAGTATTGATACTATCGACAATGTCTATACTATTGAAGTCCAGCCTGTGTTTAGGAATAATACTATCGATAATATTGATAGTTTACAATATTGATAGTTTAACAAGCTGCGACATTCCTTGCCGTCCAACAATCATTCACATAGTCATTCACATACTACAAACCATCGATAGCATTGATAGTCTTTTGATTTTTTACAACGATACAATCGATAATATCGAGATCATTGATGGTATTGGTATAAAAATTCAAAACTATCGATACTATTGCTACCAAATAATTGTATTAGTCAATTTGTAGTATTGATAATATCGATAAAATCATTTGTACTGTACTATCGATAGTAAAATCGATGCTGTAACTAGTTTCGAGGTCGGCTATCGAAAGCGAAACTATTGATATTTGGGCAACTCTAGCTCTCAGTGTTATAAAACAAGACCATTACAGTAAACAGCACAGAATACTTATTACTGTAAATAAGTTGGTTCACAGACCTGAGATTCTTTGTAAAGGAATCTAAAACTTTAATAATAATTGTTCTTACATTATTGATATTATGCCTTCCATACCTGCGTCGAAAATGGGTGAAAGAGAGTTATGCTTAGACTTTACGGCTGACTCAACCGGACTGATACTATGAAACGTTAAGATTTTTAAAAAAGGATATAAATAAAATAAGTGAAAAGTTAATTGATTATTTCGTTGTTTTTTAGCGAGTATGAAATGGTGTAAGCCTGAGTGATAACTATTCCGTTATTATTGTTTGATTATATAGTAACTGTTTGTTCATCTATTTTAAATGTAGTATTCATATTAATAAGGCTATTTTTCAAGAATATGTTCCGTTATATTCCAACTATATAGAACTGGCAGATTAATTCAAAGAGGAGTACTATAATAGATGTTGTCTATGATCAATATTTAAAAAAATGTTATCTTAGGGATGTTCAATGTTAGAAAATCCTCTATTGTGAAATCGATATTAACATCGATGTAAGATAAACATTGATATTTAAAAAAACTATGTTTTCGGTGGCTAAATAAAAGTCGTATACAGTTATGAGTGTATGATTGGATAGCAATGGAAACAAAAACAAAAGTTGTTCTTAGTATTATTGGGCACAATCCGAAAAAAAAAAATTTTGGTTCGGTATTTCCCTGACAGTTTTTTAACGCTGCACGCTGGATGATTGAGATGATGTTGATGATGTTTCATATCGATGTTTTCCTGCTTAAGACAATGAATATCGATATTTTCGACATCCCTTGGTTAAGTGTCAGTCGGTCCAGACCAGTATATGTATTCTGTGGTCCAGTCAGTGATCAGTCGATATTTGTCAATGTTTGTTTGTACTCAAGTGTTGTTGAAGGTTATATCTTAACACCAAAGAGATTATAATAGTGGGTTAAAAAGAACTGTTAACATTTCAAACACAAAATGTCACAAAGTAAGTAAAAGAATTAAAAGTTACAATCCGTAAGAAATATCTAAATGTCTAAACGTGTCGATTTTATTTTAGACTCTGAAAAACCGGCTACGAATCCAGATGTACCAGATCCTACTGGTCCTGCAGCAAGGAAAGGTGTACTTATTTCCTTTAGAACGGGGAAGACTATGGAAATACCAGAAAAAGATATCGTATGTATCTATGAATTATTAAGAAAATCACGAAAAGTTCGATTCCATTTACTAAATGGTTATTGAATCAATCTTAACCATTATATGTTGTAATAGAAAATTAATAGATATATTCAAAGAACACGTGAAAAATAGGTAAATAATGGGTCTCCCATGAAAAAGGAGGTTTTAGCTACCTATGTTTACTATGGTGGTAGGGATAATTGTTGGTATAGTGTCTGTAAAGTTTCCTTCTCTCCGCGCACACGATGATATGTGTGGTGGCATTTCATATTCTCAATGAAAGACCACAGAAATTGTGTCATGAATCAGTATAATAATTAATTGTGTTTCTGAATCTGTCCTCCCATTTCCTCATTCTTATAAAAGCCTCATTTATTGCTTTTAGCTTGGCAGATGTCGTTTTGTGGGTGAATTTGAAAAGTTAAACAGAATTGGCGAAGGAACATATGGTATTGTCTGTGAGTAAACTTTTATATTTCTTCTTTTTTTTTTAAGTTATAATGAACCTTTGGTTTACTTTACTAACCCTTGCATTATAAGAGGTAAGAGGCAACAGGCTTAAAAAAGTTTTAAAAAAAAATTGGATCCAATTTTTATACAAAACAATAAACTTATAATAAAACACTACTTAAAGATCTTGAATAAAAAGTCAGATGTCAATTGGGTTCAATACCAAAAAAAAATAAGATAACAAATGCAAGAAATACAATGTGATATGCTTTATTTAATTGTTTGCATGCCTATTTGAGTCATTTATGAATGAAAAAATTACAGATCGGGCCAAAGATAAGTTGAATGGCAACATTGTTGCTTTAAAAAAAGTAAGGATGGATGTGGAAAAAGATGGTTTGCCTTTGAGTGGACTACGTGAAATTCAGGTTTTGATGTCATGTAGACATGAAAATATTGTGCAACTTAAAGAAGTCTTGGTTGGTCGCTCCCTTGAGAGGTAAATATTAAACATGTTCCATTCTTTCTTTCTCAACTTAAAATTATATGTTCTTAGTGAAAATGAGACCCAGTTCTAAGTCCAATGTTAGGATCTCTAGATCAACTAATCATTTAATTAAATGTACACATCTTTGTATAGTTGTATTAATTAAACTTTTGGTGTTTTACAGCATATTCTTATCAATGGAGTACTGTGAACAGGATCTAGCATCTCTTTTGGACAACATGTCATCACCTTTTACGGAATCACAGGTCAAGTGCCTAATGTTACAAGTTCTCAAAGGGCTCAAGTACTTGCATTCTAACTTTATAGTGCATAGAGATTTAAAAGTATCCAATTTGCTACTAACTGATAAGGGATGTGTGAAAATAGGTGAGTGCTCAAATCAAACTTTAAATAAATTGTAAAGCAAAAATACCTATTGGATAAGTTCTTAAGTTTGTGCTTACGTTGTTTAATTGATAACTCTTGAAATAATAATATTTATGTGGATACTAGTAGTGTTGTGAGTGAAAATTTATGTAGGCAATGGTTTACAAATAAATAAGTCAACAGTAACTGATCACATTGCAAATGTTGCTTTGTGAAAAACAAAATTAATATAAACAAAATAGACGTATGCTGTAATTATTTTTTTAAGCGGACTTTGGCCTTGCCCGTTGGCTGGGGGCTCCTGCGCGCAGTGCAACCCCTAGAGTGGTAACACTTTGGTATCGAGCTCCAGAACTCTTGCTGCAGTCGCCGCGCCAAACACCTGCACTGGACATGTGGGCAGCTGGATGCATACTTGGTGAACTCCTAGCTAACAAACCACTTCTTCCTGGAAGAACGGAGATCGAACAGCTTGAACTCATTGTGGACTTGTTAGGTGAGTTGTATGATAAAATTGATGTTGTCGTTTGGCAAATTGATGAATTTTAGTCTTTTTTACTTAGTCCTGGTAAAATAATTTATTTTACTCACTTCAAAATGAAGTAGCTTATCACGGCGACATTATAATCATGTTACCAATTTGGTTGAAGTTAGCTGGATCGATCGACGAATTCGATCGATTGTGGCATAGAACAATAAACTTTACTAAATTATACCTAAGGTCGAATATAGATAGATTTTCGCGCGATTGGCTGGATTAAAAGCGTTTTTTCGAAGCGTCAGAATGTTCTATTAAGATCGAGCAACACGGGCCAATGAATGGAGAGGAGTAACCATAGTGTTGGGATTTTAGGGTTCTCCTTTCTGGAGTACACCTAGTTCCCCGGCTTCTAGTATGGTGTGCGGATTTAGTCCGTTCGAGTCAGTCAGTCAATTCAAACAAAACGTTCCCTAACAAGTAACAGGACTAATTCCTTGGAATTAGGTTGTGGCGACTTCCACATACAGCGGCAACAAAAACATATGACAACGCCATCTACCAAAGAAAAACTGTACTACGGAGTAATGTAGTGTACGAATAAGCTACCAATCCTCTCGATGCAGGCATCGCGCAGTAAAAGTTCTCGCGCCGATTAACATATATATAACTTCCCAACATCAACCGTTTGGCCTTGGCCCGCCATGCATGATCACCTCGCCTGGTCGGAGGATCCTTCCTTTGTGTTGGAGGGACATGACACCCGTTCCCCCACATAGGCAATAAGTTTTTTTGTTAATAGATTTAGTTTCAGGTCGTTTTTTTTAATAAGCATATACACAATTTTAAACATAAATTTTGATTTCCAGGAACACCATCCGACGCTATCTGGCCAGAGTTTAGTGCATTGCCAGCTCTACAGAACTTCACATTGAAACAGCAACCGTACAATAACTTGAAGCAGCGCTTCCCCTGGCTGTCAGCGGCTGGGCTGCGTTTGCTTAACTTCCTGTTCATGTACGACCCGAACAAGCGCGCCACAGCAGAGGAGTGCTTACAGAGTTCTTACTTCAAAGAGCAACCCCTACGTAAGTTTTTTTTTATCCGTACAAAAAAAGCGAGGTTTTTGTTAATTTAAAATATTTGATGTAGTTGAGTTCAACCTCGAGAGACTTCCGAGTCGATTTACGTGCTTTTTTTTAATATGAACAGATATATAAGTAGCGTCCTAAAAGATAATATGAATGTAATGTGATGAGGGAAAGCTAAAAAATTAAACTCATTAACGAAGCCAGTTATCTGCATCTGATCTTCAAATATTTAGAGGACACCATAGCCAAGGATCTGGCAGAGGTTTAAGACTGGTAAAGAAATATGGCGGCCGGTGGTGGGAAGGGTGGTAAGAGCATCAGGTACTTTCATTAGCTAATTTGACAAATTGTTTATTTCAACAGCTTGTGACCCGAAGTTAATGCCGAGCTTCCCACAGCACAGAAACATGAAAGGACAACAAAAGAGTTCTTCAAACCAATTGAATATACCGCTGTCGAATTTAAATACAGGCGCTAATGACCAAACTAATAACCTCCCAGCTATCTCGGACCTCCTCGGGTCATTGGTCAAGAAGCGTAGGCTCGACTGATCTTGAAAAGAGAAAAGACGAGTGGCTCGAAGGGCTCGATACAGCGAAGTGAAAAATAGTGAATAAGATAACTTTTACAGTGAAGACTAATAAACTCAGTAATTGTGCGAAATCTTTTATTTATTTGAACAACACATTTTTCTTTTGTTTTTGAGTCACATACTTTCAAAATTACAATTTTTTTCCATTTTATTCTGTCGAAACGTCGTCATCGCCCGAAAGTCCCATTGCTTGTTTGAATTTCAAATATTTTTGATGGGCTGCAATTGAGTCGTTGCTGTGGCCTTTAACTTTCTCTTTCTGGAATAAACGTATTGACATGAAACTCCCTGTTTGTAAGATTCATTACGTTTTATTAGGCTCACATTGCATACAGTGTATGCAGTATCTTGGTATACTCATAATGTTGCCTATTTACTTTTGGTTGTGTACTCACAATTTCTTTTTCTTGTTTTTCTATTCCTTTTAAAGCTCTAATGCATATTGTACAAAGTATCAAGTCTTCCATGTGGTTGATGGTCTTTTTACGATGATGGTGTTTTAACCTGTTGGCAATAAATACTTAGAAATAATTATGGAGACGATTATAGACGCACATCAAACGAGTGAACTAGCATCTTTTATTGATTTAAATTAAAAGCGAATTTTGTGATTTGATCATGATATTTTGATATAAGATACATCAACAAAAAAAATGACCACCACATTTACTAGGCTGGGAGTAATTTATTATTGTTGTAAAGTGAAAAAAAATCTATTCTCGTTGGGCTATGGGTATAACCCTAAAAACCACCATATTCCCGTTACAGTCTGAGAGAGAAAACAAAAATAAGCCTAAATAATTGTACTCCTTTTAGTCGAGTTGACTAAAAGGAGGTTGTAACTGCAAACAAGACCAATGTCCACTGAGTATACCTACTTGCACAAGAAGTGCGTAACTCAGGACCTCTGATCCAGGTATTAGACCATAAGCCTTTCTCCTACTACTGTACGACCTGGTTACTTTCTAGTAGAAATTTTCTACTAAGCAACTCTGAATTCATATCTGTATATTTTTTGCTATGGAAATCTACGGCATGCAACTTCTACTGCTTCAGATAAAATGAAACTTTACCCATTAAAGACGCACAGGAAGGATTAAGTAGCTCAAAAGAGGAAAAAAAATGTATTTCTATTGCACCGGAGATGCGCTTTTAGCTGGAAATCTTACATCATGTAACTTATGTTCTATTTTAGTTTCTAAAATACAAAATTAAACCTAAACGTACGTAAAAATTATCCTAAAGTTAACCCTGAAATTGTTTGATTAATGCATGTTGCTATTTAGAGCGCTTCGTTGCCTGTTCTTAAATTTGTTTTAGAACTTAACTGTACCTACTAAAAATAAGCCGTTTTAGGAAAGCGAATAAGTGAATTATTCCTACAGTTTGTTACAATCTTTTTTTCTCTTTATTTTTTAAGGAACCCTAATAGAGTATGCCAGTCCCATTGTGCCTTAACTCAAATATCACTTTACTTATTATATACTAGACTGTACAGTTCAATAGCTCTTTCTGATGTAGGGATAGACATAACACTTTGAATTATACCGACATCCAAACAATTCAGGTTTAAATGCTTCATTACTAAATTTCTTTTAGATTGATTCTTGACACATTCCATCAACAAATGTTGAAAACCGTCCACAATGTTACACATCTCACAATTCGGTGAGTTAGCTCTACGCATTAAAAATTAAAAATTTTTGTTTGACGGAATGTGTCCAGACCATTATCTATATCAATATTCCCTTTCTTTATTGCTAATTTGGCTAATCGGTCAGCTTCCTTGTTGCCCTTAATATTAATGTGCGATGGTATCCATTGCAATTTTAGATTTTTTGACGCACTGATGTCACGCATCATTTTAATTATAATATAGACTATCGATACACCTCTGTAGCCAGAGGCGTATCGTATCAAATGCTGCTAGGCGCTTTTTCTGCCTGTAAACATTACAAAACTTTGGCCACCTGAATCACATACACGATTTAGTGCTTCTGAAATCGGTAGTAATTCCGTCGTCATAATTGAAACTGGTGAGCAAATTTTGTACATAGTTAAGCCATTTGGAGAGTGATACGCTGCACCAATACCATCAGAGCTTTTAGGGCTATCTGTATAAAAATGTAGCAATCCATCGTTATTTTAATTAAAAGAAAAAAATAAAATAGAATAAAGAAAATGAATGATAAATAATTATGTGATTCCGTGAGGGGGGGCCAGGAATCCATAGCACAGGATTTTATCCTAGTTTGGCTTCCAGACTTCCACAAAAATTGTAAATCATAGTTATAGTATATCAGTGTAACACTAATTTTGTGGGAGAAAAATAAATATTATTATTATATTATTATTATTATCGTACATAACATTTAATTCTTACACTATGTCTAATCTTAATGAATTAGATTCGTAATCACGCTTTGATCCTTTAATAAAATCCAAATTAATACTAATAAATAATATTATATAAAATCTATATAAAATATCCAAGTATCAAAACAAAACATTTCAAGCGGATAGGATGAGTTTATAACAATATCTTTAACATCAGTATTAGCAGGTAGAAGTAAGGGTTTCTTTTTAATTCGCCAGTTCTATTTGATATCAAGTGAAGATCGTTCAATAGCTCAATAGTTAGGTTATCAGTCAAAGACATTGCTTTCAAATAGCATTTATAAGCTAGATATGTTCTTCGCACGAAAAGCGGTTGTATGCATAATTTACTTTCCACAGCATATACTGGCGTACTTTTATGGCCTAAATATTTATCGCATTCCACATACATTAAAGGCTTGTCATCAATATCCAAATTAATTTGTCTTTCAATGCGTCCGCGACTTAATATACAAATTTTAGATTTTACAACTGATATCTCTAATCCAATGTTGTATAGGCTAGATACCATTGAGTTTAAAGCTGATTGTAATTTTGCCTTGCATACATGTATGTCTTTATTGCTAACAAAAATAGCAAAATCATCAGCATATTGTGTAAACAGCATCTCATTAATTCAATGATAAACCTTTAATGTGGCTACATTTAATAATGAGGGAGCTAAAAGATCCCTCGAGCTAAACCCCTGTGTGTGTATCTTGTATAATGATTTTGCATTTCACTCTGGTTTATATCTATGTTTTTTAATGTTAACTGTCTCTCGCTCAAAAAGAACCAAATCAAATATCTACTTAAGATTTTACCTACAGACAAGTCATCAAGGGTGCTAGTCATTTTGTCAACTAAAATATTACTATAGGCATCTGTTATATCATTCTCATCTCATTATCAGTCATAAATATTGTTTAAAGTAGATGCATGCATGCACCTTTTTCGATACTGTGTTATAAACTTAAATTAACATGATTTAATAACATAGTCCTGGTACGTCAACTGTGTATAAATATTAAGGTATGTGGTTTTCTACATAAGTACATAAAACATTGTTCTAGTCAGGACAGAAAAAAACATGGAAACACACTGTGCATTCAAATCAATCCGAGTATTAAATTGTGTTAGTGCGGTGTGTTCACTTTTGTCAATCATTTGTCAGGTCCCGGCTCATTCCTTTTTAATTATATAAATATTCTCTTTTATACATTTTACGATCTTTTCCTTATTCAAACTCAGTTCAGGGATTTCTCTGGAAGAACTGGCTTTGTCTACGATTTTGTTAAAACAAAAAGATTCAAACACACACGGCTAATGTAATTTAAATTAAATTTGTGTGTTTCTTTGAATATTTTTATTTGGCATCATTAAAATGTTAATTTGGCCTCAACTTCAAACCTCAACTCTTGTTGAAACGCATTAATGTGTTAATAAGGCGAAATGGATGAAGTTTAAATAGGTCTCTCTTTTATTGGTATTATTTATAGATGTAAGACAAAATTGACACAATAAACCGCTTGTACTACTACTACTATACGAATTAGCTAGTTCGCTGTTGTTATACATTACTTGAAGCATTAATACATACAGTTTTCCACAGTAGTCACATTGTAATTTCTCTACACGGTGTGTGACGATATGGACGCCTAATTCCCTATATGTTGGGAACCGCTCGGCACATCTTGGGCATATTATTTTCCCTTCGGACCGGCCCCCGTTGCTCCGATGTTCATACAGCTCTTGCGATGTTTGGAAGTTTTGGTGGCAACTCTGGCACCTATAAGATTTAAAAATTCTTATTAATATGCCAAGCATTGCAAGACACTTCCATAATTTTCAGAAGTTGGAATTTTATCTCTTATCACATTTATTCAAAACTGTGACATTGTCAATAAGTTTTCTCGAATCTCAAATTCAGTGTAAACACTAGATATACGAAAACATAACGGACATCACCATATCCACATTAACGCCGACTCCGTGGGTGCTCGAGGGCTCGAGCACCCATGAGAAATAAACAATTGGGTACCAAGCACCCCTGAGAATAAACCTCAAGAAAGAAATCAGTAATCGCCTTTTAGGGATGGACGTTTTTTTATTACCCGATGATCTGGTTAGCACAGTGGTTTAGAGCGCCTGTTGAGTGAGACGCAAGGGTTGCGGGTTCGATTCTCGCACCAACACAAATGTATGTTGATAAAACATACATTTGTGTGTGATATTTGTGTTGGGTCTGGGTGTTTGTAGTACCTTCGTTGTTCCTGGTTTCCATAGTACAAGGAAAAACCTTAGTTTGGGACCAGGACAATGTATGTGATGTTGTCTCAATTTATTATTTATTAGCGATGTGGGTAACGGATGCCAGTTACTAATGGCGGTATCCGTTATCAAAATGTTCGTTTTTCGATGCGCGATGCCGATGCGAGCGAAACGAATCCTTAAAAATAAAACTTCATCTACTAACTTCCCTCTTCTCGAAAATAATGGACTGTCAACTACTACGGTATCTAGAAGGTCATCACCTGGCTTCCGTAAGGGTCGATCAGCTGGTGATCTTCTAGTATACCATAACACAACGCTGGACACAGGCCATAAGAGACTAAGGGGGAAGCAATTAGTTTGGACATTGCGAAGGCCTTCGATCGGGTCCGGCACGAAGCGCTTCTTTCGAAGCTCCCTTTCTAAGGGCTTCCCAAGAAATTAAGCGAATGGGTCACTAGCTTTTTAGCAAATATAAGCATATATGTCGTAGTTGACGGTGAATGATCTGACTCCATATACGTGAATGCTGGTGTCCCTCCAGGCTGTATGCAATCGCCTACTTTGTTACTTCTTGCTTACAAGCGGCACTTATTGTTATGACAGCACAGGCTACCTACGCCGGCCGCGCTAATATTAAAAATGTCATTGAGAGTCGAAATAAACTTGCATCTGAACTTGAGATATCTCTGGAGAAGGTCTCAGATTGGGGTAAACTTAATTTGGTCTAATGTAGCCCCAAAAAGACACAAATTTGCGCATTCACCGCTAAAAAACTGCCGTGGTTCGTATGTCCGCGATTTGAAGACACTCCCTTATCTGCCTCAGCCAACATTGGAATCCTTGGTGTCGACATATCGAGTGAAATCTAGTTTTGTGGCCATTTGGAGGGTAAGGCCAAATTGACCTCGAAGAGGTCAGTGTGCTTAACAGATCGAAACAGTATTTCACTCTGAACCGCATAACCACAATCAACGCAGAACGACTCGAATCTTCGATTGCCAAGAAGTTTCAATTCGGCTAAACTCTGGCGTTTCGTAGAGATGTGGCTTCGCTATTCATCTTCTGCCGCATTTACTATGGGAACTGCTCCGAGGAATTTTTTCCCGCCGCCTCTTTCCGCCATCGTCTTACGTGATAGCAGTTTCATGCCATCATTTAGATGGTTGGCAGTCCATAACTGTGCGCTTTTCTAGAAACTTTCTACCTCGCACAACAAAACTGTAGAATGAACTATCGCTTGCGGTATTCGCGGATCAATACGACCTTCAAACCTTCAAGAAAAGAGCGTACTCCTTCTTAAAAGGCCGGCAACGTACTTGTGACGCCTCTGGAGTGTCCGTGGGCAGCGGTAATCGCTTACCATCAGGCGGTACGGTTGCTCGTTTGCCCTCTGTCCCATAAAAAATTCTTCTTCCTTCTTCAAAACAGGCCACCGCAGTATGTAAGTAGGGCATTTATTTATTTGTCGGTCGATCAGTGTGCATTTCGCTTCTCACACTTCGCCACTTTTTCCAGTCATTAAATGAGCATAAGCACCCATAAGGTTGTGTAAAAGCCGGCGCTCCTGCTATCGTAAATGTCGTACATACGATTATATCGTAATTTAAGTGTTAAAATGTTTCCATATTACAAAGTGTCAAATGAGTTTCCTGTTATTATCCAAAAAATCTTATGCAAATCTACAACCCAGAAGAGATGCAAATTACAAACACGGGTAAATAAAGAGAGCCCCAGCACCTTTTGGTATCCGATAAGCATTATCGATAAACCAGTAACCTCATAAACTTATCTCTTTGTAGGAGAAGTAATAATTGCTTTTGAGGATTATTATTTTTTATGTACTTACAGCTGCTAAGACAATCTTAAATCCATTCTGTACCATTATTATACCCAGATTGGTACGCATACCAATCCGTTATTCGAATGGCACGTGACTATGTTACTATTAGGTATTTACTTATTAACATTTCCAGCAAACACATTGCATACACTAACTTGGAATTACTATTAGTAGTAACGTAGGTCTTAGTGAATTATGCGGGGAAAGAAATATCTTTCGCGCGCTTTTTAGCGTCCGCTCAGAGAACGCGCCACCGACGCGGACCATTTACCGCGTCCCCTAAGCGGACTTTCAACAGACGGAGGGTTAATTAATTTTAAGTCATACAGAAAATTTGCTCAGTAGTACAATTTTGCAGTGCAATGATAGTGTTAAATATAAATTATCATATTATATTTCTCTACAAGTATTTAGCATGAGCTTTATTTACTGAGACATCGATCGAGCGTTATTGTTATCAAATACTATATTTTGCGCTGAATCAGTAATACTGTATGAATTTACCGTCTATTATATGTTATGATTGTCTATACAAAA
This sequence comes from Hyphantria cunea, assembly GCA_003709505.1. Taxonomy (NCBI): domain Eukaryota; kingdom Metazoa; phylum Arthropoda; class Insecta; order Lepidoptera; family Erebidae; genus Hyphantria; species Hyphantria cunea. Next base: position 1,663,143 of record PKRV01002605.1, on the reverse strand, counting down.
AAATGTGCTTTTATTCTTACTAATTAGCTAAGTACTTATTTTTCTCCATATCGCACGCTTAATAAAACAAAGACGTAACTCAAAAATTGTGGAGATATAGATTTTCTAGTAGGGGAGAACTGGCTTTGTCTACGATTTTGTCAAAACAAGTAGTCGGTCCAACATGGTGTCGGTTAGCTAAGGCTAGGTCAATGTAGAAATCGTTAGTGGAGGCCTATGTCGCAAGAGATCCTGTTCACTAGAAATTCAACCCTGTTACCGATTGTAGCAATTAACTTTATGCAAACCTAGAGTTAAGGTAGTTTAAGTTATAATCTTATTATGTAAAATGTAGAACAAATAAATAGCAATAAAAGCTTTGTTATTCATTTTATGTAGCGTCGTCGTACCTAATGAATGCTTTAGATATTTTTGTTTATAAAAAGGTAAATTTTATATTAAGAAAGTCTCTTACAAAAACAAAATACTTATTAGACCACTTCATATTATAAAACAAATTCCTCCGCCACGTCTGTCTGTCTGTCTGTTCGCGAAGAACCTAAAAGTGACTGCACGTATTTTTATGCGGTTTTTACCAATAGATAGAGTGATTCTTGAGAAAGGTTGTTGTATATAATTTTTTAATTTTTTGAGTTTCTTGACAAAATTATAATGATATCTGTTGACGACGGCGTAATAAATTAAGCAGCACATTTTTTTAGAGCAAATATTATATTTCCCGTAAAGTTGCCGTGCTAAGCCGGGGCAGGTTTATAGTATATTATACATACATACATAATATCTGTTACACAAATCAGACGTTACATTGTTAGTTAAAGTTGTTTTTGTTATCAAATTTCGATGTATACTTACCGATATTGATATCGACGATTTCGATTTCCGCTCAACTTCTGGCCGTCTTAAATAGTAAAATTAGACAGCCGCCTGACTAAAGCTATGCGGTGGAGCACTTTCTATTAATCCTATGAAACCATCAGGGTAGGTGGTAAGCATGGTTGTTTGTCATTGAAAAAAGGAGCTAACAGTAGGTGCTTTCAACTATTTTCTAACACTTAAGTAACAGTAACCCATCATTTAATGACTTTTCTATATCTGCAATTTATCACTACTATACTCTAGCTTTACCCCTAAAGTTGCAACATAAGTGTAAACTATTTAAAACAAGAGAAGCAATAAATATCATTGCAAATTATCTCACATAAATATGTTCTGCTGTAGGTGGAACGCCATGTGTTCAATAATTTTCTTAGGATAGAAATAATGAAACTTCTTGTTACAACACGTCACGTAACCAGGCACACCGTGTCTGTTTTTGTAGTGTTTCATCAAAGACCGGAAATGAAAACCTGTCTCGTGGCAGATGCAGCATTCCATTTTGTAGAAAAGAGTTATCTGTCTATCCAAAGCTGCGCCTTGTTTGGCGGGTCTGCCATCTATAAGCACTAAGGGATCCAAACTGTCGTTGGAGTAGTCCACTTCGGATTTAAGCTCTTCAGCTTTATGTACTTTGACTTTAGAGTTTGTGACTATTTTACAAACATTTGAAGTACTGAGTAACTGTTTATCTACTTTTTCGGAGTGAGCAAATTCTTCTAAAGTCATAGACTCCAAATATTTTAAGTCTGACGCGTTCTTTTTCTTTGGTGATGTAAGCTTTTGTGACTTAGAATCACCCTGTTGATGTTGTTCAGTGGATATTGAAAACGACTTAACTTTAGAGGCGGCAGGTTTCTTTGGTTCCTCGAGTATATTTTGAGCTGATAGTGCGCCTACAACTGGTTGCAATTTTTCATTAGGTGATTGAACTTCACGTTTTTCGTCCATTTTTATTTTATGAAATTCCAGAAATTTTTGTGTTTTTTCCACTTTGACGGTATACAAATATAAGGCCGATATTTGTTGTAAACAATCGTGACATATTGCTTTCGGTAGGTTATCATCTGTTCGGATCTGAAAATAAGGTATTTTATTTTTGCTGTATTATATATATACATTCGTAATTCTTTATTTAAGGTACGAATATTCCCTTACGGGCCTTATGTACCTGGCTCTTATAGTTCATATACTTAAGATATGAATTAAATGGCTTTGAAAACCTACAGCTTTGTCAAGTTGATACTTGTAGTGCTTTTATTTCGAGAATATATTTTTTACGATAACATGTATTGATTACTGATGAATATGCAAATTGTTTATAATTCGTGACAGCCACTGTGTAGTACCACTAAAAGGAATCAGATTTCCTAATTATTTGTGAGAAACCTCAATATTTATCACAAGTTAATAATAATTTGCTAAGTATAAATACAAGTAGTCTTACAACAACATCGAAGAGCCTCTTGATTTTACGTTTTACTTCAGTACTAAGTGGTTTGAGTTTGACCACATCGGTACATAAGCACATACGACACGATAGTTCGCGAACTATAGTTTTTTCTAAAGATTGAAAGTCATTCATGCTGATGATTTTCTAAAAAAAATCAGTACATAGTACTATTAATATTTATAAAGATTTATTTGTTCATGACAAAAAGTATTTTGAACTCAATTTTATAATTTGGGTACAATGTGAATGTGACAGTTGAATGATTGTTTTTTATCATTCGTGTGTACAAATGCAGCGGCCAGCGCAAAATTAAGCGGATTCCTTCTGTAAAAAACCTTTTTTTATTCACTTATTTTTAAGTAACATTTAAGAAAACTAGAAGTTTCTCTTTTCCTTTGGTCTTTTTTTATTTCCGTATAATGTTATTAGCATAAATATGTTGAATAGGTATCTACGACACCCATCATTTTTTTTGGTGTACTAGTAGATATCTACTAGTATTCTGCGTAATAATAGGAGATGCCTGTTGTTTTTTTGTTAGTTTTATCGGATTATTTCCGCACTTAGCCTCTTGATTGAGCCGTATTACGTAGGTTTATCATCTTCCTACTCCAACTATCCTAGACCCTCCCAGAAGTTCAGCAGCTTTCCAGGTCGATACATATTTCTGGGAATGATGATGATCGAAGGATGTCTGCCCGTTGATCTGCCACAATTCAACATTTTGTGAGGACGTGCTCCGAGGACAGTCCGTTGCGCTTAGAGTGAATAGGTGCTTGTTTAGGGGACAATGCCCAGTCAGGATACCTATGACCTGCCTGAGGCCTTTCTAGTCTTTGCTGCGATGTGACTCGACCAGTTCCTGGCAGATTCTGTTTAAGTCAAGTCAAGTACAAACCTATAGCATTTTGGTATATTAGTAATAATTTCAATTTTATCACAAATATCGCTTAGTGTAGTTAAATAAAATCTTTATCTAACATTTTACGTGTTTATATTTAATGGTAACTGTTGATATTAAATTATTTGGAATAATTATTTTAATCCTAATATTCAGTTGTAATGACAGCTGAGCAATTAGACGCGCGCGGATGAGACATGATAAGTAGTACTTTTGGGTTAGGTTCTTTTCTTGTCAAATAATTTTAATTAAAATTTAGTAAATATTTGTAAACTACACTCAGATCATAGTAGTATGTAAAGTAGCGAGCTTTATCACTTATATTTGAAAATAAGAGTTTTCCAATACGTTTTTGTTATTTAAATTCATTTTAAAAGTATGTATAAGTATCTCAAGAAGGAAGAACATACCTTATTAAATTATTTTGTGGTAAAACAACTAACTAAATATCTTCATATACAAATTAGTGTGGATTTTTGGTATTATTTTATTAACCACTGGCTTAATTTTAAAATTCCAAAATTTTAAAAAAGTAGGTTGCTACTTGCCTTATTGTAAATGATCAAATCACTGGAATCTTGTAAACTGCTTCTATGGAGACAACAGGTATGTCTAGACTTGGGTTGCCACTTATATTCGAGAATCCATAAGGTGGATGATTTAGAGGTAGATTATTAGAAAGTCGCCCAACAAAGTTTGCTGGCGGGCGGGATCAGTGCTGAGAATATATAGGGTACAGCGAAGTTCTACAGATAGATTTTAGATAACTAGTCAAACTACTCAATTCGCTGTTAAGCTAATAGTTTCAGAAAGTTACAGCTATTGATGGCTAGGTAGTTGTGTTGAACCACTGACTTTATTATCCAGCTTTTTTGAGGTGTACTGAATGCTTTTTAAAGGTTTTGAGTTATTGTCTGACCGATCTAAAGGGGTGATTAAAACAGTTGACGTTTACTGCTTGGGTGTCTTTAGGCTACAGTGAGAATATTCGATTCCGATTACAAATGAACGAATATTAATATAATATATGAAGCATCTTTAGTCGTTTTAAAATAGGAATATTTTTTCTCTTTTTTTTAAGAATTACGTTACATATATATGTTTTACTCCATAAATATAGTTAAAAATCGCGAGTGTATTTCTTAAATTAGGCACTATTATGGCCACGTACTGGAACCATGATTAAAAACTGATTCGGAAATAGAAATTAAAATGCACTAGAGTTTTATATGTTAAGCCTTAGGTTATTTATATATCTAGATAGGACATCGCGGTGCAAAAGAGTCTATTCCCCTATTCCCCAAAGGCCGGCAACGCACTTGTGACGCCTCTGATATTGCGGGTGTCTATGGGCGGTGGTAATCGCTTACCATTAGGTGATACGTCTGCTCATTTGCACTCTCTTCCATAAAAAAAGATACAAGAAAATGAAGTTACATGAACTTGTTCTAAATTGTGTGTAGGGTTGATAATAATTAAATTTACCCAAACGTCTTGTATAACACGTGACATTAGTTTTATCACACACATTTGGCCTACAACTAAGCCAAAGTAATTTATTTTGTGAATTCGTACATATTATGCATAGATAAAAAACAATGCCCGAAAGAAATATTATTTAAATTGTCCTTTATAATATAAATATGAATAATGTAAGTATTAATGTTGGTTTAGTTCAGTGTCATTGTACCAAAGCATAAAACTAAAGTAAAAAAATTAAATGAATAAATATCAGCTACTTAATTTTAACGAAAATGATTACTCGTTAGCAAGTTGATAAAATCCGATTTGTAAATCAAAACGATTAATTGTTATCTCCGCAACGATTAAAATGGAACATTGTCAGAGAATGTAACTGTTTTAAGATACCTTGCAGAAATGAAGAATCACGCGATTATTTAATATTATTTGTAGAAATATAAACTGACATTTACCGATTACATTCATTCAACTCAAATAACTAGTATAATTTATTATGTTTATAAAATTTATTTGACTTTAATTGTATTAACTATTTTACTCTTTAAACTATACTATAGTTTTATGGTGATTTCCATTGTTTCCATTATTGTATGGTTGGATTCTGTCGTTACGGAACCTCAGTTTCACCTGTCAAAATCACTTTAGATCGGACAAACTAAAATAAATTTATATGATCTTACTGTTTTTAGACTTTCGCGGCTTTTAACTATTTGTAGACATGCTCTTATTTTATACCGTGTAGGTAAGTTGTAAAAGGGACTGTTTGAACTGTCTCGGTGGCTCAGTGTCAGTGGATGCGACTGTTGTGCTGGAGTTCTCGGGTTCGCATGTCTGAAATATTAAATATATTTAAAGCGTTCATAACGCGGAAAATTTTCGCTTTAATTCACTACTAATTAAAAAAATGAAGTTTTTCAATGACAATTGTGTTTAGACATCAATACTGTTGTTGTGAGTACACGTGCACTTGTTACACGTGCTGGTGGCATTTCTTCGAAGTAATTTTACTTCAATTCACTTCCAACTGAAACGCCTCGAAAGGCGTGCGTATTTCCGTCAAACCCACAATGATTGTAGCGTACGTAATGTTACGTACATATCCGGAGAGAATGTGACAGCTACTTTCCGATATTCCACTCGAAAGTTTACGGGGACTGTGGTTTAAGCCAGATGATGCTCCACCGGTAGGTATAGAGAGTACTTCAATAGACAGTTCCTCATTCCTCCGTTTGCGTGGCCCACTCGGCCCCCCGATCTGATACCAATGGACTTTTACGTGTGGAGTACGGAAAACGTAGACTGTATATAAATGAACTTAATGCTTGTGAGGACCTACGACAAAAAATAATTGAGCCCTTTGATGATATCCGACAAAGGGATGTTCTTAAAAGTTAGAAAGTGATTCTATTATATCGTGTTCTATTAAAAATGATGGAGGACATTTCGAGCAACAATTAGAGTACAAGTGATAAGTATTGAATCATATTATCAGCCCAATAAATACAAAACCCTTCCCTACCATGACATACCTACGCAAGGCAGTACAAAAGTCCCATAAATTCCTGCCCGTATGTTACTCAAACTTAAAACTACTTAATTGTTAAACAGTATCATATTTTATCTGATTGGTATTTAGATAACCTCTTAGAGAGTTCTTTATATAAAACATAGGTAGGCACTTGGTAGGCACGTATTTTATGTTTGTTAACTTCCACGTAGCTTCACTAATTAAGCAAAATTTAAAGGCTGCTTTATCGGATCCACAGAACTCTAAAATTATGAAAATCGATATTTTTTCATAGTGAAAATACCTTAATACCTTTTAGCAATTGTGAATGTGGATGAATTCCAAGTTCATCAGCCCAAATTCCGTTCCCCTCTATCCCCATCATTTGACAAAGTCTCCCATCAGGACATCATTAGTCCTCCTCCATCTTCACAATCCAATGGTTGTGCTCTCCCCATTAGGACATTCTCTTATTAATAGTTTAATTCAATTACTGACTTCTTTACTCTCTTCAAACATCCCCTGTACTATATCTTCTCCTTCTGCTCAAACACCGTCCAACGTCGCTAACCACTTAACAAATCTTATAACATTATTAAAAAATGGCAACCAACCAAGTGTTCCTTCAATGGTATGTGAGGAGCGTGTTTCAACAAACACACGATCTCATATTTCTTTTAAACAAATACCAACCTCTAGTCTGCTCTATTGTTGAGACCTGGTTACTGCCTAGTCTCATATTATCACAATTGCAAAGTTCACCTAAATACGTTGTTAATATAGATTTTACTACCATAGGAATCAAACACATATGATGAGCATTTTAAATAAAGCAGCATTAAATTAAATAAAGCATTATAGTAATTGTTTGACCTTGATGATGATGCAATAATAATTAGATCACTCGACACAACCCGGAGAGACAATGGAATAGAAAATTTTATTCATTGGTTTTTTTTTATACACATCGTGCGTAAAGATAATAGGTGTCAGAAAATATATAAACCTGCTATACATCATTCTTTTAAAGATATAATATAGTTCTTGTTAGATGCTCCCAAAACTAGAAATGTAAGTTGGCAGGAGTGTAACACTAATACTGATGTGTTAATACTAAACAAAAGACACATTAGTATTACGGTAAAGGGCCCTAGATTTTTCTTCTTTTTTATAAAGAATTGCCGCACTAATGCAGAATGTTTATCGAGCGGGAGACTTTATAAACATATATGAAATGGTTACAAGAACGCACAGACTCAGAACAACAATTTGTGGATAACACAAAGTGTGGTATCATAGTAGGGTTTCAACCTACAACACTAAGCGCAGTGTGCAATTTCTAAGTATTCTTTTATAAACATGTACGATAAATGAGAATTACTATATCGATATAATACCTGCTCATATTCAAGAAACCCAACATGAGCGTTCGTGCTCTAACTAAGTGATAGAAACGGCCAAGTATTCGGAACCCCATTTAAGAACTTACCGTGGGAGAGCCACGCTTCGGCATGCATAGGCCGGCTAGACCGGAGTGATATCGCGGCCTTACAGAAAACCGGTGTGAAACAGCGCCTGTGCTGTGTTTCACCGAGTGAGTGAGGATACCGGAGGCCCATAATCCAACCCTTCCCCTCACCCCCCTCCCCATCCTCCAAGGCCGGTAACGCACTTGTGATACCTCTGGTGTTACGGGTGTCCATGGGCGGCGGTAATCGCTTACCATCAGGCGATACGTCTGCTCGTTTGCCCCCTATTCCATAAAAAAAGAATAGTTTGAAGTAACATATTTAATAATTATGGTGTACATTATGCTTTTCACATAGCGCTTTTCAAAATACAGGTTATTGTGTATTAGTTACTAGTATCACTGTCATTAAAAATTTTAAAGATTACATATATATGTAACAAGATAAATATTATAAAAAGCGCCAGCTTTCAAATAAAAAAAAGAACCATTTAATCGGTTTACCAAGTCAAAAGTTCTGAGGTAATAAACATAAAAAAATACAGTCGAATTTTCGAAGTCAGCTAATAAGAGAAAACATTGATATGCTTTTGAAATGTCAAAACAATCTAATTTTCTGTGTCGTATGTGACATCAGCTAACGAAAAATGGAACTTTGCACTTCGATTGTAATTATGTTACCTAGGGTAGAAGCGTGCCATTCTTCTTAATAAAATTTGGTTGTAACTTATTAAACGAATAAATTTGACGCAAAAATATATTTAACTCCTATATACATACATATATGTAACAAAAATTGATTGATTGATTTTCATTGGGGCGGTGAGTGTAATTGAATCGAATAAAACAACACGGTGCACCGTACTGCACCTTAACCGCCAGACCCTTCTTAGACACCACCTAGGCACCACTCCTAGATTAACGCCTGTTATGAGTAGGCATTCCGATTTCGAGAGATTTTATCTCGGCGCGTGAGACGATTTATATTTTCTTAGTCCTTTTTTAAATACCAGTTTTTTTTTAATTTCCATATTATGCAGTTAGACGACGCAGAAGCATCTCAATAGGCCATACTCTCGGATTGTGCTCATGCTTTTCATCAAACATGACAGAGACACTTTGGCAGGTTCTTTTATTTATGTCATAGGGGGTAGACTAGCAGACGTGTGCCTGATGCTAAGCGATTATCGCCGCCCATAGACCAGAGGCGTCACAAGTGCGTTGCCAGTCTTGGGGGATGGGGAGGGGGTTGAGAGGAAGGGTTGGATTATGGGCCTCCGGTATCCTCACTCACTCGATGAAACACAGCGCAGGAAAGTGGCAGGCGCGGGCGGAGGTTTCACACCGGTTTTCTGTGGGCCGTGGTATCACTCCGGTCGAGCCGGCCCATGCATGCCGTATCGTGGCTCTCCCACGGTTTATATATATAAAACAATAAGCAAAATTTATCTTTTCTCCATTTAAATAAAAACTTTAGGTGTCGTAACAAATTTCCCAGGATCTGTACTTTTAGATTCGGTTAAAACAGGTCACGTTCTCAGATAAAGTTTGCGACTTCAGAAATATTAATCCTTTGGCTACGTGACAGTCATTAAGGTATCGAGAAAGCATAAAAAACAAAGTAAATAGAACTGTTTATTTAGTTTTAATTAAAAACAGAGACATTTATTTGGTGCCATTCCAGTCTGAATCTTAAAAATAAATATTGAAGAAGATTGATGATAAGAGGCAAAGTAATTTTACCCATCTTTATTAAAAAAAAAATGTTTGTCATGCCGTGAAATGGAGATTTACATTGAAAATTTAACGCTGAAATAATATTTATCGTATCTAGCTATCTGATATTTTTTTTATAAATTTGTTAATACTTAGCTATTATTTCTAATTTTTTCATGGCTCCGCCCCATATGTCGGTTATCGTGGTAAAGATTAGCCTGTGGTCTTTCATCAATAATTAAAGTCATGCTAAATTTAATTGAAATCGGTGCAGCCGTTTAGCTGTGAAAGCGAGACAGACAGAGTTACTATTGAATTTGTAATACTGATATGGAAAATATTCAAAAATTCATCACCGTAGTATATGTGTATATGGATAGTAATGAAATTATACCTACTGCTTTTGCTTAAAATTTTAATAATTATTTTTAAATTTGGAAGTATTTAATTTTAGAAGTGGATATAAACTCCTTTGGGGTTATTGCAGATACATATTTATATTTTAAAAATAAATATTCGCTTTTCGACGATTCAAATTTGGAGCGAGTAGTTTTTACTCACTTTCGCAACCAATGAGCGTTCGTGTTATAGCGCTGCTATTGGCGCGAAAGTTAGACGTTTGTAATATAACCAAAAAAAAATGAACATCGGTTTAACCGCGCTAGGAAGGAAAAGGCTATCTTCGGTTGTTTTTACTGCTATTGAAACTACAGTAAATAAAGAGTTTTCATTGAGTTTAAACAGTGCACAGTGTAGTGATTATCTGCCAAGTGCCTAAACAGCTACACACCTACAAGCCTCTAAAGCTCTTGTTACCAGGTAAGTTTCTTAGGTTTCTTTACTGCCAGTCTGAATTTCTTAGAGATCAAAGAAAAGAAAATGTTGTCCTCTTATCCTTTTCATTTTTTTCAAAATAGCTTTTTTTTTATATTTAAACTTGCAAAATGACTCTGCCCTGCCTGATGGAAAGCATGAGCAGAATCCAAGAGTGGTGGTCACCATCCTCAATGCGAAAAAGAACAATGCAGGATGGTGACCCACACTATGGCGGCCTGGGGGGAAGGGGCATGGTGAGGGGGATAGGGGGCGTTGGATTGGGGTAATGACCTCCGGTATCCTCACTCACTCGATGAAACATAGCGTAAGCGCTGTTTCACACCGGTTTTCTGTGAGGCCGTGGTATCACTCCGGTCGAGCCGGCCCATTCATGCCGAAGCGTGGCTCTCCCACGGTAAAAAGAAGTTTTGAGCGCGGATCCGCCCCCGTGTACCTATATATACGGTAAAACATGGTCTATGTGTTATTCTGATGCATAAGCTATAATACCTATTATAAAGTTTCATCAAAATTCATTCAGTGGTTTTTGCGTAAAAGTTTAACGAACATTCATACATCATCACAAACTTTCGCATGTAATATGATATAATATGTACGAAGTAGGATACACTCTATTTCTGTCTCAGACTATTCATAACATTCCTACGTGGTGTTGTCGTAACTATGACGTAAGTTTTTGTCTTAAATGTCTTACTTAATCTTATTATTTTTGTGAAAGGCCATACTTAGAAAAATAGACGATTTCATTCAATACTGTAGTTCGAATCAGTTGTAAATAAACACCTGGGCGAGTTCATTCCGTTTATAGGCAAGTTATTGCAATTTATTATTTCGAGCGGGCAAGTCCATTTTTTATTTCGAGTACAATAGCTTACAAATTCCAAATTTAACTAAATACAATAATGAAATTACAAAATGTTTGTGTATTTCGACAATCAGTGTTGACAAAATTTATATTATAATATGGAATACATTTACATAATATTTAGAAATAGTTTTCAGATTAGATATTTTACAAATAATGGATTTACAAATATCATTAAAACAAATTAAATTTTTTCAATAGAAGGATCGGGTTCGTTTCAAACATTGTAGATATTGTAATGCCTGTATAATTATCATCATCATCAGCTCACCCAAAAGACATTCACTACTAGATATACGCCTCTCCTCGTAAGTCAATATCATTAAAATATTTCTAGGAAAAAATCGCGACGCGACCCGTTCTAAAATTTAACAACATTTTTCAAAATTTATAAAAAAGGTGATAGTTATATGGGCATACTAATTAATCCTGAAAGAGTAGTGTTAAAATACTTAATGTTATGCATAAGGAATACCTGAACGTTACCATCTCATCCAGGACACAGTCTCATGAGAGGTTTAACACATCAAACTTCCCCAAAGTTAAACATTCTTATACAGCATTATAATTAAATTGAACACCTGATATTGCTTTGTATGAGACTCAGTCTGATTTACAATTTTGATTACAATCGCGATTTGGCCACAGGTGTAGCGGATTGAAAGGGACCAATTGAAACACGTTACTCGCATTGTGGGTGAAAGTTATTTAAAGAAAAATTTACGCGTATACTCGTATTTTCATACCAAAACCTATACTATATGTGATGGTATAGGTTTTGGTATGAAACTAAGCACTTTTTTAGATGAAAGTTAGAAAGAATAATATATAAATATATCAAATATCAGACACAACGCAATCTAGACCCAAACCAAGTAGAGCTTGTACGGGGTACTTACGGGTACGAGTTACAAGTGATATAAATATTTAAATAAAATTGTTATTTTGGTAAATACATGTATAATATTCATAGAAAAAAACTCATACTTAGAAATACATATTTACAGATCATATAAACATTTTGTTCGACCCGGGAATCGAACCCGAGACCTCAAGTATTGCAGTCATATACGCTGCCACTGCGCCACTGAGTCGCTTAAATAATAGTTTTGGAAGTCTATGTATATTCCACCGTAGCACCTTCAATAGTAAACAAATTTTAAGACATAAGGTGTAAAAATATTCGTAATAATAGCCCGGGTGATGTAGGTATAATTTTTATTAATATTTTTTAGTAGTTGGGTTATATTTTTTAAACTTTTCCTTGTCAATATCGTTTTTTTTACTACCAATATCAATAAATTTCAGTCAGCATCTGCTCAAACAAAAATAAATAAAAACGCGTACTCCAATCTATTTCAAAAATTTTGGTAGAACAGAGAGAATTATAAGTAAGATATCTGAATTTGTAGCCCCCGACCCTTAAGCAACTATTTTTATAAACTTGCGGTCCCACGACTCTATGACTTTACTGATAAAATAGATATTTTTAATAAAGTAAGCAGGTCAGTAAACATGTATTAGTTGTTTACTAGTTAGAAGTTTGTTGTCCTTGGAGTTTTAAAGACCTAATTTTTTAGACCTTAAACTATTTATTAAGAAGGACTCTACGACAAAAATCTGTCTCCACGTTTACTTAATTATTTTTCGGGACGAAATAGCCGTTAAAGCTTCTATCAATTAGACAAGTGAAAGTAAGTGAGGACCCTTTGTCAATTTGAAAATTAATTCTTCGTCACCCGTTTTCGTTCTTTCAAATTTTAGAAAGTTTAGTTTCTGAGAATGAAAAACACTTGTTTTTTATATGTAGGTTACTTTTTAGTGACAAAGAGATATTAAGGCACAATGCATTTCAATACTTAACAGGCAAGAAGGAGCTTTGATTTATCTGCTTAATATTAAAATTGCCTAATGGCATTACTTTTTATTTGCGGTGTCTTCGATATTAGTATTTGATGTTAGTTTCAACTAGGACGTAAAGACCTTTATTCAACAGATTATTTTATTTTATACAATAAAATGAATTAATGAAAGTAAATAGCCACACACACTAGTTATTTGATTTTGTAAAGATTATATTGAAAATTAAATGTTTCGAAACTAACACTTCGTATTTATTCAATCTTATTATTCCGTTTTCTTTTTCATTCTATTATTATCGTCGAATACACTACACTACGAACTCTTAATTAATTTTATTAATAATATTATGTATAAATGCAGTTTAAGAATGACTATTAGACTATGAAATACATGGTTATTAGTATTTTTCGTAAACATGGTTCACTATAAAAGTTTGAATTTCGAACGTTATATAATCTGTAAACACGAAAACTCATTAGTTGTAGAAGATAAGTTTATCCGGGAAGTCGCATGTCAATTATCTTTACCTGAAAGTTTGTTGTCAGTAGCGAAAATGAAATTAACACGAACAGATTTTATGGTGATGATTTTTTTATGATTTAACTCGCTCCGCAAGACTGCACTTTTTGCCTTCAAAATTCTTTTGGAAGGGAAGCAGCATATTTGAGCACTGTAAGGCGTATGCGAAATTCCAACATAGCCGTGTTTCTCTCCATGATAGTTCTTGAAAGTCGACCCTCAAGTGTGATCACGGAGGAAAATAACATTACTGTCAGACGACTAATTGAAGAAAATCGGCGTATCACTTTTGGGGAGATTAGAGGACATTTATGGATTGGAGTGAGCCAAATTCAGAAAATTTAACATCATAATTTAAAAGTTAGAATTGTGAGTTCCGTAGTCAGTGTCATGTTTTTTTAATATTTTACATATTTACTCATTGATTTGTTATGTATGTACGAAGTTTGGCAAGTTAGGCCTCTATAACTCGTGAACTAAAAAAGTTATACAAGCCGCTATAGTTTATTTTCAGTTTTCTACAATCGTGATTTTTTCAAGTTGTATGAGCCAGCTCGGTTAGCTTTTAGAGGTGGAGGTATCCTGCTTTAAAAAAATGCACTACCTATAAAGTTGAATATCGCTTAAACAGATACCTAAATTAAAATTCGTCCAGCAACTTCTCAATATTTTTAAAAGACCTATCTAATGATACCCCACACTATGTGGCTATGACTAGTCAATGCTATGATGGCTGAATTCAGATTAAGCGCTATAATATTAATACAATTGACTATTACAATATTTGTCATTTCATGTTCGGCTTGAAAGATTTTACGTAAAGTATTTCCGCTTGATTAGTATCATACGCTGCTGGACTTGGGCCTCAGAAAAGCGGTTTCGGCTTATTACCACGCTGAGACGATAACGGCATAGCGGTTAAGAGAACTTTGCAGTGGTGTTGCTGATGCCGCTAAATAGCGGTAACTATGTATTCTATATCTTTTAATTTGAAAAAAAAACTTAGTAGTTAGAAATTTCATTTTCAAAGCCTTTTTAGGGTTCTGTACAGCATAGATAAAGGAAATATTGCGTAAAGCCTATATGTAATATACCTATATGTTTATACGGAACCCAGTTTTTTGTTATTTATAATGAAACCTCCAAAATATATTTTGAAATGAATATTACTAATGCAAATATTCCTCCGAAAATTCTTTTACCTTTAATTGCTCGTCTTTTATATTCACTTTTATACTTTTTGAGCACCTCCATAATTCATGACGATTTCGTTATTTCTTGCAAATGCTATACCGTTAGATCTTTTTTATCTTGTTGTGAATAATGTTGAAGTTCATTGATTTTATTTTATACTAGCTGAGTCCCGCGGTGTTACACGCGGTTATTGTTCTACTTTTAGAACCTCAGGTAAAACCGCGTGGCAAAGCCACTTTAAAAAAATAAAATAAATGTAGCCTAAGTTACTCTTTATTACATCAGGTATCTACTAGTAAAAGTTTCGTCAAAATCGGTGCAGCCGTTCCAGAGATTAGCCGGAAAAAGCAGACAGATAGACAGATGGACAAAAATTATAAAAAAAGGGTTGCACGCCGGCAGTGCCGTTAGAAGTGAAAACTTGGATATTAACGTTGTGCATTTTTGATATTTAAGAATGGTTAGCGAATAATTTTGCACAAATGCTTTAATTATCAGTATAAAAGTACTATCGTCTATGTGGTAAGTATTTTACCACATAATATTCATTTATTGCGCTATCGTGCTATCGCTATCGTACAAACATGACAATTTATGGTCTACTCTCCCATCTTCTTACGAATTTTCGACCAGGTTACGTGTCCTGACGCGAGTTTAACATTTTTTACCCATCACAAAAATCTTACGAATTTTCAATCAGGTCACGTGTCTTGACACGAGCTTATCATTTTTTACCCATTACAAAAAGTGCATAATACCGCTAAAGAAGATTTCACTTTAAAAATGTTATTTTGGTATATGTACCGTGTATACATACATATGCATTTAGTAAAAAGCGGTTATTTTAAAATTACAAACAGATATTCTAATTTTATTTATTTGTTTAGATATCTCGGTCTTTATTGACTCGGTATTGTTTCCGGAAGATTGTTTGTTATTTATGAGTACTGATGACCTGAAATGTATCCTCCAACTGCTACTAACTACATCAATCCGGCTTTACGATTTTCTTGTAGATTGTCCCTCTGCAACTTCGGCGAACCGAATTGACGTGTGTAGAAAATGGCTCTACCCTTAATACTACTAAATTACAACACATTTATCGAAAATCTGTCTTAAAAATATACAATGTTCTATGTGCAGCAAGCACTTTGTTTGGAGTATCAATTTTAATCGTATCCAGCGCTTTGTTAATTGATCGGTTTTCCACTTGATCGACGACGCTACCGGGAACACGTCGATGCCCACATGTTTCATTACAGCCCGTTTTTCACGACGATGAACAAACAATGCCAGGAATCGTGGCTCATTATTTCAAATATTCAGAAATTAAATTGCTTAAAAAAATTAGCCATAAAGGATCGGTGAAGCACAAGACATTTATCGTTAATTGAGCGCTATATGAGGATTCACGCAACTTTCTCTGTGTGTCTCAAAAGTAAAAGAAACCCAGATTTTACGAAATATTTCATTGATTTTCGGCTCCTAGTGATTATAACGTGATGTTGTATATATTTTAGACATCCTTGATAAATCGGGTATCCAACACTTTAACACATCCATAAGGATTTTTAGTATCGCCTTATACAGGAGAAGTTTGTTCGTCATTGATAGTGGTGACTGGCGATCCAATAGCCAGTAGAGTTTACGCAATTGTATGCTTAGTTGTTTGCGTTAAGTCATATTTATATATATATATTTATATGTTTCTGCCAGGTGAGTCGCTTATCTATGTGTAGATCGAGATATTTGACAAACTTCCAAATAGTTAAGTTTTACCGGTGGGCACTTGAATTTTTTTAGTGTAAAGGTAACAATAATCGACATGGATTCATTAGCTCTTATTCTATAATTCCCTAACGAGATTGAAATGTTATCCAACTCCGCTTGCAAGATTTGAGTTGCTACTGTTGGATCCTCATGGGCTGCTAATATTGCGGTATCATCAGCAAAAGTTCCAGTAGTGATACTATTTGAAGTTGGTAGGTCAGCTCTGTAAATGAGGTAGAATATTGGTCCCAACACGCTACCCTGGGGCACTCCTGAGCCCAGCACTGGGATATTATAGGTTGTTAATGTAATGAAGGGCAGCATGGATTTTAATTTATATAACAAGCCCTCATGCTACACTCTAGCAAATGCTGGATGCCAGCCATGTGTAATGTACAGGAATAGGTTAGTGCAATCTTTCTTGTTTTTGAAAGACTAGTCTATCTCATTGACTAGCCTGTGTACCTGATCCGCCGTAGTATGCTTGCGACGGAAACCGAATTGATGTTTTGGTACCAGCTTCTTTTTTTCAACGATTGGAAGTATTCTTGATGACATCAGGGACTCGAAAAGTTTTGCTGATATAGTGAGAAGACTAATCGCCCTGTATGAGTATATGCACGCGTATCTGAATGATGATTTGTGTCCACTTTGTGTGCATTTAGTGATGTTTTACCAAGTTTAATGGATGTCGTGTCTTGATCGATTGCCGCAGCACTAGTTTAGGTTGAGAGTTCACTGTATGAGTTAGATCTAGGTCTGTTCAAGAATATTCCTCGGTTAATTATTTGCAACGTTGGGTTGGGTCACTCGTTTTCTTTTCCCACCTACTTAAGCGGTACGCAAGCGGGACACAGAAAAATTTTGTTTACGGGTGAGATTTCTTTTTGCAATTGAGCTATATTTTAACAAAAAGCTCTAAAGGAGCTTCCCAATTAGTCAACAGAGTACAACGTGGGCATTATCTGACTTCAGTCACTCTTTCATAGCTAACACCCTACGTGTTAGCTATGAAAGAGTGACCGAGCCATATTTTTGTATAAAAGGTATTAAAACATCGGCACAAGCGTATCAGTTAAAGGGTATTTCATATAGTTAGTATGACTATATGATTAAAAACGTCGTACAAGCTAGTTAAATCATCAGTTACTGCATAGTTTTTGTAGACTTAAATTATCTTAAACTAAATATTATAGTTCTCAGAATTTAAGACCAACTACTCTCGGCCAGAAGTCTTACGAAAGTTTATGACATTTTTATTACATGAATTTGTGTTGTTAATGCGTATTTTGTTTTGTATCTTCAAAACAAACGATTATGAGAATATATACATCGTTTATATATTTTTTGATTTTACCTTTACTACAGAATCTTTAGCTATAAACCTTGTGGCGCTCATGAAATGAAATTTAACATTCTCATGAATTTTAGTAAATAGTAGTCTACGTCTACTTCAAAATTAAACGAAATAAATTTGTGGGATATCTCCACTAGAAATATGGTCGGTAAAATAGTAGTAATTAATTATCTAATTTTACTGTCGCAATCGTCTTGACAGCGACAGAAGCCCCAATTTAAGACCTATCTAAGATTTTCTGCCTTCCCTTATTTATGGGACTAACTTTCTATGAATATATTACTATTTTACTACAATGAAAACTATGTATTTGGTTCTCATCCAATTTCAATAATTTTTCTAACGATCTCCTGATTTAGACTAGTATTCTAAAGTAAAGTATGCGGTTTAAAAAAAGGTTTTTTTTTTCATATGTAAAATTAATGAAAAATAGTCAAATAATTATATTGCATATTTTTCTAGCATTTTGGTTATAGTTTAATAACATGGCTGTTTATTATTTAATTGAAAATATTTAACTGGACTAGTGGTACCAATATTTTTATAAATAAAACTTGTGGTGACATAAAATTCTTCATCGATAAAATTAATGATGAAAATATAAGTATCTAAAGTAATAGCGAGACTAAATAATGTTGTAGTTTAAATTATCACTTACTGCGAGGATGAGTAAATATTCCTAAGGCAACATGTTTAGTACGTGATGTAATAGTGCATATTTAAGATTTGACCAATAAATACCAACATGAATTCTTGTCACGTAATAAAGCAGCTCCCTCTGCTTGCTCTGCGTAGAACTAGCAGCTTTACTCATGTGTATCAGTTTATTTGCCTATAATATTAAATAACGGCCAAGCACGACTCCGACTCGCGCAAGAAGGGTTCCGTACCATTATCTGTACAATTCAAGCATCTAAATGTTGCCGTTATCAATATCAAGCAAAAACAAGCAAAAAAATCACGTTTGTTTCATGGGAGCCCCCTTAAATATTTATTTTATTATATTTTTAGTATTTGATGTTATAGTGGCAACGGTTCATGAGATAGAGCCTGGTGGCAGACGTATAGCGGAGTCTTAGTAATAGGGTCCCGTGTCACTCTTAGGAGACGGAACCCTAATATATATATAATGAATAAAGAATCAGTGTTATTAAACTTATAAATTATAATAAATAATAAGAGCTCAGTAGTGTCTGTAATCTTCTTGTACTCTTTTCTTCTTTTGTTTATTAAGAAACATGCCGAATCAGAGTAAGTGAGAGTACTACTACATGTACCTGGTGTCATTCAGGTTTATACCTAGCTTAGGCACCTGTCCTCCTCAATATAGTCTTCAGACATGGCATTACTAGGCATAATATTTGTAAAACCAAAAATTTCATGTCACGTGATAAGGTTAAGCCTTACCACTTTATGACCATGCTTAGGAGTTCATTTATTTCATAGACAGGTTTGGCTTCCTTCCTGTATCTTCGAATATATATTATTATTATATATATTCGGTATATTGTTCTCTGACAACCACAGCTTTACATCATTATTATTACATCATTCGTGCCTTATTATGAACCACAGAATAGTAGGGGGCGTTATCCATTTCGACTTGAGAACCTCCTCCCTTTTTTTCGTCGGTTATTATTGTAGTGAATTTGTGCTCAAAATGGACAGAACTGTAATTCGCAGTTCGGCCAGAGAAATTATTTATAAGGTATGTAAGAGATGATTGGCAGAACTCGAAGCCAGAAAAAATTTGTCCGATCTGAACATGTTTATAAAAGAACTGCTGAAATATCTGGTAAAATGTGGTATTATTTAAGTGATCGCATATAATATATGTGATTGAACTTGCAATAGGTAGAATAAACCTCTCGTAATATGATTTTTACATTGAAATGTACATTCCCGAATTCAAAGTCCATACAATTTTGATACTTTTTTAATGATATTGCATAGTAAGAGAAAAAGAAAAGATTTTGTTTATGTAACAATAGTAGGTAGATGTAATAAACATGTATTTACTTAAGTAAATATCTTCTTTTAAGTAAATCCGTCAGTACCACAAGACGGATCGCACTGGAAGGACAAAGAAATAAAGGTGTTTTCTTCACGCCGGGAGCGGGCGGGACGAACTAGAAAAGATTTAGACGATTTTGACTTGTGTGCGATCAGACAAAATGTTCAATTTAATGCTGTGAAAAGGATTGTGAGTAAAACTTAATCTTAATTAGTTGACATTTAATACACTAAGCAACCTTATTTTCCTTGTTTAAGCACCAACTCTGCGATACCTTTTGCCAGTGGTTACAAAAGAACTTGGATTCAATGGAAGCCGTGAATACTTCCGGCAAGTTCTACTAGCCGTAGCTATAAAAAGTACAAATCAGACCGACAAGCTTCGATTGTAAAGCCGAATATTGCTGCGAAACGTGAAGTCTACCTAGAAAATAATTTTCCCGATGAATTGAGAAATTATTTATTTAGATAAAAGCTATGTCCAGGCTTCCTACAAATTAAAAAAGTACTGGCAATCCTTTGACATCAATGGAACAAAAGAAAATGTGTCCAAAAGCAAAAGGTAAGTAGTCATTGTGGAACCCTAAAGCATGCCGACTAGTATTTGTTACGTAGTAAATTGCATAGTTTGAATCTTGTATTAGTTTGAACAGGTTGGATTGGTGAAATGCGAAACATAAAAACCGACGTCAGAAGATCGGTAACTAATAGTCTATAGGAAAGAAACAATATGCAAATGGCAATTGTTTTTTTCCTATAGACAGGCAACAGGCTGAATGGGTTTATTTAAATATTTACAATTACTCTCAATTGTTGTTCTTGGTGTAACGCTTTCTCATCATGCGGGTTGTTAGACATTTTGTTGGGGTCCCGTAACCATCTAGAGTGGTTACGGGACTCAGCGCAACATTTTTTTATTTAAAATTACCGGCGAAGAAAACGGAAGAGGCTCTCAAGTCGACGTGTATAATTTTTTTTATGTATGACCACGCATAACTTTTTACAGAGTAGCCTGATTTTAATAATTCTTTTTTTATTGAATAGGATATACCTCGAAATTGGTCCTATGTGAAAAACTCACAAATTTTAATGGTGCGTTTATAAAACATAAACATTACATATAAACATTACATCATAATGGTTACATTACATTACAAAAAACCTCACGATGATTGAGCTATAGATCTGTCGTTCTAGTCTAGTAATCAAAAATTAAGCATGTAGTTTATTGCCACAAAAAATTATAACATAAAAACATTTTAACAAAAAAATTAAACCGTTGAAAAAATTGAAAAAAAAATCTTAATAACTCTTAAGTTCTTAAACCAATGTAAGTTTACCTACGTAATTTTGAGTCGGTCCAAAAAAGCAAATTAATTAATAATCACGTAAAGCAGTTAAACTTTTTCGTTAAATGTTTTTATTTGCCATACTCTAGTAGGTATTTTCAAAACAGATTATATTAGAACTAATACAAATCCTCTCCCGATTGTTTTTCTTCAAACTTTAAGTAATGCTGTGAAAGATATTAGACCGATAGACTAATTGAAATCATTTAAATCTTTTAACCTATACAAAATACACATTTGTAAGCACAAAAAGTTTGAAAATTTTAATAGCTGAACACTGATTTCAATACCCTTGTTTTTTTCTAAATAAAATATAAATTTCGTATCTATTTTGTACTCTTTTTATTTAATGAAGAGCACGAATCAATTTTTATTGAATAGATATGACTATTTTATTTGAAACTATTAGATTATACAAGAGGTATTGAACTGTTGGTTTATTTTAACAAAAAGTTTCTCTATAGAACAGACAACCAAATAATTAATGACTAAATAATTAAATTTTCATTTTAATTGTTTACTCTAAAAGAGTTTCAAGGTAAAAACACTAATCGGTTTAGTAAACATTAAAAGGTTTTCTATTTTATTCCACTTTATTGAAGTGTTTCAATAATACCAGTTTTGAATCAATCAGCTTTATCAAAAAGCCCTATTGCCCAATTTAGGAGGAACTTTAAATTTGAACATAAGGCTTATCAAAAAATGGAATATAGTAATTCTACTGTCTGTGAACTTTCACAGTACCTTCTTCATAGCAAAATATTGTATATTATTACAATGAACTAATTGATTACGTTACAACAACAACAACAACAACCCATAATGTCCCACTGCTGGGCTCGGGTCTCCTCTCAGGAGAGGGTTAAGGCGATACGTCCCCACCCTGGCCAAGTGCGGGTTGGGGACCGGCAAGAATACGTTGTGGCTACGTAAATCTTGCTGTTGGATGTTTTTAAGCCGCCCGAAGGCCTCCAACTAAGCTTCACGACTGTTATCGTATGATAACAACCGGGACCGACTGCTTAACGTGACCTCCGAATCACGGAGACGCTCATGGTAACATGCCAATAGCGGTCACCCATCCAGGTACTGACCACGCCATCGTTGCTTACCCTCGGTGATTGTTTCTAATCACCGAGTGCAACTGGGCTATGAGCGCCTCTCTAATTGATTACGTTGACAATACGTAATTGTCACCATCAATCACCAAAACGATGGAAATCATCGACATCAGATAAGTAATACATAGTAAGCAAGGCAAAATATTATAGTAACTGAAAGAATCAAGTTTTGTTTGACGTATCTCAATTAATTTTAAGAGTGTTTTCATCATATTGTTGATTAATGTCAGTTACAAGAGTAATACAAGTTTGACTTATATTTCTAGTATGCAAAGCTTCTTGTTTTATCCATAAATTGTTACTCTGTACATTTTAAGTGCAATATTAAACAGGAAACAAAGTACAAACGGAAGTGTTAAAGGTCGTGGGTAAGCTATTTTTAGTTTAAGAGCTTTGACGTAAGTTCACAATAAATTCGCAAATTCTTTCACTATTCCGAATTTCACCCCCATTATTTAGATGGCAGTTCACAACTGTGCGCTTTTCTAGAAGCTTTCTGACTCGTACAACAAAACCGTGGAGTGAACTGTTGCTTGCGGTATTCCCGGAATAATACGACCTTCAAACCTTTGAGATAGGAGCGTATTCCTTCTTAAAAGGCTGGAAAAACACTTGTGATGCCTCTGATGTTGCAAGTGTCTGCTCGTTTGCGCCCTTTCTTATAAAAAAATATACGTCAGAACTAGTTTACTGCCATTAGTACTTAGGTATACTTCTTTGAATATCAAAGTTATCCTAGAGAAATTTACTTTGTACTGTCAGGTACTATTATCCATAACATGATTTTAATTAAACCCATACTAAGAATTAAATAAAAGGCAATCTCACTAATACTGATAACAATTTATTTAAAGCCGGGAATTGAGTGTCAGTTTTAATCTTGGGCTTTATAAGGACAAACACGTAATATTACAAATCTCACCGTAATTTTATATCAGGTCATAAAATTGTTGAATAGAATTCGATGGTACAATTCTGTATTAAGACTGTAGTTGCAATTATTCGCGTCTGTTAAAAACTTTATAAGAATGCGGTGAGCGGTAAATTGGTAAATGGACGATTATGCCGCTTCGACATTGAGATAGGTATAGCTTGAAAATTACGTGTGCTGCAAATTGTTAGAATTTTACCCATGTTTTATGCTAGGAGAAGTACTTTGATGATTGGAATTTATCGAAATATGAAATCTATTATTTTTGAACATTTACTACAATTATTTTTGAACAACATGAACTATGTATGACACACGGTGAGTTATGTCATATAAACGGCGTTTTGATAGTGTTAATCTCAAAATAATTTTCTTTACATAGTAAAATATATGATGGAGCAGGGAGCCCGTAATTATTTTTAAAAAGCGTGACACCAGCATTGCTGGCGTCACAACTTTCATGGACAGGGCTATCGCTCATATTTGATAAACAAATTGAATACAAGTTATACCTTTTCTTGATTTATTCTTGAACTTCTGAGGAGGTTTGATCGCTACGACAGTACAGGTGAGAATGTGTAAGTCCGGCGTGCGCTCGGCCTTTTATAGCAAAAGTAGGTGATGAAAAAATACACCTAGCCTCGCACAATAAAAACAGTTTTTACATTACAAATTGTTACAATTTGATAATCAAACATTTTGAATTATTTTAAAAGTTATTAGCATATGTAAATCTATTTTTAATGTTAATTTGTGACAAAAACATTGACCACATGCTTTCACTTCAGAAATGCAACTCTCTTACAAACAGAATACATAAAGATAATCTGTATTTTAATCATAAGAAATATTAGTCTATTACTCATTATTGTCTTACATGCAATTTATTACTTAATCATAATAAACAAATCTGATTTGATATCGAGGTTATTCCGGACACGTGTTTTCGTTTCGTTGTTTGTTTTAAAGTGTGGCAGCCCGTCAACATATAAAATGAAATCGCTTCTGTAGTCTGTTCGCTTAGATTTTTAAACGATTTCTAAGGAAGGTTCATATGTGTGCTCAGAAAGTATTGTTGCGGGGGTATTACTGTTTTTTCTCTTTTTTAAAATTGTCCTAACTTCATAATAGACTGTTATAGTTTATTGATTTTGTTTGTGTGCCGTCGGGCGGGTGGTGTAGAAATACGACCTGGCAACTCCAGCTTATATATGTATATGTTATAGGTACACTTATGAACAGCAATGAAATTGATGTCTTTTTATCTGCCGATGATTCTTCAGACGGTGCTAGTTTCAGATCTTTAACAGAAACGCTGGGTGATCAATTAAGACAAATATTTTCTACTCAAACGTGTCCTGATTTAAATGTTTGTCACTTAAACGCTCAAAGTATCTATACTATCAACGTCGTCAACAGGGATTTAGAGCTCATACAGTTGTGGTCGACTAGATTTGGACTATCGGTTAACCCACCGAAATGTCAGGCGATAATAGTAGGCAGCAAACGAATAATGAGTAGACTCGATAGACGCCTATCTATAATGCCTTTATAAATAACGCCAATCTCACCGATCGTGTTTAATGGTTCTGTTATTTCTTACTTACTCATCGATTTGACCTTTGATTGGCGAGCTTAAATTACTTACGTCGGCCAGAAAGTAACTGGAAACCAGCGAACACTTTATCGTCTCAAGAACTTCCTACCTACTAAAAATGAAATTAAAAATACTCTCATGCATGCTTTAATTATTCCAAATATTGACTATGGATATATATGTTATTACGACCTGAATGCAGACCTCCTCAATAAACTATACCGCCTTCTTAATAACTGCATTCGATACATCTTTAATCTCCGGAAGTACGACCACGTGTCTGCCCTACGTTGCCAATTAAAATGGCTACCTATTCGCCTGCGTCGCAATCAGCAAGCACTTATTACATTATTTTCACTCACCATTTTCACCTTCATACCTTGCTCCATACTTCCGTTATCGGTCCTCTAATCACGATAGGAATCGTCGCTCAGAAAATAATCTCTTTTATGTCCCTCTCAGAACTCTGATTTCGTGAACGCTTCGTTCTGTTCTTCTGCTGCTCAGTGTACAGTTCTACTGCTCTGGAATACACTCCCAACTCGAAATCAGGAGATCCACAAACTGATTTACATTTAAAAAGAAGGTGTATAAGCTCCTTATTAACGAAATGGCAGCAACTAATAACCGATAACTGGTATATATTCAAGTTTTAATAGTGTACTAATAAAGTTGTGTGTATGTATATTTATATATGTATATATTTGTTATGTGTCTATCCTATATGTGTTTATGTATGTTTAAGTATTTTTTTTATTCTTTTGTATAGTGTTTGCAGTTAGTTTCATATGGAAACCTCTGTGCACCACCTACCCTACAAGATTTCTACACCAAACTAAGTTTGACTGGAAGAGAATGCCTTGGGCATTAAGTCTGCCATTGTTCAAAAGTGCATAAAGTTTTGAATAAATAAATAAATAATACATGCACAATTTCAAAGACATCCGAGAAAAGCATGGCCGAGTCGCTGTTGAAAATTTTAATTAAATGCTGCACAATATTTTGCATTTGCCATAAATTGTTAAAGTTTTTTTTGTACCGGTCATTAAATATTGTGTACAGCTCGAAGTAATCTCGACAAACTCAACAATAATGCTTCTTTCTTTGTACTTGGAAATTGAATGAAAAGCTACAAACTCCTGGTTATGAATATATTTTAATACTACTAGAATAACGCAAATTAATTGTAAAGTAAAACACAATATCAATACACAATTATGCTACTAATTTAATATATTCCCTCATATTAATTTTTGCTTATACTTCTCACTTATCGTAAAATAGCTTTTGGTATTCTTTTGTTCTCATTTTATTATTGCTAGCTCAAATATTTTACTGACGTTTAGTTCAAAAACATTAATATAATAATAGTTTATAAAAATAGTTTGGGTTACTTTCTCTTTAGGGGTGTATCTTAACTTTCTTTAAAATAACTGAAACCTTAGCACTATAGGAAATGGTATTCTTTAAAACTAAATTTTATGTTTGTTTGTAGCGTGATATGTCTTTTTGAAATAAGAAAGTCTTTAGGAATTAGTTTAAACTATTTTTTATTTTTACAAACTGCTTAAAACCAAAAGAAGACATACACAAACATTAGACGCGCACATTATATTTTTCTATATTAGGATAAAATTTTAGAATATATTGTGTTTATTGTTGTAAGGGAACTTGAAACATTTTTATACATGTAAAGTAAGTTTTCTTTTTATCTTGGTCTTATATTAACATACAGCATACTACATACTACAGATAAGGTGAAAGTAAAGAGGTTCCTTGTTAGAAGTACAAATTAACACTAAGAAAATAGTTAACAAATCTCAGTTTTTCTCTATCTTTTAAATCTACTACCGTCTACTGCTGAACGAAGGTCTACCCCAATAGAGCCAACCATTCTCATGGTGACTATTTTAATCCTCTACATGATTATCAACAAATGTCTACTTCATTAAAATTATAGGCTTATTACAGATTCATACGTAATTCATACCTAAACATTTAATATCAATAAAACCATCTGTAAAAGTCTACGCGCTGTATCTCCCCACCGTAGCTCTCGATGTAGCTTCGTAGGCTTCGTAGCAACTTTCAGTATAACGTCCGCCGCCGCGCCCGCTGCCGCCAATACGCGATGCTGCCGCGATCGTCATATAGACGCAACTTTTGCTCGCGTTGTTAATTGCAGTTAAAGACCCTTATAAATATTTACTAATTCATTTGTTTATTTCCATTGTTATGAACTTGACAAAATAATATAAATTGAAATATTTGTTCCTCATACGGTATAAAATAAATATAGTCTCTAACTCATTCTCAAACGATGTGTGCGTATATTAAAATTCCTGTGTATTAAATGTCGAGTTAAACGATAGCAGATCACAACATGACACCTTCATTTTTTGTGCAACACCTGATATGCGTTGTCGTAACATTTCTAATCAAAGGTGAGTGTTTAATCTATCCAAATAAAATATTATTTTATAATTAGAAAATAGAACAAATATTAGAGATAATTTTGTTTATTGAATTCTTGTCTGATAAATAATTAATTATAAGATAAAATATTAATTCCTCTTAATATATAATGCACATGTCACAGAAAGTGACACGCCGTCGGTTCCAGTTGCCCTTCGAATATTTGTGGTTAAAACGGGTTGAGCCCTAAAAAGTCCGACACAGTCTTTCTAAAGAACTTAGATTGTTTAGAATATTCCCTGATAATTAGGTTGCGGACATCCCAAGTTCAGCTGTATTGTACCACACTTAAAGCCAACCCTAGTATTGAAGATCCCGTAACCCAGATTTGGAAACAAGGCTCAGAGGAAGAAAAAATTGGCCAGGGTACGAGTCGGACTCGCGCTGGAAGGGTTCCGTACCATTATCTAAACATTTCAAGCGTTTACCTGTTTCCGTTATTAATGTCGAGCAAAACAAGCAAAAAAAAATAAGTTTGTTGTTTGGGAACTTCTCAAATATTTATTTTATTCTGTTTTTTAGTATTTGTTGTTATAGCGTCAACAGAAATACATTTCTGAAAATTTCAATAGTCTAACTATCACGGTTCATGGGATACAGCATGGTGACAGACGGATGGACTGACAGACTGAGAGCGAAGTCTTTGTAATTGGGTCCCGTTTTACTCTTTGGGTATGAAACCCTAGAAATAGGAAACGTTATAGTTTAAGGCCCGTATTTTCAAAGGCGTCGTGAATCTATTGGAGCGAATAAAAATCATTAAGGTTTAGAGGAGCTTGGGGGATGAGAATATTAGTAGGGATGCGAAATTAATAGGAATGGGAATTTTTAATTTGGGTAGACATGAATAAAGGTCTAAGGAAGTGTTATTTTTAATACGGCTAAAGAAGATTTGGTCTAAATTGTCTTCGTCCAAACCACATTCGCATAGAGATGAATCCCGCACCCGAATTTTATTCAGAAAGACGGAGGAGCTGCAGTGACTTATGCGGATTCTACAAGTGTCGGAGATGGCAGGTTTGGATACTTTTTTGAAATTAAAATCCAGGGTTTTGAACAAATGAAGAGCTGAATTGCAGTCGTTGTAGTTGTAGTCGCGAGAAGCTATTCCAATCCAACTGCCAGGATGTTAACAATTCTTTATGAGGTAGTCTTAAGAGGTCGTATTGTTGATGTACCAGATATTTAGGAGTTACCATTAGCAGAATGGGGAAGTAGTAGCACTTCTGGTCAATGATTCAGCACATTCATTGCCCACAATGCCATTATGACTGGGAACCCATACCAACTGGACTATTTTTGCAAGAATGTGACAATTGAAAAGGATTTTCTTGATCTCTAAGATTAGAGGATTAGAGGTTTGCTATGGAATGGATCTTGTAGTAGGGCATTAAGGCAGCTTTAGGAATCTGTGAATATAACTGCCTTATAGATATTGTGAGACTCAATATACTGGCATGCCTCTAATATGGCCACAGATTCTTCTGTAGATACTGAGCCCTCTTTTAGGCACTTGAACTGTAAAATGATTCTGGACTTTTGGTAGTACACAGCAGCTTCAATGTAACTGTCACTTGACAGTTTAGAAGCATCAGTAAAAAATCTTTCAAACCCAACCCAGTGGTCATATACATGAGCATTAAAGGCAGGATTGGCAGAGACAGATCACTTGTGGATTCCAGTATCCAAAAGGACATTCGGCTTAAAACTATATTCAAAGGAGAAAAGAGGGAGGTTATTAAATTTCACAGCAGAATTGATAAGAGGACTGTACAAGAGAAAGGATTGTAGAATCAATGGACTCTCTTTGTGAGACCAATAAGTTGAGGAATTGCAAATGGTGCTCAAGTCATTAATTTTTTGGAGGAGAGGGTGAGTGGATTTACAGACAAGTTTTAAAATAAAACTTGAAGCAAAGTATTGTCTTCTAATAGCCAAAGGTGGGTCTAAACATTCTACCTACAGAGCATTTTTTTTAATGTATAAGCTGCCAAAATGACTGCCTTGCCTGATAGAAAGCATGAGCAGAATCCAAGAGTGGTGGTCACCATCCTCAATGCGAAAAAGAACAATGCAGCATGGTGACCCACACTATGGCGGCCTGGTGAGATGCTTTTTCACGCCCCGCTTAAAGGACCCAGGATCATAGTGAGAAGGAAACACGTGCGCTGGCAGTGAGTTCCAGATTTTGACCGCTCGGCACAGGAAGGAAGCACCGAAGCGATGAGTACGAGAACGTATGTCTTCCATTTTAAAACGGGTGACTTCTAAGGCCGGCACGTGATGTTCTGTAGAGGAAAGGAGAGGGGGGGGATCAATTCGAAGAGCTCTTCAGAACACTCACCATGGTAAAGGCGATAGAGGACTGCCAAGGAGGCGATATCTCTACGCAACTTCAGAGGCTCAAGGGTCTCGGTGGTTTCGGGACTATCGACAATACGGATTACTCGCCGCTACAACCGGTCAAGAGCGTCAAACAGGTACTGTGCGGCACCATCGCAAAGGTGAGAACAGTACTCCACGCATGAGTGATCTGGGTCTTGTAAAGAAGAGATGCTCGGGCGAGAAGAACCGTCTCACCCTGTTTAACACCCTAGCTTCCGTGAGGCCGCTTTAGTGACACTCTCAACGTATTCGCATGGGTTGAGGTCTCGGCAGATATACATGCCCAGGATAACGAGCCTATCTTGTAATGGCATTTGACTGCACTGAAAAGTGGGAAGGGGAAGGAATGGAGACTTTTTGGCTGAGATCACGCACACCTGTTTTCTTGGCGTTGAACTCGACCAGATTCTTACAGCCCTATTGAAAAATGCGGCCCAGAACATGGTCAAGTTGAGCGACAAGTTCTTGTCGTCTTCCTTCAACATCTGCTGGTTTGTCAGAGTAGCATTATTGGGGAAGGACTTCATGCAACCAGTTATTATTCTAAAGCACCTAGAATGAACTAGCTAACGCACTGTTATTGCATGGGATAAGTAAAAAAAGGCCATAGTCTAAAATACTGGGTATTAAAGCGTTAAACTCGTACATTAGTTTTATTGTATATGGATGGCCTCCCCACCAGACTCCAGCTAGGGCTTTTAAGATTGGGATAACCCGTTCACATTTTAATTTATGTTTATATTGGCACACTAGCCAATAGTATATTCTATATAAACTAATAACCAATTATATTCATTAGATATATTTTGTTTAATATAATTGGATGCGTGCTATGGAACAATGATTTCGATAATGCAGAAACGTAACTGAGAACAAACTGTGAGTTGAAATTCGTTACTGAAACTATTTTCAGCCGAGTAGAACTTAAAACGTATTCTATTTGCATGATGTATCAAAATTTATTACATACTAACTCTACCCTATCAAGCTTTGCTGTGTTAAATTGTGGTTGCAAAAGTAGATTAGGATCATTCTTTTTACATTCCTAAATTTGAGCTCAATCGATGCCGAATTTTATGAGTTTTTGAAGTGTACCTGATCCCAAAAATGAGGACCCTAGAGCCACATTAACACGCTACTACACCGAAGATCTGCCAGAAGTCAGCTGTGACGAAATTGAGATGGTTTTTGGACAGCTAAAAAATGGGAAAGCCCCTGGAGAGGATGGATTTACTACAGAGCTGCTTCAAAAGCTTTGCAACGCTGTTCTGATCGAAGGGAGAACTCCAGGGGCGTGGAGTAGGAGTGTGGTCGTCCTGTTCTTCAAAAAGGGTAATAAAACCATGTTGAAAAACTATCGGCCCATTTCCCTCCTGAGCCACGTCTATAAGCTGTGTTCAAGAGTCATCACGAACCGTCTTGTGCGAAGACTCGACGAATACCAATCACTGGAGTAGGCTGTGTTTCGGAGCGGATATGGCACCATAAACCACATCCACACACAGTGCGGCAGATAATACAGAAGACCGAAGAGTATAATCAGCCCCTGTGTCTAGCATTTGTGGACTAGGAAAAGGCCTTTGACTCAATCGAGATCTGGTCTGTTCTGGAGTCCCTGCAGCGTTGCCAAGTAGCCGCCAAAGCCGCCACTATGACCGTCCAAGTACAGGATCAGCTTACAAGACCCATACCATTGCATCGAGAAGTGCACAAGGGGACGTTATATCCCCAAAATTTTTCACTAATGCAATGGAGGACTTGTTTAAGACGCTGCACTGGAAAGAGCGCGGTATCAACACCAATGGCGAATACATCTCTCACTTGCGATTTGCAGACGACATCGTCATCATGGTAGAAACGCTGCAGGACATACAACAGATGCTGATCGACCTGGCTGACTCTATTGGGCGCATCGGCCTACGGATGAACTTGGACAAGACCAAGGTCATGTTCAATGAACTTGTACTACCGGAACCGGTTGCGGTACACGGTACCGTTCTCGAAATTGTTCAAAAATATGTATACCTCGGGCAGGTGTTGCAGTTAGGTAGAAACAGCTTTGAGGACGAGGTGAACAGAAGAATCCAGCTGGGTGCGGCAGCGTTTGGAAAACTTCGTCGGGCCTTCTCATCCTCGATCCCTAGTACTCAAAGATGAAAGTCTTCAATGCGCCCTACCCGTAATGACATGCGGAGCCGAAATGTGGACCCTTACGGTTCGACTGGTCCACTTTCGGCTGGCAGGAGCAGGATGCGAGAAGCCATAGATCAAAATAAGTAGCGTGCAATTGGAGAGGCCTATGTCCAGCAGTGAACTGCGATAGGCTGATGATGATGATGATGATGATGATGATGATGATGAAGTGTACACAAACTAACTTAAGGGAGTTTAAGGGGAAGCCTTTGTCCAGCAGGGGGCTACTTTTAGCTGAGATGATCATGATAAAGATTTTTTTATCAAATAATGATGATTAAATATCGCTATCTAATGTCTATTCATTATTTTAAAAAAATCAAACACACAATCCATCTTAGAATTTTAACATATCAAAGATTTCTTTGAACTTTCATTTCGAATGTATCATTCAAACCTTATAAAGAAAATTAAACAGCTGTTTATTTGTTAATTCAAAGTACCTCGTGGAGTTTGAGTGACAAGACAAGTAAATATGTAATTAGACATATTTAGAACGCAGAGGGTGTATCCTATCTCGAGTGTGGTATCAAAGCAATTTATGTTAATTAACTTAGTAATCAAAAATGTAATTCTTATTACCACGAAAAACTATACTATTAAAATGCACACACATAAAGTCACGTCTATTTAATATCTAAAATACATTAAAAAATATATACACTGCGACTTGAGAACCTCGTCCGTTTTATCGTCGGTTAATAAATAATTAGGTATATAGACAAGAATTGTCATATAATGATCTAAGTAGACCCATTTTATTTTGCGCTTTTTAGTGTTTCTAGGCAAGCAGACTCTTTATTTTGCTGTTGGTTTTTTAAAGGCGGTTTAATTTTTTTTTTCGCGTGTAATAATAATGTATATATATTGTTATTGTTTTTTATTATTATTCTCTTTATTAAATTTATATATACATATTTATTACGTTTCTAAAAACATAAAAAAATCTAAATTATTATTATTAGCAATAAGAATCTTAATTTAATTTTAATATATTCACAAATTATTTAAGCGATTACATAATAATAAATCTATTCATTAGGTAAAAAATGATAATCTATTGATTACTATTATTGTCTTCAGACAAAAAATCTACTTTTTCAAAATATTCTAAATTTAATCTTGTGGTATCAGTAAAATAGGTAGCAAAAAAATTAAATAGCAGTTTTATGGAATAGGAAAGGTGTATTAAGGGATGAACATGACAAATCTGCATTTCAGTCGTATGTTTGCCATATAGAACTTTGCGAACTTTGTTTTTAAATTAGATGAAGTTTCGTTCTTTATTGAAAGTTTAATCTCAATAAAATCTTTTGGTAGGGCTTTGTCAATAATTTTTAAAGACTTTTGTTTACTTATCTTATATTCGTTGCACGGGCAATAGTGAAACCTTACACATTAATTGAAATGAACGCCAAGATTGATTTTTGACTAAGTAGACAGCCCGGGGTGTTACAAACACGACAATCTTAGATTTCAGTTACAGTTATTGAATTTCAAAAAGTTATAATGAAATATCTGGCTAATAGGATTAGGATTTACAAAAAAATGATTATCAAAATTGTGATCTTGATTTTAAAAGCACACAGATTTTATTGAATTAAAAAATGGGAACAGTAAATAATCTTTGTATATCCAAACTTATACATTTGAAGACATCTATTGCGTGGGTACTCATAGTTTATTACTTTTCCCGTAATGTAAAGTATATTCTACGCTTGTTATGTAATGAAGAATACCCGAAAACTTTTTTCTTTAAACATTATCAGTAACAAATTTAAATGTAATTTCAATTGAAAAATTCTAGTTTTTGCAAAGAGCACCGAAACATCATTGTAAGGAAATAGTAATTTACAATCTCTGCTAATGCCACCAGATATTTTTGTTCAGTCCCTTTGAGGTTTTGCGAACAATCCACCTTTATTCAAAAGGAGGGAGACTTCAAAACTTTTTAAGACATATCAACTGTTAATTTATTTAAAAAGTAAACTTTTCAAATAGAAATTTAAACTTTTGATCCCATTCTTTTTTTTAGTTCAAGTTTCAGTTTATGCATTACATAAAAATGATCAAATTTTTTATAGCTACTAAAGTATATTTTGGTTGTTAATTAATTCATCTGTGCGGCATATCTCGTTGCCGATCATTCTTTATCCTATATCAAATTAATATTATTAAGCTAACGCATTGTGAATGCGTGTTTGTGAAAGAAATAGCATCACTATGAGAGTTTGCTCCTGCTTTAAGTGTTACGTGCGTACATTTACAAGCTCTCAAAATGTTCATTTAAATATTTTTGAATTATACTCAGTGTACCTTTTAAATATAACAAAAGTGGAGTACCTAAAAAAAAATGTTTTGTAGCCGTGTGTAAATTCTAAATGTATATATATTTTACCACTGTGTTAATATTGCTGTTCATTTTATTTACTCAGGGTTGAATTATATGTAGACAGCCTCAATAAGTAACAAAACGAAGGAAACAAACCCTAGTTTTCTTGAGTATGGTTTCTAGAGTCAAAAACCTAGTCTAAGTCTCTTTATACCGTGGGTGACGCCACGTTTCGGCATGCATGGACCGGCTCGACCGGAATGATACTACGGCCTCACAGAAAACCGGTGTGAAACAGCGCCTGCGATGTCTTCCTCTTTTTTTTTCTCGTATGTATTCCTCTTGTTGGGTTAGTAAGGATACCGGAGTCCCATAATTCAATCCTTCCCACCCCCAAAGGCTGGCAACGCACTTGTGACACTTCTGGTGTTGCGGGTGTCCATGGGCAGCAGTTATCGCTTACCATGCGGTACGTCTGCTCGTTTGCCCCCTATTCCAAAAAAAACATTAAAACATTTTCTGGTCTTTACTTCCTTCACCTATAGATAACAATGGTGCATACCTTGATTATTTAATTATATTTTACAAAACGACATTAAATTCCTTCCATACATAACCCCAATTTCATATATAAGGACCTAATATTAATATAATAATATACTTAATAGCTGTTCAAACTTTTGCTGATTTTATCATAACTATGCCAGAAATATGAGAATTCTCTAAAACATCAACGTCTATCATAGTGGTTGACTATTAGCATACAGCTCAAGATATGATTTCGCCTTATCCATAAATTAAAATCAAATAATGAAATCAAAATTCGTTTGATTTAGTTCACATCGACACACCAAAATTTTTATATTTCGCCACACAAATTAAAATACAAACAACATTTCAAGTTAATATAAGGCTTTAATGTCGTTAATTATTTCATTGTCTTTAATTTCAACCTTTAATTTGCTTTAATGTCGTTTTTTGATTTATTTCACTTAAAAGGCCGGCAGCGGTGTTGTTGCGGTGTCAATTGGCGGCGGTAATCGCTTACCATCAGGCGGTATGTCTACTCGTTTGCCCAATATTCATTTAACACCATTATATATTAATTATTTATTTTTTTAAATATCAACACTTCTTGATATGAAATTCTATAAAGAGACAAGAAAATCTGAGTAGAATCAAATCATAAATATTTAACTTATATAAATATTACATTTCATTATTTATATATTAGAGAATTGGTACTTATTTTTACACATGCATTAATTTTGTAGTAAGGATAGATGTTATTAATGTATGACCGACAATAAGTCATTAGGGCATTTTTTCACATACTCATCTGCAAATGAATAGCATGATAACGCAAAAATATTTTTTGGATTATGGCCATATCAGTATTCAAATTCAAAAAAGGTGATAAAATAATTATAGTAGCTACTTCACAAAGAATTTAAAGTTACAAAGGTACTTAATCGATATTTAATGTCACATATAGATATTATTATTGATTTAAAGATATTTAACTGCTTCAATGGTGCAGCGATAGCGTTTGCGACGGCTGTGCTTGAGGGCTCGGGTTCGGTTCCCGGGTAAGACCAAATGTTTGTATTATCTGAAAATATTTGTCTTGGGGTTTGGGTATTTTCTATGTATAATATGTATGTTACAAAAAAAGTGTCTAGTACTCATAACACGAGCTCTGCATTATTTTAGAGGCTTTGAAATTGAATGAACGAGCTTCCTGCACATCATAAAGTTCCCGTATTTCTCTGTTGTAAAACACCTAACACCGCTTTGCGATTTCACTCAAAACTTTTGCTCACAAAGTAGGCAGGACTACAATTAATAAGTAAGACAGTAGCAGTGTACTGCAATCAGTAGCACAAATTTGATGTTTGGAGATTTTATATTTTTCATGAAAGTGTATTATAATATTTTTTTTAAGTTGCAGAATTAAATGTGAGGCTGAAAAATTTATATCGAATATGTTTGAAGGTAAAGTTTTGCAAGCATGTCGCTTTAAAGCCTTATATTAATTCTTTTGAGATTACTGTTTGGCTCCCAAAATCCTTAACTTAAGACGAATCTATTGATACCACTCACATAAAAATACTACAAGCCGTTTAGGCTTTAGGGCTTGCTAAAGAAACATACATACATCTTTCGCAGTCGGGTAAAAAACCATGGGGACGAGAATCAATAAATTCTCTGAAGGCGATTTGATTCACCACATCGGAGATAAATTTTTATCCTTGTAAAGTAGTAATCTTTTGGAGCAAGGTCCGGGGAGTAAGGTGCATGTCATATATTCCAATTGCTGCTTCTCTAGTTTAACGGCCGTCTGTTGTGCAGTGTGTGATCCAGGTTTGTCGTGATGCAGCAGTGGCCCAGAGCAATGCCAAATGCAAAAAACCAGCTTCGGTTGTTTAGCAGCTAGTTCTTTCATAATGGTTTCCAGTTGCTGACAATAGATATCTGCCGTAATCGTTTGGCTAGATTTTGAAAGTTGTAGTAAACGACTCCGGCACTAGTCCACCAAAAACTCACAAGTAATTTTTTTTTAGTAAATTTTCGCTTGGCGCAGGATTTGACCGATTCTCCAGGGTTCAGTTCTAGTGACGAGAGTTTTCGATTGTCGTACAGGATTCTCTTTCATCACAGGAACGGTGCCGATTCAGAAATGTAACGCAGCACTCGACGTGTGTTTGCTGGTTCTCTTTACTCAATTTCTGAGGTTCACCCAACCGTTCAAGCTGTTTTATTTTCCTTATTGGCTTCAAGTGAGTTAAAACTATTTTCTCACTCACAACAAAGCCTTAGCCAACTGTGAAGTGGTTTCCGAAGGATCCGCTTCCACAATAGCCTTCAATTCTTCATTATCCACTTTGGTCTCCAGCTTGTCCTCGAGGCTTGTTATTAAGGAAGAAATTTCCAGAACGAAAACGTTGGAACCAAAGACGTACCGTGTTTTCTTTTGCGACACCAACACCACACACATAGTTATTCCTTCAAGCTGTTTCTGCAGCACTGGTGCCACGGTAGAACTCATACTCGTGACGAAAGCGATATTTCAAGTTTTCAACTGTGCAAGCTGACGACGCCAAACAAAAAAACTAATAATGAAAAAAACAAATGAATGACTCTTTTTGAAAGTAAATGGCTATACTATAACTGATAATAATAATAACTATACCAGTTAAATGGATTTTATAACTTTGAATTTGAAATTCATAACCAAAGAAGATATATTGCAGATCAAAGTGGCCAGTGCGATAAAACGCCAATTTGATATGTAAGAACCTTATTATAAACTGAGCGCTTGATGCCAAAGCCCTGTATGAATTAATATGACCTTTATATTGGTCAATATGTCATTCCTAACCATATGTAGAAAAGCGTTGCAGTTTATAATAGAGGTGAGTATAGGTTCTGCGAGTTACGGTGAGTTCAGTGATTTATTAGTACACACTGACGATATTAGTATGCCTGTTTGAATATTATAGCGATAGTAATATAATTTAGTTGTTCGATTACACAGTGCTTGTTTTGGCGTGTTAACTTAAATTATACAATAAATCACATAGTTCAAAGTAAGTATTTTGGAAGTACGAACACTATCTCATAGTTTGTATTCTTAGTTGTATTACAAAGTGTTCAAAAGTGTGCAATTTCAAAACTTGTTACTTTATCAAATTGGAAATTATATGACCTCTTTAATAGTATTAATAGAAAGTTTTCAGTCTGATGGATATGCATATAAATTTATATTCAAATAACTGTTTTTTTATTTCGTTGAACGCGTGAATATCGGGAACTATTGATTGCAATTGATTTCTTATTTTTATTTCTTCATTTAGTGTTGCGTAGTCTATTTATCGAGGAAAGCTATACACATTATAAAACTATGCTATGAGCAATAGATGCCGAATATTAATAAAAAAATGTTCAAAAAAGGGGCAGTTTATTCTTTTCAGAGAAGTAAACTAATTTGCCATGATCCATTTATGCCCAGGCATAGCTCTCCTACCTGAAATAGAATTATAATGATATGCACTTTACCAGTAAGTCTAATCCTGATAAATAACCCTCTAACGTTAATTTATATTTAAATAATGGAAAAGAATCGTTACTATTCTATAGACTTTATATTAAAAGCTACCTATCAAATAACTTCTGTGTAATACCAAGTTTTTAACAAGTAAAGAAAAATAAATTTAGATGTACCTAAATAAACTCATGATCACAAACTTTTATTACTTTTTTACCCTTAGGGTAACGTAATTTGATATATATGTAATGAAAGTTTGTTTCGCCTTTTCAGTTTGTTTCAATGAAAAACCTCCGAGTGATATTTTTTAGAATGTATACTGATTTCGGATTTGGTTCAAATAAAAACACGTTGCCATTGAATTACAGTGTAAATTTGTACCAGGCTTCTTCTAGGTTATTTAAGTTTTGATTCATATTTGGCTGTGTAATAAAAAGTCCTCTCTATCTATCTGAATAAATATTTACATTTGTAACATAATTTATATTTATATAGTTTAAAAATGGATAGAAATTGACATTTATTTCAAAATATACATAACTATCTTGGTTTATCTACCTATCAACTTATCTTCTTTATTTAATTTTACTAAAGTGATAATAATTGGGTATACATACAATTTTATTCAAAACAATTGACATCGTTTTTGCTTTTCTCGTCTTTCTTTTCTCGTTCATCGTCTCTTGATGATATCAGCTTGGCAGATTTTTCAAGTCATTTGATTTCAAGGCAATACTATCACTACACGACTCAATGAAATTCTGCATCACCTTGATTCTGTGAGATGACTCATTACTCTATATCCCTATTGCTTTATACTTTCTAGAGGAGGACAGATGTTTATATCTTGAAATAGAAAATGACTATGTACTAAATGACTATGACTATGAATTAACTATGAGATAAGACAAATAGGCATGTCTATCTAAGTTTACCATATGTCTTATTCATACACATATAATTACTCAGTAAATCGGCAAGCTTTGACTCTATTAAATGGGTATTGTATTTTCCCAAGCTATAATTGAATATTGTATATTAGTACAAGTCAGTGCAGCAAAACCGCGTCTATATTGTGTTATAATAGGTGCAATTTTGGTAGTGTACATCATGATAAAAATGTTTTAGGGATCCCTCTGTGTATTTCTATTGTCGATATTTGCTCATTCTTCTAACAAACCATAGATATCACAATACTAACTCAAATGAATTTACATACGAGTATGCTGAGAAACAATACAAAGACATTGCATTGCAATGCAAGCTCAGAGAAGTGTTTAGTACAAAAGTATTTATTAGATAAATTCTCGAATGTGTTTCCTTATATTAAAAAATAAGGTTATTTTTGCCTAATGTGCGGTTATAGTTACAGGCCAAGATGTGTTTGAATCGACAGCTGAGCCTCGGTTGCGTTATGAGGTTTAAGTTGATTTTAATTTGAAGTAAAACACTTTATAACCAGGGGTAGCATTGTGAAAAATATTGCTTCTTAGTTGTAAGAAAACATAAATAACCTACTTAAGTATGTAAAATATAATATTTTCGTTACTAAGACTTTCTTTTAAAGGGCAAGCTTTATCTTAAAGAGAACCTATTCTTTTGACAGATTATAATTTATCAAAAGTAAATAAAAATGAAATTACTGTTTTACTATAACTACGACCTTCTGAGGCTTCCCAAAGAAAAACTACTGGCAGCCTGGCAGTTAGAGTGGAACACCTCCTCTAAAAAGAAAGGCAATCATTTTTATGCCATTCAGCCATCTGTTACATCAAAACCCTGGTTCTTTAAGTACAAAAAGTTGTCTAAATCTATTATTTCAACAATTTGTAGGCTTCGTATTGGTTACTGTTGCTCCCCCATTTTCCTGCGTGAAATTCGGGTCAGGGACTCATCAATATGCGAATGTGGATTAGACGAAGGCAGTTTGGACCATATATTTTTTAATTGCAGGAAAAACAATCCATCTTTGGACTTATATGCCTTTTTAAGAAACTTAAAGATCCCCACCCCTATTAATTTCTCTTCTCTTTTAACCTATTCTTCGCCAGAACTCGTTCAGGCGTTAATAACTTTCATACGTTGTAATTCCATTAAACTTTAATCAGTTTTCCTTCTTCCTTCTTCACTTTGCTATCTTTGTATTTTTTTAACACACTAATCTCTTACATTCATATGTCATTGGCAGAATTGTCGACATCGGCACAGATTGCCATATCCAAAAAAAAAAATACTGTAGATTTTCATGTCATCCACATTTTTTCTAATTTTTATCATTAACTTCATCACGACGAAGACTTGAAGACTCGAAATAATTGACATTGGCAGAAATAGCTGATCCGGCTGATTGCCATATCATCAAAAGAAGAAGAAGAATGACTGTTTATAGCATAATGTATGTATTTAATTATTGTGTGAAAGAAGTGGTCATAGTATATAAAGTATATAAAGTAAACAAACTTAATGAATAGTATTTGGATCTTCTTTCAATTTTTTTTAAATCAAAGAATACAATACAGAATAAATTATGGTAAATGCAAGCTTCTCGTTTATTACGGTAGTAGAGCCATACTGATTTCATTACGAACGGGTTGACTCGGACGGGGCGACACTGCCCCCTCACAGAAGACCAACCTTCGTTGCGTTTCGAGCATTCGTGCTGTCGTGTTTCGTTGGTGAGTGCAAAACCGGTGGGGTAATAATGCAGAAGAATCTCAATAGGCCACCATAGTATTAGTCACCATGCTGCATTGTCTACATTTGCAATGAGTATGGTGACTACTACTCTTAGATTCTGCTTATGCTTTCAGGCCAGTAGAGCCACTTTGTCAGGTATATAAAAAACAGAGTTCTAATAAAATTATTATCCATATCTGAGAATGAACGGTAGAGTTTTAAAATTTACAATTTGAGAATAACTTTGTTTTTTTGCCGTTATCAATATCGAAAAAAAATCGAAAAAATATCGAAAAAAACGAGCGAAAAATCACGTTTATTATTTAAATATACTTAAATATTTATTTTATTCTGTGTTTAGTATTTGTTGTTATGGCGGTAAAATTTCAACTGTCTAACTATTACAGTTCATGAGATAC
Organism: Hyphantria cunea; assembly: GCA_003709505.1. Classification (NCBI taxonomy): domain Eukaryota; kingdom Metazoa; phylum Arthropoda; class Insecta; order Lepidoptera; family Erebidae; genus Hyphantria; species Hyphantria cunea. Next base: position 1,621,799 of record PKRV01002605.1, on the reverse strand, counting down.
AACCTGGTGACGGACGGACGGACCGCGAAGTCTTATTAATACAGTCCCTTTTTACCCTTTTAGTACGGAATCCTAAAAATAAAAAATATTATTATATAAATAAATACAATAAGTAATAGGATACTAATTCTAATATGATAAATAGTTTTTTTTTGCCATTCTGATCTCGAGAGGGAGCGCGTTCCGATCGCGTTCAAACTAGCTAAAGCAGCTTCCGTAAGTTGCAATTATTATTTTTACCTCCGCTCACACAATTTGTAGTTGTAACCTACCTTCAACAACTACACTTAGGACGCGGTAGATTATTGATCTAATTACGGGTATTTTATTCAGTTATACTGCCCAATGTGAAAGAAGTGGTAAAATATTGGTTTAGGGAATCGAGGGTTATGGAGTGTGGAAAGTCTACATGTCGCGATCTGCCGATATTCAGGGTTCCAAGGAACTTCCAGATGTCGACAGAAGAGCAATAAGAGATAATACCGAAAATATAGCGACGTTTGGCGTTCCGTATCATCATCCGTAGCCCTGTTTCGACGTCTCATTGCCAACAGCATATCTCTAGTCATATAGGGAACTGCTGGTCGTTTTAACCTTATCTTTTTAACTGGTGCATGAGAATCGTATAGGTTAATACTATTTAGTTAAATACGCGCACCTTGTCATATCACTCTTCCACTATCCAGCATTTCTTCTGACGTTACTTTTTTGCTAACGGATACTCTTTAAAGATCTTGCTTTTATTATTATTCTTTAACTAAAATATATGACCAATGCTATTATACTTTGTACATGTAGTCAAGGAAATAGTAAAATTATAAATAAATAGTAAAAATTATACTTTAAAATGTTTGCTAATCTATTTTCATCATAATGCGTCTTTGCATTGAACAAATAATATGATATGTATCCAATAATATATACAGATAAAACCTTTTTCTTTTTGCGGCTTCCAGTTCGAGACTTTGTTAGGGTAATTGGAGTTCCTATATTTGCTGATTTTTTAATTCGTATATGTTTCTACAAAAGATTGAAATTTAGGACTAAATAAACTATTTGACAACTACAATAATAAGCACGCAATAACGATACGAATTCGATAGGATCACTTAACTCACCAAATTTGAAAGAAAAAGATTTTTTTTCCATCGTAAACACGTGTTAGGTAACTAGTTTAAACGAACATGAAAATATTTCATTTTAGTACTCTTTCCATAAAATGAGAATGTTTATTTTACGGTGGGCTGTTTTATTAGGGTTCCGTGTCTCAAAAACAAAATTAGACCCTTATATGGTCACTGTGTTATCTGTCGGTCTTTATTTTCCTCTTATTTTTACATATATTAAAGTTTGCTGTGTAAAGATAAACAATAGTTTTGTATGTAACAGGTTCATAAAATTCGTTGAGTACTTGTCGTAAGTGATACCAAAACTAAATTACTACGTCGAGAACTAGCAGTCTGGACTATTTAGATTCTTTATAGATTAATTCAATAAGAATATTTCCAGACTATAAGCGTTTGTCCCGCTAATACTAGGCTTGAGACGGTGATACATCAAGTTCTACATCGGTATTTCTTAATTTAAGGGTCATAGCTCTTGCACACCCTAACGTATTAATTATTTTTAGGTCATTTCAACGCAAGGGTCACTTAATTTTAAAAATAATATATATTTTGAGTTTCTTTGGTAAACCTTTATAAAACAGAAACTTTCACCATATATCAGTCGAAGTTCAAAACGATTGCGAAAGTTAACACAAACTAACAAAAAAGCAGTGTCATCTTTGTTGTTTGCCGCTTTTAATGCTTTTACGTTAGGCTTGCAAGATGGCCGGGCAATCCGGGATTGTTCTGGAATTTTGCGTCTTGTCCTGTGTGGACCTTATTGGACCTTATAATTGGACCTTATTGTCCCGGTTTTCGAAAACCTACTAGCTTTGTTACAACTAAAATTAACCACAAATAACACCGCAGGTCTGGCTGTCAGTGAGGGGAAAATGCTTGCCGAATTACCCACGATATGGAATATAGAGGACGCTGTTAGCATTGCTTCCCTTTATACAAAGTGAAATGAAATAACACGTCCACAAATTTTACCAATTTAGAGAAAATAGTTTATTTTGTTCTCTCAACACTAACAAGCAATGTTTTTGCGAAAAAGTATTTAGCCAACTGAAAAGTCTATGGAGCGAGTCCACGAATTTTATCAAGTCCGCACTGCAGACTTCTATCAATTTTGGTGTGTTTTGTTCAAAAATTTTCTCAATTTTGCAAAATTTTGACGGAGAAAAACTAATAAAAATGCAAGCCAAGTGCAAGTTGGACTTACGTAGGAAAGATTCCGTACCATTATTTATATATTTCAAGCGTCTACCTGTTGCCGTTATCAATATCGAGCAAAAACGAGCAAAAAAAATCACGTTTGTTTTATGGGAACCCGCTTAAATATTTATTTTATTGTGTTTTTTTAGTATTAGTTATTATAGCGGCACCGGAAGTATCCCGAGATTGATAACTTTCTATCTGGCAATAATAGATAGCGTTTAGGTATTTTAAATTTTCACCTTTAAACGTAAAAGAGACGGTCGGCGACGGAAACTCGCGATTTTGAAATTTAACCATTTCTTTGCCTGCCTCAAATAAATATCTTCCAATCACTCATTAGCAATGACGCAATATTATTTACAACATTATTTATACTTTATCTCATCAGTGCTCATTAGTTGGTTTTGTTGTTGTTGGATTTATCAACAGTCACCTTCAGCTTTCTATTGGTTAAAGAATTTCCAAAATCGGTTCAGTAGATTTATAGATTACCCTTTTGCAACCTCACAAACTTTACCTTTTTGTAATGATAGAATAGCTATAAATCAAGTAATGTAAGGTAGTTTAGTGATCTTCGTTCATTGATTGTTTTGCGCCTACTCAAAATTACATAGATTATACTTAAATAAGTTTAAGAACTTAATTAAACAACAACCCATCATGTCCCACTGCTGGGCTCGGGTCTCCTCTCAGGAGAGGGTTAAGGCCATACGTCCCCACGCTGGCCAAGTGCGGGTTGGGGACTGGCAAGAATACGTTGTGGCTACGTAAATCTTGCCGTTGGATGTTTTTAAGCCGCCCGAAGGCCTCCAACTAAGCTTCACGACTGTTATCGTATGATAACAACCGGGACCGACTGCTTAACGTAACCTCCGAATCACGGAGACGCTCATGGTAACATGCCACCAGCGGTCACCCATCCAGGTACTGACCGCGCCATCGTTGCTTACCCTCGATGATTGTTTCTAATCACCGAGTGCAACTGGGCTATGAGCGCCTCTTAATTCTTCTTAAATCTTTAACTTAATTATTAAGATCAAATAAAAAAATGTTTATTTTTTTTGAAGTTATACTTCTTTTGGCGCGTTAGGGAAAAATTAGGAGTGTAAATTTTTACGATGCGCGCGCACACCGTCACCGACCGACACCCTGAAGTTATCTATAGTCAATATTTTAGTTTTCCAAATTTTTATCTTGTAATGCCAAATAAGTATAATTTCTAACGCGTGTACATAAGTACACACATATTTTTTTTGCTTTTTAGTTTTATTGGCAGTTTAATTTATTTGTTAAAGAGGTTTTATTTCTTAAATCTTTTGTGGCTATAAACAGCATGCTTTATTTCTTATTAATTTTAAAATAGCTACCTTACTTTAGCTATTATCTTTTATATAATTCAACTTTAACTATTATTTATTGTATAATATAAATACTTAAAAAAATATGTAACTATTATAATTTAATGTTTTATTTATGTTATATATATACATATTTTATATTTATTCTTAATACACAACTCAGCATTTAAATCTGGGAGTAAACAATAAATCACCTCTTTCTTCCACCCTTAGGGTAAAAAAAATAAGTCTCCCGGTTATTTTTAAAAGCGCGATTGGATCGATCAGAGAAAATTTACATTTTGGAATGTAGGTACAACAATCGTTACGTTCGGATCTCCTAAATTCCTTTAAGTGAGTTGTTTATAAAGAAAGAACAAAAGAGATTCTGTTGTAATTGCCGTTGTTTAAGTATCTTAGTAATTTATTTTATGGTGTATCCATTTAGTAAAATAAACCCCAAGGTTGTGTTTCTATACATCGAAAGAGGTAGAATGCCTCTATCTACCTTCCATTTCTTTTATCATTCTTCGATTTTGTAATACAAATTTTCATTACGGTTTAATAATCGCCTTATTTTAATCTCATTCTAAGACAGTCCAACCTTATATAGGCCTAATAGTCTTCCTTTGACGTTAAACCGAAATAAGTCCTAGAGCTTATATTCACCATCGTACCAAAGTATTTATTCTCTTAGTACTTTATTGTGAAAGCCTAGTAGTTTTAATAATATATAGGCAGTTAAATTCTATGGGCTGAATAAACAATTCAATGAACTACAATTACTGTATTATTTAGGGTTCACAAAGACAAGAAAAAACAAAACCCTTATAGGATCACTTTGTTGTCCGTCTATTTGTCTATCAAAAACTCTTTTTTTCAAGAAAGCGTGTAGGTATCAAGCTCAAATTCATATCAAATACTCAGGTCCAATGTTCCTTAAAGCTCTGAAAAAATCAAACATCTAAGCCAACGGGATCAAAAGATATAGCCGTTTATGCTGCAAAGCTTAGACATTCGCAAGGGAATCAAAACCTACAGGATTCTTCCCATAAACTCAGAATCTTGAAGTTTGGTACCAAGTAATGTCTTATAGAATACGTCTACGTCTAATAGATAAAGGAATAATTGCAAAAAGCATTAATTTTTAGTTATATTATAAAATAAGACGTTTATGCTGCAAAGTTGCGACATTCACAAGGGAATTAAAATCCACAGGGTACTTCTCGTGAACTCAGAATCTTGAAATTTAGTACGAAGCAATATCATAAAGAGAAAATTGCGGAAAACAAATTTTTAGTTACATCATAAAATAGGATGTTTTTGCTGCAAAGATGCGATATTCACAGGGTACTTCCCATGAACTCAGAATCTTGAAATTTAGTACGAAGCAATATCTTATAGCACAAATAAAGGGAAAATTGCGAAAAGCATAACTTTTTAATTACATCATAACATAGGAAGTTTATACTACAAATTTTCGACATTCGCAAAGGAATCAAAACCTGCAGGGTACTTCCCGTGAACTCAGAATCTTGAAATTTGGTACGGAGCAATGTCTTATAGCACAGTTAAAAGAAAAATTGCGAAAAGCATACATTTTTAGTTACATTATATAGTATACCTACAGGTTTGTACGGAATCCTTGATACGCGAGTCTGACTCGCACTTGTTAGGCATTTTTGTTCTTGTAGCTTTTTTGAAGCAGCGTAACTTGCAAATAATTAGCCTTTTGGTCTACAGATTCTTCTGAGTACACTAAATGTTGCCTGCTAGAAAGGGCTAAAGTTATAAAAAGGCACTGACAAGAGTATTTCCTATACGGGGTTAATTTAAATTTGCGCATACCTTTTGCAGGCAGCTTCACTACATCAATCCCAACAACATTTGTTCTACAACTTTTTACAAATTTTGATAAATAACCCAAAAAAAAAACAAGAAAGTATTTGCGCCCTCGGTTATTTATTGCTCTGTATGTTGTAAGAAATACGTAAAATGACATCACCCCGGCGCCCCTACCTCGCCCTCTGCATTCATTCGACGTTTTGGTACTAACCACCTACTACGGTTTCCCGCGCTTTTTTTAGCTGGTCGATTGAAGTCAAATTTACACTAAGAAAGTAATACTTATTTTAAAATTAATTCAGATTATTACATTTTCACATTAAATGTATAAATTCAGCTTCTTTAAGGAAGTAAGTTTGTTAAAACCAGAGCACGTCTCAATACGTAGGTACCCAATAGGTACCTACAGTGAAATAATACGAGATGACAATTTATCTAACAACTCGTTCGCACTGTGAATCCACTTTCCCTTCAAACTTTATCAGGCTTAGGAATAGCTACATTAAAAAATGACAGAATCGGTAGTCTAAAACCTAAAATCTGCATTCGAGAAAAACATATTTAATCATTATTCCTTTAAAAATGTTACTAAAGCAAACTTTTATTTATTGATGCAGGCGTATTTAAAAAGTGAAATCAGCTTATTTACATTAATTCAATGTCTTATTTACAAAAGGATTAGGTAAGTATATACAGATTACCTCGTAAATTTAAGTCTCGCGGATGCTGGTGGGTATCACGCACATATCGTTGAAAATAGTCCCTTTTATACCCAACACAAAGACCACACATAAAAATCAATTCTCACCAACTCGTGACAGTACTTGCGGATTTGTTTTAATTTGCTCAAACGCCCCAATAATCTTGTCCATTAACATGACTCGGCTAGCCACTTCACCACCGGAATAAACTATGCTTTTCACATGTCCCGACAAATAAAAGTCCAGGGGAGTAATATCTGGTGACCTAGGAGGCTACGCACGAGCTCCTCCACGTCCTATTCACCGACTGGAGTATTCCCTGTTCGTATACAGATCGCAGTACTGTTTATCGTAGGCACTCACTTATCGAAATTACGCGGAAACGGGAGCGAGTTGCGCACGCGTTTAATCGATCGTGACGTACGACTGACGACTGAGGTAAATTTTTTAATTTTTTTTGAACTTTTGTAGATCGCTGCCGCCGCATCATCTCGCAATCCCGCGTCCCGCAACACGTGCCAATATTTTGCCTACGCAAGGTGCGTAGCGTAGAGAAATGCGTGTTCAGAGACAATAAATAAATTTTGTATGGAAAATTTTTTAAAACTGTTAATTAAAAAAGTCATAACAAATGTTGAATTGATGTAGTGAAGCTGCCTGCAAGAGGTGATGCGCTAATTTAAATTAACCCTGTATATGTTAGGGTGTGCATGAAATACTAGAATAACTTGATAAAAATCGATAAAATATATTAAATAAGATTATTAGAACGATTCGAAATTGACGCAGTTTTTTGGCCTACTACACAATAAAAAAGTTTTCTTTTGCCAATAAAATTTAGATCTCAAGAATCTCCGCAAAAACGTCGTGTTACCACTCCATGATAATGATGATCAAATTAAACCAATAAGTCTTCAAAGATTTATTTGAAATAGTAAAGTAATCGCAACAATGGAGGTTTATTGCGAACATAAAGATAAACAGAACTATACAAAAAAAAGCGCTGGAATGACTGCATCGCAGTTGAAGGATAAATTAAATGGAAGGATTTTTTTTAGGATATAAATCGAAGTAGACTTCGAAAAGCCGCGATAATCAAATCAATCATCAATCAAATCAAATCAATCAAAAGATTGTTGTGTACCTTAAAACGAAACTTTTTAAGATTATTATAAGTGAGGAATGTTCTGTGATTTCTTTGAAACATTTTTGAAAAATTTCAAAGAGCCGGCGTTAGATAGCAAGACAGCAACAGAAACACTTTGAGAACTACAATGTTGATTATGTACAGAGAAATATGCCTTTTTATATTTTCTTACTGTGGTTTCACAATGTTCTACGGTTATTTCCACCATTTTTTTAAATTAGACGAAATCTCGGAATGTTTAATTTTTCTTTCATTTTGATTCTTAAGCGTTTCGTTTTAATTCTTGATTTTGAATAATACTGGTCGTAAATGAGTTCAAGAATGTTATGACTGGGAAAAGTATATTAAGTTTTATTAATGTGATAAACTAACCTACAGTTAAATAAGTACTTCACAATTGTAAGATCTGATAATATAATAATAATATTTCAGATACCTAAGTGTACTATGGGTACTAGACAACTGCTAAAAATACATGTATACTTTTTATTTTTTATTTTTTTTATAAATAAATATCATACGTACAAAACACACAAAATCGAAACAAATATTTACAGATCATATACACATTAGTGCGGGAATCAAAGCACGAAACCACAAGCACATCAGTCACATACGCTACCACTGTGTATATTTATATATATATCTTTATCTACTACTATTTCTTTAGATCTATACGCATAAGTATATACCTGAGAAAAAAGGTCTTGACAGAGAGACGGACAACAAGGTGACCCTAAAAGCGTTCTGTTTTTTTTTCTTTTGAGGTACAGTCCTAAAACCAACAACACTAAATAAATTAAAACATCAATTTAAAGTCTTACACTTATACTGTGTAAGGTATAATTGACGAGACTTATTGACGTCATTTTTATACTAGATCCGAGGATTTACAAAAATATTATTTCCAGGTGCATTATGCTGTGATGAAGAGTACAGACTTATCAGACACCTGATGCAGAAATATGACGCGTCAGTGAGGCCAGTTGAGAATTCTTCTCTACCTCTACTCGTCACTTTCGGTGTTTCACTGCATCATATCATCGATGTCGTAAGTATTTTCAATACTTATACCATAGTAATATTCTAGCAAAAAGCCTTTAAATAGAGTAAAATATTTTTTCTCTATACAGAAAAAACATTTTGTTACGAGGTACTATGAACTGTGCATTTGTCCATTGTGAAGGATTGGCTTAAGAGGCAACACTAGACCTTCCTATACTATATGAAGTCGCACTCTAAGTATGGCAACCAGGTTTTTACATTACTTAGCTCAAAGCTTTTAGCTTCATGGGACTCTCCTTCTTGGTGACACCCATGATAAAACTTCAGATCGACCAACAATTTATTTGCTCATTAGAAGGAATTTCAGACAATATTATAGGTCTATGTATTTAAGGGTAGTATATATATTTGCTCATTGTTTTAATAACACAACAAGTTTTTGTATTCGTTCGATCTCACCTGAAAACTATATGAAAAAATCCTTACACCTAGGCAAGGCTGATATATTTTTAGCAGAAAACTAGTGTCAAATATGACGACCTAAATACTTGGATCTGCGAGGAAATGTCATTTTGAAATGTACAAAACCTTATTAAATTGACAATAATATGTGTGTTTTTAATAAACGAAAATATGTGTGTTTTTACAAAGCTATCATAGTATACACACATTTATTCCGCATGCCATAGTTTTTATACAGCCGACTCATAAAGTCGAAATATTAGCTTGATAAATTCAAGCTAAGAATTTAAAATGCAGATGGTTCAAATTAACTTACAAAAAATATTAAAAATGTGAAAATTAACTATGCTCATTTACACTGCGAAACTTTACGTAACATCTTATAATTTATGTATGTGCTTTAATTCTAATTTAAATTTTGACACAGTCAACGTTTCAAGATCTTAATTTTTTTTGAATTTCCACATTACTTTTAGGCATAGCTGTGAGTTTTAAATATTTTCGGCAGACATTTGTTAGATTAAAATGTTTTTCTTTCTAAAACTTGTATTGTGGGGCACACATCGACACTTTATGCCGTAACAACGAAACTCTGACAGGAACTAATTAAATTTAGAAAAAAAATAGTCATAAAATGTCAGTCGTGAAATTTGTAATTTATTCACTTAATTTTTTATTTATATATATATATTATTATTGTTCACTTAATTTTTTATTCATATATATATATATATATATATATATATATATATATATATATATATATATATATATTTATTTCCCCTGTATCCATGATTGTCTGATATTTTTCAGGCGTTTTCACATATAAATAATTCATATGAAATAACATATTATCAGATATTGAATTTTGTATTTTGGAAGAGGGGGATATATTGCCTTATATGTTTGCTACTCTTTCGCGCTAAAACGTTTACTGTAAAAAGAATGGAAGGATTTATATGGATGGTTTTATTTTTGCCTAAAGTCTTGTATCTCCAAAATAAAAGGGTAAATTTCAGAGAGAATTCAGAGGCAAGCAATTGTCATCGAGGGCGAAACTTAATCAATCTTAATCTCACGCATCGGTTATTTGGATTTATTTCCCTTGAAATAGTTTTTATAATATTTTTTTTTGGAAAAGTTATTTGATTCTTATTTAATTTATGGGCTTAGTGGGTAATAAATTTATTTCGGTGGGACACCAGATCGTCTGTTAACGATGTCTGATGGAATAGCTTACGTTATATGCTTTTGACGATTTCGGCGACGCCCTTTGTTAGTAACATTTAAAAAAATAACACTATAAGTTTGTGATCAACAGTAAAACTATAAGGACAGTGAGGAATAGTGGCGGACAGACGGACGAACGGACATGACAAATACAAAAGGATTCTGTTTTTACATTTTTGGCTTAGGACTTCAAAAAACAACTGTCAGCAAAATTTGTACTGTCTTAGCAATAAATAATATAATAGTTATAAAACAAACTAAAATAAAACGCTAAAAGTGTTGTAGGCTAGCTGGTCTAAGAAATAAAAAAATCTATAAAATAAGTTCGAATAAAAAAATGACTGAAAACGAAATCACTTCATCTTAAGAAGCATGAGATGCTTAAAAATATATTTTATAACATAAAATTTTTATTTTTACCAACATGTGTTCATAAAATATTAACAAGAATGACATATAGCCTGAAGAATTACGGTGTGTGACACTTGCTAGAGAATTATCTGAGCGATAACTATATTGTCCTTAATTGATTTTAATGTAAACAGTTTGCTCAAAAGAGAAATACAGACACTATACACTAAGAATCAAATATTAAAATATAAAGTTTAACAAAATTGTGTCGCAATTTCTGGAGTTATATTGGTTTAAGGCATTTATTTTCTTAAAATAATAATCATGTTTTTGTATCAGAAAGAATTCAACATACTATAAACTAGCTATTGATGTCGCTGCGCCCGTGTTTATGTTGGATATCACGGTATAGAGTAGTCTATGTTGTTCTTAAGAATCAAAGTCATGTCATATTTCGTTGAAATTGGTTTAGCGGTTTAGCTGTAAAAGTATATCAGACAGACAGAGTTATTTTCAAATTTATAGCATTAGTATAGTTAAGAAGAACCGGAACTGCTTATCAATAACATGTTATTGTTATCCTACATAAGTTAATAAGTAGTATAAGTATACCAAATAAAAGTGGATAGCTACCGCTAAACAAAACTAGCTGAACCCACGCGATTCATGAGCATCATCATTGTTAACGGTAACAAGTGTCTTAAACATATTTTAATGATATTAGTTAAGTACATCCTTATTATTTTAAATTTACTAGACTGATAATAATTGACCACACATATGCCTTACATATGCGTGAGCTATTTTAATGTTTTAACTTTGAATACAATCAATAGGAGTACGTGACATTTCTCATAAAAAGAGGTTTGCTTCGCTTGGATACACTGCTAAAATTACTTACACAATAAACCCAAAACGCACAATAGCTTATTGTAATGATGAAGTGCTGGAATATTATCGACTTTACGTTGAATGGTGAAACAGTTTCTAAATGATCGCATAAAACGTACCTTTCATATTCATGAATAAGTATCAGAAATGCTCCTGTAACAAGTTTGAGTCTCGAAGTAGTAAGACTAAGTGAAGATTTAGCGAGTTCCCTTTGCTTTTACAATTAACACATACTTAGTTGCGGATCAACTAAGAAGTGTAGAACTTTATTTTCGGTATAAGTCGATTATGTCACAAGTACCTTAATCTTTTATAGCTACGTAATAATAACTATTACATACACAGATACACAACTGATATTTTAATTAAATTTAAAACTATATTTGATTGATGTATTCAACTGAATCTATTAGTTAATTCTTCTTTACGAGCGTTTGTCACGATTGATATATTCAACTGAATTTATTAGATAATTCTTCTTTACGAGCGTTTGTCATTGAACTCAAATGACTATTTTTTTTTGTTTATTTCTTTACATGTAATAATTTGTGGTTCTGAACTCTGAGCCAAATTTGTGACTTCAATTTCAACCCTGAACAAATATTTATGATACGTAAACGATCATTTATTCTGTCTGAGTAATTTATCTCTAATGACAAATATATAACAGGTTCAATATTCTTTGAAGAAGACATTTTAAAAAGGGCATGATCATACTTTGATCTCGAATTAGGTATAAAAAACTTCATGACGAGAATCAGAATGAAGGCAAGCCTATAGCAAAGGTCGCCTATTGGCTCTAATGTGGAGCGTAAGGGTCACATTTCACACTAGAGTCAATAGGTAATTTTCAGGATCTTATTATTACTTGTTATAACATTATTTTTTTGAGTAACTTTGTTATACTGTGCCGATTATAAGGTGATTGGTAATTGTCAAAAAATATGTTTTATTCTTTTCCTTTTTATTCATTATTTTACTAAAACTAACAACTAAAACGACAGGTTACAGTTTTGTTAGGACTCCTTCATATATATGGATAACAAATTAATAGAAAGGTGTACAAAAATAAAAGTCTAAAGAAATTTACAAGGATAAATACATTGCAAGCTCGCAGGCAATTAAACTAAATACAAGACTTTTCAGAATTTTAAAATGCAATATGTGTTAAAATTAGAACTAGAATCTGAAGGCAGGAAGTTTATTTCGATATATTATTCAAGTTACATAATAAATTCATTTGATAAAAATAACAATTGTGTATTGATTGATATTTGTAGACATGAAACCATTCATTCGACTGTAAAAACACTGCAGATATAAAAGTAAATAGTCTCGAATATGAACGTCAATAAGTACATTTGGAAGGAACTCATGAACTTCCGACTGTCTTATCTAATTTCTTGAGCAAAATTACAAAATCATTCGTTACTTTCCGTGTTCTAATAGCGATGTTTTATTATTATGTATACGAAGATGTTTTTATTTACCAGTTAGATGTCGCTTAGTATATAAGTTATATGTATTAATTACTATAATAGTTAAATACCAAATACGATTTCTTATTATGATTCTACGAAATAAATAAAGAAAAATATAATTTTGAGGGCATTATGTCATACCGGTACAGAAGACAGATAGTATACTTAAACCAAATCAAGTGATGTTTGATGCTCAAAATGTTTCGTGTAAATTTAGGTAGCGCCGGCATACTCTATGTAATAAACTTCTTGGCCAGAGTAAAAGAATATTTCAATACAAAATCCACCCGTAGATACATAATAGTATTAAAACCAGTCTTATTTATGAAACAAATATTGGTGTTCCCTTTCGATATTCATCGCAAGATGTTGCTTGATTTGGTTAAGGTTACAAAAGTTTTAGGCTGACGGTTGGATTACGAATCGGAATCTTTAGGATTTGATTACTTGATTGCCTTCGATGAGTGTTGCCTACAAGTCAATCAATTTACGTTTTTAATTCCATTAGATGCAAGCTTCTTTTGTTAGAAATGGAAAAGAATGTAATGTTTTTTATATCTAATAAAAGTACCTCGTGGTTGATGTAAAGATAAAGTTAAAGTTAAAGCAGAACTATGCGAGTGTTTTTGTAGTTATTCTGGTATTATACGTAATGTGTAGTGGAAAAGTGGATGTGTGTTTAAACAAATATATGTATTTGGATCTGCCCTATTTTATACATTGATTAGTGAAATTGATAAATATCAATGTTTACAGAATGTTAACGTAAACCGAGTTAGAGAAAAAATATATTGCTATTTTAAGACACAAATTCTTATGAAAACAAATTTATCTAATTAAAAGTTAGTTTAAGTGGGATTGGCTATGAATTTAAAATATTTTAATATCAGGCAACTTTAACATATAATGAACCAGCTGAGCCCCGCGGGTAACGCCGCATGGCAAAGCTATTCTAAAAAAAGGGAAGCCTAAGTTATATCATCAGCTATCTGCAACACAAAAATTGTAAAATAGGATCTTTTGATAAATGTATCGTATATACATACATATGTATTTAGTAACAAGCGGTTATTTTAATATTACAGACACTCGAATTTCGTTTATTTGTGTATGTTCGAAAATGACATGAAATCCGCATCACGATTTAGGAAGTCTGTAAGGATTTCATAGAATGCAGTCGAACTAGTCTCATAAAAAGTCACAGATTTTAAGGGCCTTTTGTGCTATCCCTTACAAAACAGCTCCAAGCCCTCTTAAAGGTTTTTTAATAGGTTTCAATGTGCCAGTAGATTTTACATATCAGATTTAGGTTTATTATCCCAGTAAAAATGACTTTCTTAGTGTTATTAAAAGAGAGAACAAAAAGTAATTCATCAGTAAATATGAAATGCAAAAACTTTTTAAGAGCAGAACAAACATTTAATATTTAGAGTTCTGTATACTTATTGTCCTCTGTTTCGCACGACATTCCGAGCCGCAGTTTAAGGGCGAAAAAACAAAATGGTTTGTTTTGTTATTTTAATTTACAACGTGGAATTTTATTCTTTGCATTTTGAGCATGGCTGTACTGAAATATCGTGCTGGAAAATAAAATTTTAAGTATAACTTCACTGTATTAAGTGCTTAAAAAGCCTTTAAAGCTGGCTAAGGCTTTATAATTAAGTATTTTATTAAATAAAAAGTTCATATAGTATGACTTACAAAATATTATTTTCAAGAAGTAAAATTGCCTACCACACGTTCTCTTGTAATCTAAATACCCGACGAGTTATTTCCTTAATTAGCTATTTTATTACATAAATAAAATATAAAAAAAATCTCTTTTCATCCACGCTTCCCAGCTGTAGCCAGATTAAGCTACAGGTATGCAATACAACGTATTTTGTATACACTCCACAGTTCATTGAAATAAGTAATATCTATTTGTTTCCATACGTAACCATTTTTATACCTCATTTTTAGGTACATTAGGTACTTTGAAATGGAAAGATGCCTACTAGCATTTTGTTCCTAACTTTAAGGGACGGTTAATGGCAGGAGTGCTTCGGTGGCGCAGTAGTAGCGTATGCGACTGTTGTGCTAGAGGTCTCGGGTTCGATTCTCGGGTCGGACGAAATGTTTCCATGATCTGTAAACATTTGTGTCGGAGTTTGGGTGTTTTCTATGTATAATATGCATGTATTTACAAAAAGTATATATGTATTTATATCAGTTGTCTTAGTACCCATAACACAAGCTCCGCTTAGCTTGGGACTAGATGGCGTTGTGTGTTAGATGTTCGAAATATTTATTTTATTAATATCATCATCATCATCTTCCTAGCCTTTATTATTCCCAAGATTTGAGGTTGGCTACTAATTCAACCTGAATATCAGTTTTTACACAGAGCGACCTTACGTCGGACCTCCGCAATCATGAGGGTGAACTGAATTCGAAGATTGAACTAGTTTGTTACTATATTTAAGGACACTGACTCCTCAATAACGATTGCTAAAGACGTTCATGACAAGCGGGACCGATGGCTTAACGTGCTCTTCGAAATCGGCAACACCGCCATATTCAGGGCTGCCATTAAGAATTTCTTGTAAGTAAAACCCAACAGCAGTCCGTCCCGGGAATCGAACCCGAGACCTCTTGATCTTCAGTCGCTTACTCTAACCACTAGACCAACGAGGCAAATTATTTTATTTATATAGTTATGTTTAATAAACAAATCTGTTTATAGGCGGGAATAAATGCATGTGTCACATAAGACTCAAATAATTGTCGATTTACATATTTAATCCGCTGAACATGTTTCCCTGAAGAATATATTGTATCTTAGAGTTGTTTATTTATACATAACAATTAGTATAATATATTTTGGACATCCAAGTAATATCCATGCTATAATCATGTTAAAAATTTTTACTCTCCTAACAGTCTCTTTTGTTTTTCACATGGTTTCAGTATGATCCATGCCTCCTAAGGTCTTCTGTGTTTCTCAATTATCAAGTATTTATAACTAATAGTTGCTATGTTGGACTCGAACAGCCTAAAAACCGCAACCCCTCTCAGATACTAGAAACCGGGGAACCAGGAACACCCTAGAAAGGAAATCCCTGGAACCGTGACATACCTTCTTGGTGTATAGTTGTCATTGCTTAATGAAGAACTAAAAAAAACACCCATATGGCACTCATATTTTGCAATTTATTTACACTGCTAATAGTTTATAAAAAAATAAGTATATAAAACTTTATATTATTCGAATGGATATATTATTACAGTGGTTTCGTCAGTAAATAAACCTTTACGTCCAACTGAATTCAAATTCTGGCGTATCATGAAATTGAAACGTTATAAATAAGTATTGTGAAGCTCATTTTTAAAACGATTTCGGCTCAAATACTAACACTTTCCCCATTTAAAAAGTTCATACTTTTTGCATTTCTTATACATACAGGAAGTTATGAAGAAGCAATCTGTGTATAACTGATTTTTGATTTGATTTGGTTTGCTAGAGTAAGTCTATTGCCATCAGATTTTAAAAAGATGACAGTTAATTTACTGCTTTAAGGTTAGTTAAGGATGAAAAACGATAAAACACTTATCATTTTTTTAAATATACAATAAAAAATTAGCAATTTAACATTTATGTTGTACCTACATGAAATTACTAAATGAAAATAATTTAATTTTATGAATGCATGTACACACATTTTCAAGTCTCTATCCCTATGTAGTCCAACTATACTTAAGTAATATGGTAAATTAAGAGTCATTGAAGAAGAAAACATATTTTCCGCATTACAACGCGCGCCCTTGCGCTTTCCCACCGAGGGGATCAGTCGGCGTATTACTTCTAAGAATTTTTGTAATATTTCAATAAGTAATTAATAAATAAAACTCCTACTCGTGACGAAACTTAAATAAGTTTGCATTGGTATCAACTCTTTTTCATCTGATTTTTTACATAGTATTAGTTCTTGTGTCAGTATGACTTCTAATAGCGATCATCATACAATTTTTATTTATTTAAATTTTATCACATTGTTTAAAATATATATCGATTTGTAGTTAATCCTAACAAATATCGATGCTTAATTCAAAATCTAGTAAGATACAGTACTCGAGAGAATAAATGTTGCTGCTACTTTGAAATCGTCATTAAACATATTTAAATAGGTTACTATGAAATAGTTATGTTAAATGTCCCTATCCATGTTTGGTGAGGAGGTTTAAGGTATTGGTTTAAGGTTTGAATCAAGTTTTTTCAGTTGCAGTCTCAAAATAAGGGGCCGGAATGCCTACTTTCCTGTTTTAATTGACTCTCATCAAACCTAAGGGATGAATAGGGATGGTTTCACTTCGTATTCTTAATCCGTCACCACACAGATAGTGATAAATATAAGGTCTATGAAATAGTAAATTATTTACTAAATTATTTAAGCTAATATTTTATATATTGTGTGTAACACACAAATGTGTTTGGATTTAAAAGGTTATAAAATTTTAACCATTTAATTTTAAAAAATATTAAAAGAAAATTAAAGGATCGACAGACATAATGGAAACACTCCACGTATTTCATCAAAAAATGTTTTTCTTAATGATTCTTAAAATCATACTTATTGTCTCTTACTCAATAACCTGACAACACTGAAATTTTACGATTACGCTAAGTGTCGTGCTGTCATGTTCCCTTTAAACATTTAACGTCATAATTGAGTAGCTTTTGACTGTGGAATATAACACAAAAGCTTTTCTTATGAACTTAGACTACGGTAGACATTTTAAGATAAAATTATATTCATATTATATTAATTTTAGTTTACAGTATTCTTTGAAACACAATAATTATTGATAAGAAATCACAATATTACTCATTTTCATCATCTCATGACTCCTTTATTTCATACATTCAGTGATACCCTTTTTTATAGTCCAGGAGTATTTAGGGTTTCACCTCAAAATGAGAGATAGTCGGATGTAAACTTGTTTAAACTTTTATTTTGACACCCTAAAACTTGTCACAAAATCTACCTCTCGTAGGGTACCAGCGTCTACAGATATTTCAAGGTCAAAGGTAATAAAATCGATATTTTGCACATTTATTACAAATTTTATAGATTTATTCCTAGGGGTTTTATGCTATTTATACGGTGATAAATATTGTAGAAGATAAATTCTCTACAATTTCTGTCAATCATTTTTTTTTATATCTTGAACCATATTCGAGATAGAGGGCAAATCGCGTGCAGTGTTAAGCTATTTAGGGTATCCTTTGAGATCAACAACCTATAATCTGAATAATTCTAAATAATTTTAATGTTTTAGTATCTATTAATGTTATAATTTTTTGTTCATAAAGTTAATAAAACTGAATAAACCTGTGCAGTTATCAAATCTTCCGTTAATAAATACATCAGCTCATCAATATTTAAAAAGTGTCTATTATCACGTTCAGACTTGGTTAGGGCATGATTTAGAACCCCAGAATTGGGGTTGCAAAATGCGTTATTAATTCCTGGGACCTGTTATAACAATGAATCCACCAGATCCGGAGGAATTAACACAATATCCTGCAACTCCAAGAACGGCTGAGGTTCGCGATGTGGATGCAGGAAAGCAGAGTTGCAGTGCTCTTTAGCTTGTAGCCAGTGTAATGGGCAAGCTTTCTGGCTGTTAAAAATATAATGAAAATATAGAATAATGTAATAAAAACGTAAATAAAAAGGTTCGTACAATAGAGATCCGTTGTCCCAGATTTAATGTTTAACATTTTAAAATAATCTATAAGTTTATGGACTTCAATAAAAATGTACTTAATTATTTTCTACTTAAAGTGTCATTAAAGTATATATTTCCCTTAATAACTTTATAATTACACGAGTTGGTAATTATTATTAAATGAATAGATTCTGAATTATGGAAAAAAAATATTAATTTTAACGTAACAAAAATGTAAATTATTTAGGATACTACTCCTGCTAGGAGTACAGGTTGATCTCAAATGATACTTTAAATCTAGACACGCGGTAGCGAATCAGGTTCAAAGTATCATCAGCGAGCAGCACCGTGTGTAATATTACATGAACCATTCGTAGCTACATGTACTTTTGACACCCTCATAACTCAAAAACTGTGTCATATAGACATGTTAATTTTGGATCATATATTATGTGACTTGCGAGATATATTGCTTTGTCTAAAGTACAGTAGTGTCTGAATCAGTTGGTTTCATTTCCTGAAGTAGTTTCCAGTGCTCTCCAAACCCGTTATCATGGGCGTGTTAATTGATATTCCTTAGCTTATGTGCATATGACATTATTTTATTTACGTATGTTTCTACGCTTTCACTCGTCTTTAGTGTTGTATTTGTCAAATCTTTTAGTAAACCTACTTTTCTAGTCAATCCACTGTCTTCAAATGATTTGCTTAGATTTCCCCAAACTTGTTTTACGTCGTTTTTTTTGTATATGTAAAATATGTATAGAATTGGATCTACAAATAAAATAAGTTTTGACTTAGCTTTAACGTCGCTCTTCATTGATTTTGGATCATCGGGTGTTGGTTCGGTCAATATGCAGTCATACAAGTCCTTTGAGTTGCAAATAGGCTTTGACTGCAAAACTCCAGCTTGACCAGTTTTCTCGGCCCGTGAGTTTAGATATTGACATTATTGTGTTTCATTTTATCTATTTAACATCTGTAATAGCTGAAAACTAAAAAGTCACGTATTGGGAACTTAGGTTATGTTTGCGATGTATTCTTATTCGCGGTTTTACTGCTGTTACTGTGTATTTCAATTGACTTTGTACTTACACAATACTAATTGATAGATTAGAGCATCCTAGGCTCATAACCTGATGAGATTAAAACTGATTTTAGATTTGGAGACTATGGTGAAAAGCAGCAATTTCAATTTTTTTTCAACACATACTCTAACTAACAATTAAATGACGATCGAAAAAAATGAAAGAAATTTGTATTAACTTCTTTACTATGTAATTATTCATAAAATTTCCTAAAAACCAATTGAAAATAAAACTATTAGTTTTATTAGAGGCAAATAGAAAATCTACTAAAGTAAAAGAATTACGCAAGTATAACGTCAAAAATACTTTGTTTGCTGTATAGTAAATACATATGTGATGGTATTTTGCTTTTAGTACCCCACTGAGATTAATTACAAATAATTATAGTCATAATATTAAAATCACGGTTGGTTAAAAAACAAATCATCAAAATACGGGAACGCTTGTGTAATCGTTTCGTAAGAAAAATATTGCGTGGAAAGAAACCTGGAAATTAATTTAATTTTCCCGGCTCCTTGTGAAACTTGGTTTTAATTTGCGGTAAACTCCAGCGATGTGCCTTTTCAGGATATGCGGTTGTACTTATTTTTGTTTGAAGTGTTGAGCCTGTTAATCTTTCCTTTATAGTAAATTATATAGCACCATACCCACGTCAAAGATCCGAAAATACACTTTTAAACAAATGAAAATTAACGCGTTACCCATGTTTAGATATTAATATCGTAGTAACTGTAATAATATATTTTAAGTAAGGTAGGTACAGCAAGTGCTGCTTCGATTTGATTTGAAAACCATTGAGTTTGGGGAATCAGAATTCTGTGTATTTTCAAAGATAAAATAAAAAATAATCTGATATATTTGTGTGAAAGAGCTCTTTATACAAACAGTTATCCCCCGAAGTGTTCAAATGAAGGTATTTAAAACTAAGCAATCGATACTGGTTTATATTATTTAATAAATATTTTCAGAGACCTAAACACATATTACACAACCCACTTTAGACTTTCAAGGGAGTAGTGTAGAAAAACATGTTTAAACAACTTATTATAATTAATCACAGAAATTTCCATGCATTCTTCTATTTTTAGATATTATTTATATATATGTATATATATACATATAAATTTGAAATTGAAGTAAAATATTTATAATTTTGATTTTAAAATAATATTTATTTATTTACACAAAGTTGATACATTTAAAGTAAATTATCTAGCCCCAGAACTTAATTCCCGTATCTTAGCGTTATTATAGGTTAGTGATGTATGTTATTTATGGGATTTACTGTACAATCTTAAAATATGAGAACACTTTTCTGTGATATTGTTATTCACTTAACCATAGATTTTAATGATTTGTTTCATATTTAGTAAGAATGCTGTTACACGCAGTGTGAAGCTGAAATTCTGTTTCAAGACAGAAATCAAACTAATCTATTTTGATATTTTTGATTCAATATTTAAGAATTGTATCTTATTACGGAATAATAGTAATAAAACATAGAAATAGATTCCCTACGTCTTTTTTAGCAAGCCTGAATCGGTATCCACCGAGGTTAATAATAATGTTTAGCGGTCTTTGATTCAATTTCACAAAATTGAAATCAGAGGTTCCGAAGCTCCGCTGTTCATTGTGAGAAAGTGATTTAAGATTTGTGAATTCTACATTGTTTTTGCCTATAAATACAAGTAAAGATCTCAAGGTTCACAATAAGCTCAATTAATAGCTCAAGTGCCTGTTGATTTAACTTTGCAACTAAAACTTTTTGCTTTTTCATGGATGTTAAATATTGCATTTTGCCATGCCAGCCGGAGTATGGTAATTGCCATACATAATAACATTTGACAATACCTTTCATTCTATTCAACATTATTTAAGCATAACTGTATATTGTTTTGAATATTACAGGCATAGATTTGAAAATAAGGATTTAATTTAAATTCCAACTATATCAAGATCTATATTTGTTCACGATTTCCCATCGAATAATACTTTAAGGCATTCCGTTAACTATCCCAGCGTAGTAGTAGCAATTTGTGATTTTAACCTGCTTTGCCGCGATATGGAAAATATAAAATGGATTTCTTGGATCACAGCATGAATAATGTATTCCTATTTATATGGGCATCCACGCACTTACCTGAGAGGTATTATTACGGAGTATTGGTTGCTATAACCATATAGGACGGCTTAGTCTTCAGACAGGGGTATATCGTTTTGATTATTTTTTATACGTCTGCGGAAAACCTACACAACAGTTATAGTTTAAAAAATAGTTTTTATTATTATGAACACTTAAAACATTACAGGTAACATTGTGAGAAAGTATTAATTACACCTCAAAAACCTTTCATCATTCTCAAAGTGATCTATGTAGATTATTATTTGTAGAATAGATTTCCCAATAAAAGTATATTCTGTTTTATAAAATAAAGTCACACATCTTTTATACTTCAGTCTTATCCAAAACTATAAAAACCAGTGCCATAATAATCAGACAGCTGATAAACATGCAACATATTTCTCCATCTAGCAGGATTCATTTTTAGGCAATTTACCAAAAAAAAACGATTAAAACTCGGTCATCCAGGTACTATTTAAAATGTTTGTACGGGCGGCGTGTAATTGCCTATGTCCAGCAGTGAAATGCAACAGGCTAATTATTTGTGATGATATATACCATAATTTTCAAAATTTACTGATATCTATTATAAATGTCATCGATTCGATTACGTTGTGATAGTTTGTCATAAAATATGGTACTAAAACAGTCTTCTAATTACTATAATGTAGTAGATACAAAACAATTAAAGTTCATACAATTGAAGTACTACCATATTCTTCGTGTTGTTGGCAAGATGTTCAAAAAATTAGTTATTTCGCGATTTATTAACCTCAATTCGTATTAAGAATTTACTTTACTACAATTGGTAATGTGAAATTATTGTTAAAATATTTTAGTTTATTCATACAGCTTTTCATTACAAAACATGTAGAAATCTTAACTTCTTATTTTGCGTCAAGAATATTTAATTGTGATAGCGTAATAAGACATGCTTTGTAACTAAAATGTGTAGAGCAGATTATGGGAATCAAACAGCTACTTATTTAAAAAAAATAATCTCTTTAGCAGCTTGAGAGCTTACTTTTACATGTAAAATAGGAAACAAACTACGTATACTATAAAGAACCGACTGTGAACCAGAGACCGACTTTTAACGACTATCGACCCAAGTAGATTTCGTTTGTAAGCTCTTGTACTTTTATACTAATTAGACAAATGAAAACAATACGCTTTACATTACTTCCAACTTTTTTAAATTTAAACAAGTTTATTAGATATTTCTTTTTCTTAAACATTGTATTTGGTAGCTATCCTGACTTTGTTATTATTTTTGTTTGTGTGTGATAACGCCATGGATGAAAAGAACTTGTAGTACCTACAGTACATTATTTGGCTAATGTAAGATCTAAAACAGCAAGGAACGGTTAATGTCAATATACATTCTATTTATCCGTTCATCAATAGTATTAATTCATGTACTAATCATTAAGTTATATTATATACTCCAAATAGTAACTTGTTTAGATAAGTCTTACCTTACGATAACGACTCCTTAGGTTTCAACTTCATTACTATTGTATATGAAAACTAGTATTTTATTGTGTTCCAAATAAAAATACATAAGTTTTTATATAGTACGTTTAAATAGATTAAAGATTGACGTCAGTTGTTGAATTTCCCAGGCTTATTTGGTGTAACGAGGATATCACATAATGGTATGGAGATGTTATTTAGACGGAATGGAACCCAGATTGAGTTGTGTTATTTAAGAAAAAGGATCGTGTTTTATTTTTTTATGACTATACTACATGGCGTAACAATGAAGGTTAGCAGGTTAAACGTAATTTTATGACCTAGTTAAATGATGCGATAATACAAGACATCTGTACGAAATAACATTTTCTGGTGGCGTCCATACACCACCAGAAAGTGGTATTAAATGTAATACGCTGTATTATTACCATATGACAATTCATATGATAATAATACAGTGTTAGTCAAACACTTGCAGTTTCTTGATTAGAAAACTAACAAATATAGTGCGATAAAATTAGTGCACTTTAAAACTTATCACTTAATGTTGGAAACATTAGAATATGGAATTGGATGTTATTATAGTTTAAATGTCATTTTATTACACGCGTAGTGTACTATATATTAAAAGAAAAGGAACATTTTACTTATGTTATTATAAAAATTATCTTAATGCGATAAAAGATTTAAAAAGAAGCTAGTGTACAATTAGTATTAGTAAATAAAGAAAAACAAAACTTATCCGAAAGGATAAAAACCCCTAAATAATATAAGAATAAAAAAAAACTTGTAATACACACACATTAGGTATAAACAATGGATTTCATAAAAGTACCTACGTATTAAAAAGTTTCAATCGAGTACCTATGTAAAGATATAGCTATAATCCCACAGCCACAGAATATGTACGTATAAGACGAGTCAAAAACGCTCTAATTATGAATTCGTTATCTCAGCATCCAGAATGGGAACACAATAGGTTTGAAGCTGCAACAATGCATGCATTCACCCAGCCATACATTTGATTATTCATATTTCTTTCGCCACATATTTCATTCAAGTAACTCATTCATTAAGGCGTATAGTGTGATAAATGCTAACAATGTGATTTAAAAGCCAATGTGATGCCATAGTGTAAATCTATAATGATATGCTGTTTCACGTTTATATTCGTGTCTCCTATTCTCACTGTCTCTTGATAGTCATACAACATATACATACAAATATGTTTTTTAATACATGCATACTCATGGCGTCAGAAGAAATACAGAGGGATTGTGGAGTTACCATCAACAATCTAGTTCTCATTTACTATGTCTATGATTTTGTGTTATTAAACCGTTATAACAACGAAAGTACCAATTTAAATCACTAGAGACTAATTACATGTGATTTGGTTCTTCTTTCTATGATAAAAGATAACTGAATAAACGACAATGTCTAAACAATGGACTGTATTTTTCAAAACTTTACTAACTATAATACTATAATAAGTATAACTAGTGGAAATATTTGGCCAGTTTTTACAAAGTATGTTTGATAGACGGACTCATTTGAAAAAAGAAATGCTTAGTGCCGAAACACAGCTACACAATCGCAAAATTAAAAATGATAGCAACTTCCATTAGTATTTTTATAACGTTATGTCATAAGAAACTATGCTGTTTATTGAGTCACATGAAAGAAGTGGATTTTTCAAAGATAGGTATAAAGTGATTATTTGATCAGAAGACTCCGTTATCTAGTAAAAAAAATATTGGAATTTGTATTTTTATTAAGCTGGCTTACTTATATTAGCAGTTGTCATCGGCTTAGCCATGATTTATTTGATTAAGATATTGTGTAAAATCTCTCTGCAATCTATTAGCTCGTGTCTGGAACTGTATTTTATTGCACTTTATCTTATACTGGGATATAAAATATTTTATGTATCTATCCGTGTACGATTTATATTCTGTGAATGTTGATAAAGAACTAAAGATTAAAGAAATCTACCCCATTTCTCAAATACTTTGAGAAATGGAGTAGATTTCTTTAACACCATGTTTTATTTTGCTACTCGACTTTATCAATCTTGGTATTTTTGATTGTCATATAAGTAGATTTGTATTTTTAACATTATTTTTCTGGTATTAACAGTTTAATATTAACAGTAAAATTGGAAATTTTACTAACAGTGGTTTTAATAATTTTATTTATAAGCAGAGCAGGTAACAATATACTAGAAAAATGTTGAAATCTTTATCCCCGCAAAGAATTTACGCGAAGAGCTCTGATTTAGGAGTTATGATTCGATTTAAGCTGATCGATACAGTAATAGGCACTCGTTTCCGAGGAAATCTCAAATCATAGTGTATTGTCAATTTATGATTCATGTGCCAAAAAACTTTATTTAGGAGAATGCTGTAAAATTAAGTTATTTATTTGTACTATCTTTTGCATGCAGATTCGTTTACAAATAAAATTGAATGATAATTCAAAGATTGTCAAAGTGACTCAACTCTGCCTGATAGAAAAGACGAGTAAAATCCAAGTTTCGATACAAACAACCGAGTGAATGATTATACTGGAGGTCCATGAACTCCCTAAGGATTTGTGGATATCCTGATTTCGGCAGGGGGTGTATTCCAAAAACGAACTGACTGCACAGGGAAGAAGGAATTAATGAAGTAGGAGGTGTAGGTCTAAAGAGGAATTATATTGTTTCAGAATAAAGAATATTAAGTTTAAAGAAGATGAGTAACCTATTATATACTGA
This sequence comes from Hyphantria cunea, assembly GCA_003709505.1. Lineage (NCBI taxonomy): Eukaryota > Metazoa > Arthropoda > Insecta > Lepidoptera > Erebidae > Hyphantria > Hyphantria cunea. Next base: position 1,595,866 of record PKRV01002605.1, on the reverse strand, counting down.
TGATGTTCTTTTATTCAGAAACATGTTGAATTATTGTGAAATATCAATGCATTTGTAACGCACTGATGACTACTCAAGATGATATTCTCCAATGCACATCAAGTAGAACGGCTAGAATATGAATGTCCCCGCATTACTTCAACTGGCGTCATTTATATCATCTGACATTATCGATCATATTCATATCATATATGAATATGATCATGTCATATATATGACGGCAGTCGTACTGTATTCCAGCTGCGAGAGACGGCGATTGGATGGCGCTAGTGGAACGTGCACCGGGCGCACCATTTAAAAATTATTTAGTCGATTTAATTTTATATCGATTATTTGGCTCAAAACACTTGGATTCAAACTAGTAAAATATTGTGACGTAACCCCGCCCTAAGCGACCGCCTTTATAACGAGCTGCGCTGTTGAGCCGGCACGCATTTCCAACGATTGATCGAACGTGCACCAGCACGGACCACTGTCTCTCTACAGTCAGTACTGCACGATTATTAGATTTGGAACGTTATCTCTGATAATTAGTACTATCTTTATTGCGGTGGGTACGTGGACCACTGTCCCTGATAGTCAGTACTGACCTATATGACCGCCTTCATCAGTCAGTACTGCACGATTATTAGATTTGGAACGTTATCTTTGATAATTAGTACTATCTTTATTGCGGTGGGTACGTGGACCACTGTCCCTGACAGTCAGTACTGACCTATATGACCGCCTTCATTGCCATAGTAAGATATTTAACTAATTCTACACCTTTGTTAATTTCGTAGGTTTAGGATATTCTGATTTATTTGAGTTATTGAAATAATTCTGTATATTGCCATATCTAACTTTTACTTCTAATGTCTGGTGAAATGGGAAATGGTGGTCTGGTAAATGATCACATTGTTTATCATAATTATTCGAATGATTATCAACATGCAATTATTATTTGATAATACAGATAATACAGGATTGTGTGACATTAAATATTTATTACGCGGGAAGTACTATAGTGTAAAAATAAAGAACAGACGTCATTAACAATATTTCTAAGTAGGGCCGGAAGCTGACATGCGGAAGGCTCCAAGATTAATATTATTTAATATGAACCAACTATTTACTTGATTATTAAGTTATAAGGTTATAATATATACGAGGTCTGAATCGTTACTTATAACCCATATTATTAAACCTGTATTTTTTAGGCTTGTTTATACATGAGCTGATGAATCAGATCTCTTAGAGTGAAGAATGTTCGATGTGAGCCTGACGTCGACTTTCTATTACATACATTTTGAGCTCTAAGTATATAAAATAAGCATAGCCACATTTCTATTTCAAATTGTATATTATACTATTTTAAAATAATTAAAGGGCCATTACTCATTTTCAATTTCAGCTTAGGTATGTAGCAGACGACAGCCATTAAATTATGTTTTCATTTCGCTATTATAAATGTTCTCGTTACCTTAATTTATACATAGAACCATTATTTTTTTGGCTCAGATTTCCATTTGTTACGGTTTTGTATTTTTTATTAAGGGCCTTAGGTGTTTTGAATCATAAGCCGTGGATATAACATACCTGGTCTCAATAATAATAAAAGTTACGTTGTTTGTATTATTAAAACAAATACTTATGAAATACATATACAAACGGCAAATGAAAATGAAATGTGTAAGAATATCAGGCGGGGAAAGGACTTTATATTCAGTTGAGATTGACAAACGATTAATGCAAATAATGAAACCTAAAAACACTTTTGAAAAGAGAGCTCTAAAATTCTACTTAGCAGTCATAAAGTAATTTATATTTACAAAACAATCAATACGCTTCACGATATGCAAGTAAAACTAGCCAGAATAAAACCGTTTACGACTCATTGAAATAATTTTTTAGCTAAGCTCTTAACCGACTATGCCATCTTTGTACCTATTGTATTGTAGATTTGTGATTCATGAGCAAAAATCCAATATGTAACTCTCGTGCTCGGATGTTTTTTCATACATTTATAACAAATATTTCCAAGTCAAGTAACCTTGGTAGTATAATAAATATTGCGACATTTTTGCTGTCGTTCGTGATGTGGGTGCATGTTTCGAAAAAAGGAGCGCCAGCAAATCTGTCGGCCGAGGGGTTGAGTGAACATCATAACGATATATAATGACGACAAAAGCAAATATTAAAAAGTAACATTTTCTTCTTCTCTTCTTTATTAAAGGAATGATATATTAATTTATAACTAACCCTCCAGACATAGATACAACTTTTATAAATGATAATTATTATCCCTAGATGTTTTTAATGATTCGATATTCAATTCAGAGCAGGTTGTGTTGTAACTGTTTTAATTTTAAATTCATATCTGTTATCATACAATGTCTCTGTACCTATTATTCTTTCAACACTGTTACTTTTTTAGTATAACAAACTTTTTCACTAGCTATCGATTATTGTTTTAAATTATTGATAGTGTAAATAAATCTAAACGAAATCTGTTACAATCACAATTTAATAGATATGTACTCAATTGATAAAGCATAATTTATATTTAGAACTTATTATAGTTTATAGGAAGGATATTCGAACCTCCAGCAAACGTAAGCCGTATCATATTAGCAATTTATTATATTATTTATAAGATGACATGAAAATCACATATGTAAGGCGATACAGATTCACGAAGTCAATTTATTTTTTTCGTATGTTTCTTTGCATTAATATAAATTATGTTATCTATACTTGCGAAGAATACTAATGGAAGTTTTAAAAAGTATACTTTCTATACGCTATGAAAAACTCAACGTCAGCAAGCGATTAAGAAACAGATTCTGTCCTAGAATTTTTTTAAGAAGTTGAATTCTAATGGTGCTATATAAAAGTTACTTTAATTTAATATTGTTCTGCTTTGTAAGAACGCAAAGCTTAGTGGCAGAATGGATAATTTATTTTGATCATTTCTCATTTCTTAGAGCAAATGCTTGAAGGAAATCGTGTTAAACACTTTCAAGTTATAATAATTAGCGAAATTTCTCTCTCTTGAATTGCTTTTAAGCTACATTATGCAATTAAATCTTTATAGATTACCAAATTTGTTCTGTGTTATGGATTCTCTTGCTGTTTAAATTATTCCATTAGATTATATATTAATAGAACGTTACGGGACAGCTGCTATTCGGTGTAATGTCTAGTAAATCTAGGTATAAAAACAATTTTTTACATAATAATTTTTTTTATTATTATGTAAATTATTTTTTTTCACACATTTTTAAGGAAGTACCTAAACTGAAAGATGGATATTTTCCTACAAGAATAAAGTTACGTCAAGTCTCAAAAGCCATAAGACCTAAATTTATATGTTAAACTGTCATCGTAGGTACATAATGAATCAATTTTGTCGATATAAGATAGAACAATATACAATGCATTTGCATTAAAGGTTCGGGTGGATTTAGTTTAGTTCCTGGTGGTTTGCCCCGCCTGGGTGTCGCAGCGTCTTGCCCTCACTGCAGTCATCAGAGGAAATCTCTGGCTACCGGCCGTATATGCTCCTTGGCCGGCAGCGACCACAGTAAAACTGCGGTCGCAACCTTCTGCGAAGACGTCATTTCGCAAAAGGAGGCGGCGGAGAGGCCTCGGGAGGACGACCTTCAGTTGGACTCAATTGACCGGGTGGTGGATGTGAGCTAACCAGCGCCACATAGCGCCATGAGTGTGGCCGTGGATGGACGGGATTGGTTTTACCCTCCATCTTCTTTAGTGGCCATCTGCGTGGAGGCGACGTTTGGCGTGTGACGTAGGTCGCCTAAATAAAGAGTTTTCCTAGTAGATGGTGCCCGTTTCCGTGCGAGTGGCGCTGGTAGGGGCCCGGATGTTTTAATGACAGCAGTTCAAAATAAAGATAGTTTTAGTTCAATTTCACCTTGTGAGGTTAAATTGAACTAAAACTATTTTAGACACAAATTTACGCGTTCACCGCTAAAAAACTGTCGTTAGGCGCATATCCTCGTTTTAAAGACACTCCCTTCTCCACCTCAGCCAATATTGGAATACTTGGTGTCGGCACATCGAGTGCAGTCCAGTTTTGTGGACATTTGGAAGGTAAGGCCAAACTGGCCTAGAAGCTGGGCGTGCTCAATAGATCGAGATGTATTTCGCTCCGGCCCACCCCTCTTGGTTTATAAGGCGCAGGGTCAGCCTCATATGGAATACTGTTCTCATCATTAGGCAGTTAGTACCTTTGTACCAGCTTTTCTCTCTAGACCGCATCCCACGGAGAGCGACTCGAATCGTCGATTGCCAAGATGTTTCAAATCGGCTGGACTCTCTGCTAAACGTAGAGATGTGGCCTTACTATGCACCTTCTATGGCATTTACTATGGAGAGTGCTACGAGGAATTGTTCGAACTGATTACTGCCGCCTCTTTCCGCCATCGTCTGACAGTAGTTTCATCCTCATCATTAAGATGATTGGCAATCCACAACTGTGCGCTTCTCTAGAAACTTTCTGCCTGGCACAATAAAAATTTGAACTGAACAGTCACCTGCGGTATTCTGGGACCAATACGATCTTCAAACCTCCAAGAAAACTCTTTCAGAAAAGGTCGGCAACGTACTTATAACGTCTATTACGGGTGAGTTGTCCCCTATTCCATAAAAAAAGTAGATAGAACTTTTTAAGCAATTGAAAATTACCTATATACTTTAAATTCTAATGAATGTAAGAATAAAGCTAGGCTCCTGAGTATTATTATATCATTGTAGTGTCAAATGGGGTTGTCAAGTATTGTTCTTTGTGAATTTTGAAAGTATTAGTTGCAATTAATGTATAAAATGAATACAATTTTTTTTTCGCTAATAGGGAAATATGTATAAAAGTTTTTTAGACTCAATTTTTTTTTCTAGATTCTTTATTGTCTTTACGATATACCTAAAAGGTATTTCTTTTATTTAGTGATTATTTGAACCCAGAAAATATTAAATAAAAAGATAAAAATAACCTTCTTCCATGATTTTTATAGCAATTAAAACTGTATATGAGTTTAAAGTAGCTGAAACACTGAAACAAGCACGAAATGAGAATGACGTCATAGGCTGTCTCTAAAGCGCGCGCAAAATGGCGGCGTTTGAATAGAGCAAATTTAGGCAGTGTTTTAAACCTCACTTAGAACATTAGTTTGACTATTTTCAAGCCCGTTTATATAATTTTCTATGTTATAAAGACATAAATGATCAGATTAACAAAAAAAAATAAATGTGCATATTCCCTATTGAAGATGTGAATTAAAAAAAAAACATTATTCATTTGTTAATAATAAAACTAATATTATTGTTTCAGGAAGAGAAAGATCAGCTGCTAACAACCAATTGCTGGATCACACAAATTTGGACCGACTATCACTTGCGGTGGAATACCAGCGACTTTGATGGCATCAGTGTAATTAGAATACCATACGAGAGGGTCTGGAGACCAGACATCATACTATATAACAAGTAAGTAGAAGTGACTTTTCAATGTAATGTATTTTTCGTTACAGGTTCCATTGTAAGTTATTTTCATTGATAGTGTTTTTACTCGCCCTAAGTGTGTATGTGAGACACGCTCCTACCTATTTATTTTATAGTTTACATGGACTCCTATTAATAATACGATACGAGCTTCAACAAGTTAATTACGTTAAAACTCTCATATGTAATAAAAAAAACCTACTACGGTCCCCCACTATTTTATGTCGAGATCTCTCTATCCTCAACCAGTAAAAACATTAACCCCAATCTAATAAGAGCATTGTGTCTCACGCAACCCTTTTTACGTCATCATTATCGTTAGGTTCAAATCCACTTACGTATTTTAATAAAATACCAAAACGTGGTTGCAATCTAGAATAAAAGGAAATATTACCATCATCATCATCATCATTCATTGTATTCTATTCCTCTTCCTCATCAGTTGCATATGATGTTCTCCTAGCCGATTACGGCCACGGCGGCCAGTCTCAACGGAGACCAGCCAAATACGCAGGAGATATTATAGTGCACAAGTGTGTGCGCAAACACAGGTGCACTCTCTGCTCCCTCCTTCTAATCCAATGGGACGTCGAAAAACTTTATAATAATCTTAGTTATTTTAAAATCCAGTTCTATAGAAATTCTTACAGCTAGAATTTATTTATTAATGAAAATAACAGAAAAAAATATTTTATCTTACACTAGCGACACATATATTATTTTAAATTAACCTATCGATATATCGGGCCATAGAGCGCGGAATTTTTTTTTAGAATTTTTTAGAAATTGTTACGTTAACCTTACTAACATAGCTTGTTATCTCAATAGTATCATTTATGATTTAAAGGCAATAGAACCACCACTCAATCAATTTATTATTACAGACTCGTAGACACACTAGAATTTATTTATACAACAAAACACTTAATAGGTTTAATAGTTAATTATAATAATTAAGATGCCTGTGCTCATACCTTATTTGCAGCTTGTCCTTCCTTGTTCGATGCTCCAACGAAAGTGATTTCCTAATACTATTTTTTATCGCCTACACAAAATCAACGGATATAAAATCTTCATGAGGGTTAGTAATAGCTACTATATCCCGGATGTCGATTTTGTGTTACAAAACAATTAAATACGTTACGCCTTATTCTAATGACATAATAAATCTTTCATTAAATTATTAGAATTACTGTGATTTACCTCACATTATATTATTTTAATTTAAAAGTAATAGTGAATGTTAACAGATTAGACACGTCATTCACAATTATTTGAAACCAATTATTAAACATTACTTTGCTCACAGATAATCGTTATTCAGTGTCATATTTTATTATAATATAATAATTGTTCGATAGTAACAAGATTTTTTAGAAATTAAGAGTAACAGTATTCCGCTTAGAAATGTAATAATCAATTAACTTACTCAAGTAACCTTTTTACAGGACCACCAACATAGTTCTAATAACTAAATATAAAGATAGTAATTGTTAGCCAATAACATTTCGTTTTTGACTTTATAATTGATAATTAAGTTTTATTGGCACGCTCAAAATCATAAGTAAATATTTTCGCATCGACAGATGATTGCCAAATGTGTTGCTGAGCGCAAAACTCAAGAACCGCTAAACAGATTTGGTATTTAGTAAAAAAATTTCTTCGTGTCTCAAAAAAGGTTCTTATGGAGAGAAAAAACGTAATCTATATAATTAAAAAAAGGAATCGCCAAATGTGTTACTAAGCACAAAACTCGAGAACCGCTAAACCGATTAGCTTTATTTTGTTTCATTATTTTCTTCGAGACACAAGGACACACACCTTGTGTATGGAGAGAAAAAAACGTAAAAATTGGAATGAAAATAGTAAAAAGAACACTTTTCTTTTCCCTTACAAACCATAGAGTAAATTGAAACATTTGTCGTTATTGTAAAAATAAGTCTATAGGGGCAGTTAGTGTAACTTAAAAGTATTCATTGCCAATTTTTCGGAAAATTGCAAGGAATCTGCTAATGTGTGTTTTAAAGTTGTTTTACCAGCTGGTGAATATATTAAATTTCTTAAGTGATGGAAATTGATTTGCGTAGCAAAACGCAAATCAATTTCCATCAAAACCAACTCAATTTTTACCTATAATTTTCTTTCCTTAATTTGACGTCATTCAAATGTCAAATAAGGTAAAAAAAGTTAAGTCAACTACCATTAAGTTTATGAAATTGAAATTATAATTTAGCGTTTTGCTATAGAGGTAAAAATTGGAGATGTGCCAATCATGTCGGTTTTTATTTCATGTAATGCGATTGCTTGAAATTGAATTGAAATATTTTGTTTTACATAACCATGTTAATTATCTAAAAAGACGTGGGTCATGGTCATGTATTCGTTATAGACATCTAGCTATAATCTGCTGGATGACTATAAAAAAGAATTAGTTATTTTATAATAGTAGTATTTTATTATTTTATTAATCGGATTATAAAACTTCTAAGAAATGTATTTAAAATCAGATATAACGGATTAAGGGATTCACAGTTTACATTAAAAAAAAATAGAGATAGTAGATAGAGGCCTATGTTGCATAATGGACGGTTAAAAGCTATTGATGATGTTGAAAAAAATCATCATCATCGTCATCAGACCGTTTGATTTCCCTACTGAACGTAGGTATGTCCTAGTCTGTTTGTTGTGAAAATAATAATGTAATTTTGTCTGCTTGAGAAGAAAAACGTCAAGTCTACATAAATAGCGTTTGAGTTTAAAATATTTCGTTGATATGGTTCAAACTGCAACAAAATTTGCGTAACAAATCTGTAAAATGTAGTCGCAGTAAAACAATCTTTTAAGTAGATTTTACAACTAATAATACGTTAATTGAAATAACGTGTAAAAGTAAAACGAGTTGTGATGCACAACAGAGCTTCTTGAATAAGTTGTCAGTATATTTTAGGGTACTGGCACCCTAATTACGATTGTCATCATGCAACTGGGACCGGTGGCTCAACTTGCTTTCCGAGGCACGGATGGGAAATACCGCCATTATCAGTACTTTCATGCTATTAAGAATTTCTAAGAAAAATTCAACAGCAGTACGACCCGGGAATCGAACCCTACTCGAGATCGGCAGTCGTTTACGCCAGCTGCTTGACAAATGAAGCAGTTAATAATAAGATCATGCAATAATTTAACGAAATGATGATTTAAGTATGCATGCGGCCTTAACATATAAAAAATTCTCTTAGTCGTCCAATTAGCTCCCCAATATAATTCTTCAGACTAGGAATTTGCTTGTAAGCTTAGAACCAGATATACTCCACGCTTACATAGATATTGTTCTACATGTTTGAAACCTTTATCAGAATCAGACAACACTCACACACCTGGCGATATCGCAACAAAATATGCATCGATTTACTCTAATCATTATCTGTGGGTGTGTTTATTGTAATCGATACACTCATCTTACAAATTTTCTTTTTATTTTTTTGAGGTGGACATATTCTTAAAATTTATCCCATTTTATGTCGCTTGCTGACGCGATGTATAATTAGTCTGTTTTAAAACAAATTTATGTAATAATGTTGCAATGTGTGATACTTAGATACGTAAAACTAAATTTTCTAAAATTCACATCATGTTTATTGTTGTTTATTGTTTAATATTTGTTACTGGTAACAACAAAATAACAATTAACTAGTGCATTTTTTGCAGAAGAACTACTTTAATAGTAATTGACAGACTTACTAACCCGATCATATACTGAAAATCTCTTCTCTTACTCTAGAGCTACAATAACACTACACTGAAGATCTGCCAGAAGCCAGCATTGACGAAATCGACATCTGAGAAATGGAAAAGAAGATGGCGTTAAAACAGAACTGTTAAATTCGTACTGAGGGAGTTTAGAAAGTTTTTTAACGCTGTCCTGTTCGAAAGGAGAACTCCAGAAGCGTGAAGTAGAAGTATGATCATATTGTAGTTCAAAAAGGGTGACAGGACTAGGTTGAAGAACTATCGACCCATTTTCCTCCTAAGTCACGTCTACGTGTTCTCAAGAGTCATCTCGAGTCATCTTGCGCGAAGACTAGATTAATTCTAACCACCGGATTAAGCTGTATTTCGGAGCGGACATGGCATCATTGACCATAGCCACACAGGATAGTAGACTACGCAGAAGACAAAAGTTTAATCAGTGTCTAACATTCGTTCTCTATGAGAAGGTCTTTGACTTGATCAGAATATGATCTGTTTCGACTAGACCGACTTGAGATCGAGATCAACTGCAGTGTTGCCAAATGGACTGGTGATACGTCCCAGTGTTGAGATTCTTTACGAAGCCACCACTATGACCGTCTTAGTTCAGAATCAGCTAACAAGGTCTATATCATTGCATTGGGGAGTGAGACAAGAGGGAGTTATTTCTCCGAAATTTTCACAAATGCAATAGAGGACATCAATATCAATGTCGAAAACATCTATCTCTTAGGATTTGCGAACGACATCGTCATCATGACAGAGGCGCTGTAGGACCTACAATAGATGCTGAACGTCCTGACTGATTCTTTTGCACGCTTCGGCCTACGAATGAACTTGAAAAAAGGCAAGGTCATGGTCAATGAACATACACTACCGGAACCGGTCGCCATACACGGTGGCCGTTCTCGAAGTTGTTCAAAAATATGTGTACCTTGGCAGATATGTGTACATGGTGTAGGACGTCCGATGACCAGGTAGTAGGATGATCTGCGCAAGACGGCTAGCAGGAACTGGATATAAGAAGCCAAGGATCGAAGGCTTACGTCCAGATGTAAACTGCGATTCGGGGTTCCAGGGATTTCTTTTCGAGGGTGCATCTGTTTCACCGACTTCTAGTACTCCAGACGGTGTGTGGTTTTTAGTTGAATCGAGTCCGACATAGCCACTAGTTGGTGGCAACCAAGGGGATTTTCGCACAAAAAAAGGTGTGAACTGCGGTAGATCGATGACTAATAATAATAATTTATTGATGATATAAAATTTGTTTATGACAATACTGGTTTTCCATACATTTATAAAACAGATAATTTGATGTAGTTTCTCTTACTAAGTTACATCAGATCAGACCTGTTGTTTATATCTCTTTTTTGTAGGTGCTGGATATTATTTTATCTCATTTTTTTACTTTTAAACAAGCCGATAATATAATCCAACAAAGTATAGTATAAAAGGCATTGCCGGGAAATAAACAAGGTACGCCTTGAAAAGTACTAAAGAGAACCTAATCTGAACATAAAGCCTAAAGAATGGATTCGAGGTAATGTATTGTGTCAGATGTTGTTTAAGAGAATTAGCATAAAATAATCACAGAATGTTTGGGCATATAAGCGTACTCATACAAATTAAAACAGGTGTAAAAAATGGAGGTAATACGACTTATTGCATTGTCTACGTCACAGTGTGCATTGCATTGTCATCTTATCTTATTTATTTAGTACATATAGATCTCATCTTACTAATTTTAAAAACATGAGTTTATATGTTGTTTGTTACTTTTTGACATAAAATGGCTGAACGGGGCTGCCTGAAATTTGATTCCGAGACAGTTTATAGTCTGTAGTATATAGGCTAATTCTTATCACAAAAATTGTAGCTAGTTTAAAATAAATGTTTTGCCTTTTAAATATTAAGATAGACGCTTTAGAGAACTTAAAATACCTTAGTTGCTATATGTCTGGAACCAAACATTCTCCCTAATGATGCAAAAGAAATTACGTTGCCTATCTTGTATAACATAAATCATGAGTCATTACGTATTGTAAAGGCAAGACCCGAGCGCACACAATTTACGATAACGCGGTTCGGGATAAATTACCGATATTTATAAAATAAATGATCTATTTCTGCCTTCCTTGCCAAGCATAATGGTGTAATACCTACTGAAAAAATATATTTGTTTATGAGTTGTCTGGCATTTTATTCAAGAATATCTTCTTTGTTTTAAATGTTAGTCGCAGGAGATAGTTATTTTATTAGTACTATTATATACTACCAACCGCAATATAAATAAATGTTATTCGACATTGTACGAATTATATTATGGCTGAAATTATTGGGATACTTGTACACCCATGAGTCACGTTAAACACCATCGGTTATCCTCGACAATGCATAACGTAAAAAATCTAATAATAATTAAATATCCCAACTAATATTAAAATTCGAAAGAAACACTGTTTGTCTGTTACTTTTTCACGGCTAATCTGTTGAACAGATTTCGATGTATTTCGGTTCTATACATTGGACATAGGCTACTTTTTGGCGATAACCGACAAACACGCGGGCGGAGCCGCGGCATATAATTTAAACTGGTGAAAACTTAAGGGGTAAGTAAGGTAGGTCGAAAGTAAGATATAAAACTAATTACTCAAAACTTGGATAAAATTATAGAAGTAAGTGAAGTCCCATAAAAATTAAACTTTCCTGACTAAAAGTGCGAAGGTACAGTTTCAGGGGCCCTTAAATTCAAGATTCTTAGGGACTTTGAGTTTTAGGCTATTTACTGCAGTAAAAAGCCTAAAACTTAAGGTCTCTAAGAAAACGTCACAACACACACGTACTCAACAACTAAGGGAATATTTTTACTTCTGTTGCTAGACAAATAAACGTAAAACAATCTTAACTGAAGAATTTCATAGGATTGGATTATCGATGAAAGTTATTGATTCATATTACACCAAGATATATACCTGACCGTCCTTGTGATTACGGCTTACCAGGAAGAACTACACAGGACAATATTACTGCAAAAAGAAGGAAAACTTAAAGCAAACCCTTTTTTTTTTACGTTGTGGAATGCCTTTACGCACTTCGCTCCCCCCCCCTGCGGGGGGATAGGGGGTTCGCTTTGTGTGGGACTCCAGACTGACTCCAGCCAGACTACCCACTAAATCACCACGGTGTGCCACTCTGCGCCTGACACGGGAGGAATCCGGGAACCGCTTTCTTACGCCATCCGGACCCACTTAAAGCAAACCCTATAACGACCCTCAAGTTAGCGTGACATAGAAGACCAAAACTTAATTTTGAAGAAGAAGCTTATGATATCTATAGCTTTTTATACCCAGCAGTGGAGTATCAAAACTATTGATGTGATGTTCTGTTGTGATATACCTGACAGTAACACACTTATTTTATACTTTTTAAGTTGCTTTAAAACATACCCACAAAGCATGCCGTATCATAGGGACGAACACGATTACACGATTGATACGGACACGATTTAAGATGTAAAAAAAACCAATAAATTAATTTCCCCAGCAAAATTTAAAGTGGTTGATAATAAAAAAGAATACACTAAGTTCTACATCCAGACGCATTATAACATCATTTTTTTAAAGTGTTATCTTCATGTTATCTAGTTTAAGTTGTTATTATACGTTCAAGACGTAACATCAAGCTTAAACTGAAATATTTATCTCAAAGTAACCTTTCCAATAAATAAATACCTTTACAGGCATACCTACCTATATAGAAGATACCTTTACAGGCAGACTGGTACAATTTGTTAGTGTCATGAACAAAAAAGGATTTTATTTACCTATTTTGTCTGAAACCTCAAAGGCCATGTGTCAAGCCTACGGGTATTAAGATCCACCACCGTCCCTTTATTTTATAATTATAATAACGAATTGGAGAATGTTATTATAATAATTTAAATTCTCAATAAATTTTCCAATATTAAATATTTACATATTCTGTTTCTTAGATTCACGATCTACGTATTACGGTTATTTTTTAGAAAGAAAATGACAGGACCTAGACTTATATTTGTTTATTTCGCAATACATTATTTGTATTGTGAAATAATCTTACTCTAGGATTTTTTAGAAAGTAGATTTGAATAAAGATTAATAAAAAGCAAAAAAGCAGTTTTTTTTTAAGTAAATATGGCATTTTAAAAAAAATTAAAATGCATCTTGAACGCAAACAATGAAGAGAATTTGTAACTACTAACTTACTTTAATATATAACGCTATATTCATTAAACAGATAACGGGAGTTTGATATTAAACTAGATCTTATTATCACTAGATTAGTAATTACTTAATTTTTCTTTTATAGTTACGTGTTCAATGTCGCGCCAACCGAAGTTGATGTAGTGACAACATGCCACAACAACAATCAATAAAATGGTAGTTTAGTATTTTAGTAGTTACTTTGTGTTCGTTTCACGTATGTTTGTAAAGATCCCCGCGACACAGGAATGTACATTCCTAATGCGGAAGTTGTCTTTTTTCAAAGAAGAAAAAAAAACTAACAAATCAAGCAGAAATACTTTTCACTAAACGTACATATATTACACGTAAATATATTCTATATCTATCGAAACTGAAGCAAATAATGATAGAATCGAAATAAAAAATAATAATTGCAATATACTTACAGTATTACCATTAACACTTTTTTTCTCAAATTAATAGGAGAATGTATATTTGAGTAAATAATTTTGCATTATTCTTGAGAACTAAGATATATAGATAAAATATTACATATTGATATTTACATGACACGAACTATGAAACATTGTTGTTGTGTCTGTTTCCAATATTAAAATAACCACTTTTCACTAAATGCAAATGTATGTATACATGGTACATACGTATACTAAACTAACATTTAATATAATTCTTGTCTGTCTTTTTGTCTGGCTGTCTGTTTGTTTGTTCTGGTTAATATCTAAAACGGCTGGACCGTGACGGTTGACGGGACTTCCATTGGCAGATAGCTGATGATATAAGGAGTAAGTTAGGCTACTTTTTTGGACTAGCCTTGACCCGCAGCGTTACCTACGGTTTATGGGCATGATTTCGCATCATGTCCTTCGTGTGGGAGAAAGGGCGTGTGTGGGAACCCCGGTGAACCAGACTCAGACTGGATTTGAGATCGTTCAATATCTTTTGATTTAAACTAATATCAAATATATTGCAAAATACGTTCAACGGTTACTCGTAATGAAGTTTCTTGGCAAAGATCTCTAAGCGTTTATTTGCTATAATCGGTTTACTGTTTTAGATTTAAATTACATTTACATAAGTATTGATTTGATTATTCTACATTTCTAGGCCCTGTCACGCACTTCGATTTTTAGATATAGATTCATGAATTAAGTATGCGACAAGAAAACCTTATCTAATTGTCAAAGGTTTTTTTATGTTTGGCCCTGCCAAGATGACTCTACTCTGCCTGATGGAAACCATAAGCAGAATCCAAGAGTGGTGGTCACCATACTCACGATACATACAAGAGGGGGCACAAAAAGATGCCTGATGACCAGCACTCGTTGCGGTCGTCGCAATAGGGCGATATTACTGGCCTTCCCTACTGGGATATAATATAAAATCTACGGCTACGGAGTTCCAGGGATTTCCTTTCGAGGATACACCTGGTTCCCCGGCTTCTAGTACCCGAGATGATGTGCAGTTTTTAGTCCGTTCGAGTCCGACATAACCACTTGTCGGTGGTAACCGAGGGGATTTCTGCACAAAAGCAAAAAAGTGGACCTTTGTTAGTTGACCTATAATTTGGACAACCAGAACATTAATTTGCAAAGCGATATCAATTTATTTATTTTACCTATTTTATTCCGAAAATTGATAACCACAGAATAAATACAATCACTTTTTTCATTACAACTATTTGGAATGACGGCTAATATAAACACGAACCTCCTTTGTGAAAATCATTGGCCATCTATCTGTAGTATATTTAATATGTTTAAAAATTATCTGTGACTCTTCTTTTGTTGGCAACAATGGAGGTTTCGCGGTAAGTTTTTCGTGCTATGACTTTCTCTGATTATAAACGAAGGTTAAACTTCAAAGAATCACAAGAATGTTTACAAGCTGCTTTTGGGAAGTCTGCTCCTACGTTAGCAATAATTACGTATTGGTTTCGCGAATTTAAACGTAGTCGAGAGAACTTAAAAGATAACTTCCAACCCGGCCCACCACCAACTGCAGTCACTCCTGAAAACGTCATCAGGATAGAGGGCCTATTGCGAGACAATAGACATATAGCTGCATAAAGCTGGTTCACCTTCATCGCATATGTACATTGGGATTGGAGGGTAATATTTTGAAAAGCTGTAATAAACTTAAAAAAAAACTTAATTAGAATAATAATAGGTTAAGACTATCTAACGCAAGCTTATTGTTACAGTGCAGATCCAAACTACCGGTCAGCGGTGATCAACACCAATGTCATAGTGAAGCATACAGGGGAGGTGACGTGGCTTAGTCACGGCATATACGTCTCCGTATGTGATATAAATGTGGAACAGTTTCCATTTGACGTCCAGCTGTGTACTATGAAGTGGGCGTCGTGGACTTACGATGGTTTTCAGGTAACGTTTCTACAATGTTTTATATGCATACAGTTTAGCCTCTTGAATAATCGATTATTATGTGATTGTTTGGAGTTCGATAATATACCACATATGAAACTGTAGATTTTAGTTGTTTTATCGGGTGCAATAAATAAAATTCGGAAAATGTATTTGGTCCTATCTATTTTATCATTCTGCTATCAGGAATTTAAATGTGGTCCTCTCACATTATATCTATTTTATGGTCAGGTCTGACTATAATTTAACTTCAACTTAACAAAAGTGGAATCTGGATCCAAAAATTTAATAAATAAACGTCTAAAATATAAAATACTAACTGACTCACGTAACTTCGCCTATGTTTCTTTTGAATCATGTTCAGCTCCAATTGGTCATGCGTGAAAAGCATGATGTTAAATGTCCTATGTGAAAACGTAAAAATCGGTTATATAGTTTCGAAGTTCATCGTGACTAACAACGTGACACGAGAAATACATTTAGTCTTGCCATAAATATTTTTACAAAGAAAAATATCATTTTTTTATTGTACGTATAATAAAATTCATTACTATAGCAGTGTGTTATTTTTAATTAAATACATTAAAAATATATAAATTTATTCGAAGTAGTCTCCATTGGCTGCAATACAATCTTCAAAACAATTAAATCTTTAAGGTCAGTTAACAATAGCAGAACACACTATTTCTATAGGAAAATTCTGTACTGCCAATCATATGAGTTGTTTTAAGTTTTCCAAATTATCAAGGTGTTTAGAGCAACCCTTCCTCTCTAAAACTGACCATAAATCATGATCCAATGGATTACATGACGGCCAGTCTTCAGCTCTGATGAAGTCTGGAACATCCGTTTCTAACCGAGATTGGGTGGATCGAGCTTTAGGGCGCGGCGCCGTGTCTTCATAAAGTTTGGCTGAAAGGACCATTCTTAGTACATGAGAGAGTGAACATAGTGTTGCTCGGGCTTAACTACCTTCTCAAGAATGGTATCTTGATATACTTGTGCCGATGTTTTGATATCTTTTTGTTTGGTTGTTTGGTATACACACATAGTTCAGATGGAGTTTTCACAAAAACAAAAGATGATAAAGTTTCATGTAACCTTATATTCCAGGCCCGTAGAACTTGTTAAGTCCATACAAGGCTTTTTGTAAGAGGCACACTTTGTTCTCCTTGTAGACTTTCTCTAGCGAATCCTCATTTAAAATTGCAGTGTCAACGCCCAAGTGACGCATTTTTAAGCCCCATTCGGCTGGGAGAGGCAGTTGAGTACGTAAGGAGTATGTGAGAAGGAGTGAAGCACGACAGGAGAAAATGTCTTAAAATAGTCTGTACCTGACGTCTGGGTGAATCCCTTAGCAATTAATCTTGCTTTGTACTTCACAACATTTCCTGCTGTGTTTTCCTTAACTTATAGACACATTTACATGGTTATCTTTCTAGTTTTCTCTATCAACCAAATTCCATGTTTTCAGTACATCAATTCAAAATTATATTCATCTGTCATTGCCATTTGGCACTTCTCAACATCATCAGCCAATGTAACCTCATTATAAGTTCTAGGCTCATCAGACACTTGACTAGATACTTTGTATGAGAAGTAATTAGGAGGTTTCCTATCTCTTGATAGGTATCTACGTTGTCCATCATTTTAACTAGTAGGGACTATTGCTTCCTCAATTGCTTCAAAAAATTGATCAGTTTCACTAGTCTGATCTTTAGAGAAAACAGTGTGGCCTGGAGCTGGTTCAACAACTCTTGAAGTGTAATGTTTTCTTCTTGTATAGTTAGATTATTAGACAATACTAAAGATTCAGTAGAAGTCTTAGTGTTATTGACATTTCTATCATTGAAGTAGGAAAATAATCTTCAAAAAATTTAATGTCTCTAGACATTTGTAAGACTCTAGGACAAGATGAATTTCTAAAAAGATAAGTATAACGATCTTCTGTAAAACCTACAAATAATGTTTTATCAGCTCTAAGTTCTAATTTCTGAAAATGACAAGAAGGTATATGAATTAAGAGCTCTTCACCCAAAAATCCTGAGATTATTCCATTACTCGTAGGAAGTTTTATTATTTAAGGCACGGTGTGGGCTCTATTCTTTAGGCATACAGCCGTTCGAACAGATTCTTCCCAAAAAACTTTAGAAAGATTGCTTTGAGCCATAAGAAAGCGTGCCTTTTCTACAATTGAGCGATTACCAACACCATTCTGCTGAGGGCTATATGGTACCGTAGTTTGATGCTGAATACCACAAGATTTAAGATAACTTGAGAAATCACTACTTACGAATCCCTTTCCTTTATCCGTCCTTATTGTTTTAATCTGAACACCAGTTTGTCTTTCAACCATAGACTGGAAGTGGTAAAATCTATCTTTTACCTCTGTCTTAGAAGAAATAAAATATACAATTATAGTTCTCGAAAAATCGTCTATGAAAACCAAAAAGTATTTATTACCTCGAAAGGAGCTAACTGACATTGGTCCACAAAGGTCAGAGTGGATCAGTTCTAATATTGAAGTTTCTCTTTTATAAGTAATTGCGCCCAACGCGACATAAATAACCTTAACGCTTATGCCTTACCTACTACTCAGAAATAGAATCAGAGAGCACATCATGGGCTCTAAATTGGAGAATATTTACGGCACAATCAAGTGTGTACAATCCATCACTGAGCGAGCCATGTAGAATCGCATCACCTGATAAGGTATTTGAATTAAATAAATTACAATCCGACTTATCAAATACATATCTGCTGTCTTTACAGAAGGAAGATTAGTTTGCAAGTCGGTTACATACATAACATCATTAACTGTATTGACTTTGTTTTTGGT
Source organism: Hyphantria cunea (assembly GCA_003709505.1). NCBI lineage: Eukaryota > Metazoa > Arthropoda > Insecta > Lepidoptera > Erebidae > Hyphantria > Hyphantria cunea. The sequence goes on along the minus strand of PKRV01002605.1, from coordinate 1,577,147 downwards.
ATTTATAGATATATTTTACCGATGCTTTCAGCGTCAATATTAGTCCTATTGGCAACTGTTACCTTGTTCTCAATATGTTTACAAACCAATCTCGTCTTGAAGTCATGTGTTTGATCGCGTCTGAATAAATGTATCATTTGTCTATGTCATAATTATTTATTTCTCCTAAAGCAGACACAGAGGTCGAGTTATTATTAGCAGGATTCTTCTTTTCATGACCTTCTTTTTCTTCAAAGGACAGTTTGGTCTCTTGTCATCAGGTTCTCCATAACTATTACACACAATTTTCTTTGGTTCAAAGGTTGATGCCTCTTCCGTTGAGTCAGCATCAACCTTTGACTTCATAGCTGTTTCCAGTTCTATCGAGCTTTCCTTGGACATTTAATTTAGTAGTTTGGACTTTACCAGTTCGGTGGTATCGTTAACACTACTATTTTCAAAAGACATAAGAATGGGTTGATATCATAATTCCTCATGTATATTACCTTCTTTATTATGTAGGTAAACATTGGAATTGAGGAACTACGCATCCTGGCTTATTTGTGCCTCCATTTGGGTTCGTCATCTGGGAAGAGTATACGAAGAATTATTTTGTTTCGTACCCAAAAAAACATCACACGAATATCACTTCAATTAATTATTACGAAAAATACGCATTACTTTTTTTGTATAAACAAATACTAGAGATTCATGCTGATAACGATTTATTGTAATGAAATGTGTTTGATTTTAATAAATTTATTGAAATGAGTTTCATGAAGTTTGTTATTTTGTTGAAGTGCCAAGTAACCTAGTTACACAACATTAGGAGAATTTTTTAATATGCATTAAGGAAATTACAAAGTCAGTACTATTACAACAATGCCTACTTCGAGGGGGTGGTATTTGCTGAGTTTTTCTATTTCCATTGGGCCCATATTGAAGTCAGACGGTATTGTTACTTACACCTATTAGGTACGTTTTATTTTCTTTTTATTTATGTAAATGATATCGGGTCTTTGTGAGAGATTGTTACTATCTATTTGTACCGGTATCTCCCATGCTTAGATCGTCTTTTTCCTACGAACACTACGTGGACGGCCAGATCTTTTCTTGTCACAAACAGAAAAAGTTTCATTGTACCTTTCAATAGCCCGGTGCACAGACATTTAATTAATACAAGTGTATAGAGAATTTTAAAATTATATTTGGCTTTATACCTACTTTACGTAATGCAGTCACATCGATTCCGTTCTCTTTATCACCGCACTCCATTTTAATATTACAAAATGTTTTATAATATGTTAGCGCGAAAACAAGAAAGCAATAAAGAATCTTATAATATGACAGATTCTAAATTCAAAAGTAATATTTTGTTTATTTTTAATTGTAATAGAATTTGTAGCCATATTAAGTACATAAAATATAATTTTTGTGACAAATTCCATTGCTTACCTAGAAAAAGAATTTGGCTTACTTAGTTCGCTGATAAAGTCGGGAACGGTGATGTCAATTTATTCATTTTGAAAAACAATACAAAATTAATTGATTCTTGCTACCGACCCGATAACAATTATACTGTTTCATAGTTTATATTAATTCATGAACATAATTTTAATTACGTTCTTATTTAAAGTATCAGTTATCTCATAACTTATTAAGCTTATTATTCCCAAGTGTGTAATGGATTAATGTTCGCATTATAAAGGAATAGGGGTTTAACCATTTGAAATTTTCTGTTAATCTCGTTCTAAAAGATTGTTATTCTCTACTAAAATGATTTAATGAGGGTCATACATGGTTGAAGACGCTAACTGCTTTAACATAGTTAACACAAGTATAGCAAATTAATAATTTTACGGTTGTATAAAACTATATGTCTGTGATTGAGAGAAATTGTAAATTTTGAATATAAATAAATTATTATTATGATGACTTTTTTATTTTAGTACAAGTGAATTAAGCGTGTAAGTCTAATACATTGTGTGTCTGCTCATCTATTTGCAGAAACTTTCTGACGATTCTACAAGTGTTCAGTATGGCAGATTTTTTCCATTAATAGCACCGTAGTGTCAGTTTGGGTTGATATGTTAGTGTTACAAGCCGGATATTCGTTAAATAAGAGTAGTCAGTTGATTACAAAAAAAATAACACAATATTTATTAATGACAACACTTTTATAACAATAACTCAATAGATCACTCGTTACTCGCACTAGAAAATCGCTTCGATATTAAATCTGCTGTGTCTTGAAACAATTCTGGCCCGTACGCTATCGAAATATCTGGAATGATCTCTAGTATGCGATAAACCATACTGGAATAAATAGAATCTCCCAGAGTCAGTAATCTAGCGCCATCTAGCGTTGAAAATATCAGATTATAATAATAACCTCTTCAGTCGTGCGCTACTATTAGATGGCGCTGTCCTCCGAATATCGAATCATCTATATTATATGAGACCAATTTAACTCTATGGCGCAACATTAGTACTTAATGGTGTTTGTGTATTGTATGTGGCACATTCAATGGTATTTAGGTAGTTACAGGATAATTGTGTATTTGTTAGAAATAAATGTTGTGAGATCGGTATTGTTGTGTTAATTTCTTGTAGCTCGCTAAGTGATAGTTGTGAATGAAGAGAAATGATCTCCTGCTGTAATTCTAGCCTCGGATGGGAAACTTGTTGTTCTGAAACTAAAACGTGGGGGTAGTGTTTTAAAAAGTGTTCATGTAGTAATTTTCTGTATGTTGTCATGTCTGTTTCTAATTTAGTGTTGATGTAGTAGGTAGGCATGATGAATATGTTTACATCTTCTGTCTATTTCATGCTACTATTTACTATTCTTAGTGAGTCTAGGGTGTTCGCCCCCTGCGCAACATCTAAGGCCGATGTGTCTGTAGGTGTTGGTGATCATGTAGAAACTTCTAATGGAGTCTAAGATAAAGTTGAGGGGCTGTGTGTTCCCCTGTTGAGGAGCATGGTGAGTTAACCCTATACGTTTCGTCAGTCTGTCTGTCGGAAGTCACCTTGGCTATTGGTATTGTTTTTGGGTAACCCGGAGGGAGCCCGCTTACTCAGCTCCACTCGACGGTTCGTATGCTGCTACTTCCCAGCGTCAGCTCCACGTGTGCTCCGGCGGTTGCCCCCGGGCAGGGGCCTTATACATTTACTTTTAGACGCGGCTCCACATTTAATAGGTTGTCAGAGCCATGTTAGCCGTTCCAGTAATTTTGTATCACGTGTCCGCTCCCGAGGTGAATCGGAGATATGGTTTAAGCTTCAAGGGGCATATTTTTATTATTATTGAGTTAACCTTTTTGCGAGTGTTCTATAAGGATTCAACCAGATTTATTAGTTTTCACTAATGGCAAAGTTAATAAGAGTAATTTTCTAAGAAAATGATCGTGTATATTCATTTTGTAGAAACCCTTTCAGTGTTTGTTTTCTGGCCTTGTTGGCCGGTTGACCAGACTTTGCACGGAAAATCTTTCATTTCTCGAACTAGCTCTTCATAAAATGTGCAAGTGCATGTATTATATATTTAAATCTTTTTCTTAAATTATCATATCTATTGCTGAAACCTGTAGTAAAATTCGTAGGTAGTTTAAAACATTTAAACAAATAGACTACAAAAGCGACTTCATTTTATACTATTCAAAGATTCGCTAACAGATCTCGTCCTCTTAAAATTTTATTTTCTTATTTAAATTTCATTAAATAAAATCTTTGTTCATAATTCCAGTATATTAGGCATTTTCAGTTATATTGTAAAAATTTTATTTCTTAAAAACATTTGAAAACAAGAGGTATCAAAATTGGGTTAGTTGCTAATAAATAATTTTCTAAACAAGAAACATTTTGAAATTTTATAAAGGGGAACTGTATTGTTTATATATTATTATTACTTCGTCTAAGATATTGGTTGAGATGTCAATAAGTAATTTCACCAAGGAAGGAAGGAAGTAATAAGGTTCCTATACTTAATAAATGTCAATCAATTACAGGTGAATCATTTCCATTAATTTTAGTGATTGTGTTGGGAGTGAATGAATTATTGCTTGCGTTACTGTAATTTTCGCTAAAATATTTTGTATAAATTGCTAAAATATATTTCAAAGTTTGTTTTTGAATGAAGGGAAGAGATGATATTTAAGTTTATATATTACCGTGTATATATATTTATTTATATTTTTATGTATATATTGTAACTTCACGAATATATATCTTTTTTTCCCACCACAATGCATCTACCCCACAAAATTTCTACACCATCCAAAGGTTGGCTGGTAGAGAATGCCTTGGGCATTAAGCCCGCCGTTGTACATGTGTGCATGAAGTTTTAAAATAAATAAATAAATAAATATTTTATCTTGGCAACGTGTACCTATGTTAATTTCATAATAAATAAAGAAACAAGCTTACATTTGGTTTTATAATATTTGTTAGAATTCAAATAAAAATACAGCTATTTCTTTTTTAGACCTTCTTAAAATTAAGTAATAATATAAGATATATAACCTTAATTTTAAACTTAATTGCGAAGCTATTTTTAGGAGTGCATAAAGTTGAAACGGTACACGAGTCACCCCTCTGCAATTCACAAATTTTGCAGACTTTAGATAAAAATGAGAAGAGGAAAGTTAACTTATTCTGAACTACTTTCTTAAGTGAGTTTATTTTCTAGTATTTTATCTATACTTATATACTATATAAAGCTGAAGGGCTTTTTTGTTTGCTTGAAAGCGCTAATCTCAGAAACTATGGATCCGATTTGAAAAATTCTTTCCGTGTTAGATAGGCCATTTATCGAGGAAGTCTATATATCATCACGCTAAGACCAATAGGAGCAGAGCAACAATAAAGAATATTACAAAATCGGGTGAAAATTATTATGCTACGGGCAATAGAAGTAAACAAGGTTACGTGTTTAAGCTAGTATTTGTACATTATATATATATTTAAACAAATATGGTACTCAAAAGTATTGTACCGCGTGTATGCCGTTTATCGTGGCAAATCGCAATTTCACAAGAATCAAAGCATCTCTATGCCAAATTTAATTAAAATCGGTGTAACGGTTTAGCCGTAAAAGCGTAACAGACATATAGATAGACCCTGTCTTATCGAATTTCCTATACTATTCGAATTATATTAGTATGGCAATATTTAATATTTATTATTAAGTTAAAAATATATAAAACTGATAGAAAAATGGGGTTCAGTATATTTCTATTTAGTATATATTTTTTTTAAACTTCCTTTCTAAGGAGTGAGTGTTAATTTATGTGTATTATATATTTTTAAACTCACTACTACCCAGATAGACCCTGCGATGTCTTCGTGGTACAGTTTTACGTCTGTAATGTATGTGTATAGGAAACAAAATAAATAAGAAAGTTTACACGTAACTTGTAACTGCGTTGAAAACCAGAAATTACAAACGGCTTAAGTTTGTCCGCCATTTGATTTCTCTTAATTTATACAAAACTAAATCGAATAAACAAAACACAAGATAGGGAATCAAGATACAATGTCATGTATAAAGATGATATAATTATGGCGTCGACACCTGAAGCGGAATGCGGTTGCCAAAACGGAACTAATTTAATAAAACCGGTCGAGCTATTCTGGTTCAAATTGTAAACCTTCACCTTCAATTAACTGAAGTATCGAATTGAATTCAAAGTGTTTCGGCAAATACAATCAATTGTTAAATTTAGAAAACAAGTGATTTAATCGCGCGTAGTACGGTACTAAGTTTATCCGAAATCCTAAATTATATATATTGAATTAAAACAAAAAAAAAATAACAACTTCTCTACGATATATGATGGTTTCGATTTCTCACTGCTTGCCTATTTTTGTAACTATCACTCAGACAGTCAGGGAAGAAAATTACATTTTACAGAATCTAATCTGCTCTGATTAGATGTAAAGCGATTTTGAAGGCAATTTAACTTCGGATTAGCATTTCATTATGGAAGTTACAGTTAAATATTGCTGGTACATTTTTTTAATCAGAGTAACCTCTACTAAACTTTTAAATCGTATTTCCACAGTGATTTTTTTTATAAAATATACTCATAAACTATGAATTTAACTTGAAATAACTAGCTTTGAAAATATATGTTTGTGTGTAATGAATTTGAAAACATTAATGACTCATCGCAGTGGTAAGTTAGCCGTTTTAGTGTTATAAAATACAATTTATTGAAGACGTACTTTAAGTTCAAGGCTTAAATAATATAGTGAGAATTTTGTATCCTACTTAACAACGTTACATTTAACAATAAACATAACACTTTTTGTATAACAATATAAATTCTCTCATCAGAGGAGTAGGCGGGTAACAATAATAGGTACCCATGTAAATATCACTCTGCTAGTATTCTCATGAAACAATAGCTCTGTTTTATGCTACATTTGATAAAAAAGACCAATAGAACAAAGGAATACTGCACAAAATAAATATTTTGGAAGAGAAAATTGAAATAAAAACTTGTTGCTCGTCTTTATTTTACGTCAACAGCGAGGTTGCGAAATATACAATTCAAAATAAATTTTCTTTAAAGAAGGCTCAGATTGTACACTGCGGCTTCTGTGAAGTCGCAATTAAAGAGTTTGTACAATATTATCCATTTGTTGCAAACGATCCATTACTACGGTTGATGAAGACCTTAAGAAGACTTTTACTTATCCAACTTCGAATCTTAATGGCAATGAAACAACAACCTGGCTATTTAGGGGTGAGATGAAGATATACTGGGTGATAATATTTCAATGTGATTAAATAATTCTTACTCTCCGAGGAAAGAAAGAAATACTATCTCAACAGCTGGTGTAGGTCTTGAAGATGTTAATTTTTCAAGTTATAGAGGTTTTTGTTACATTAAAAGGGTTACCAAAACACATTTAAATCTAAATCTTAAAGTCTCGAATAATAATAATTTTATTCTATTCTAAAATAATGTTTGTGGCCCTTTTAATTTGGTATGTACTATACATTTTATAAAAAAAAATTGGCTAACTACGTTTACTATTAACCTATTTCTTTTCTACGTAATATTTTCTTTGTCGTGTTAAATACGAAATAAGAATTTTAAGAGTTACTAAAATCAAATTTTTTAAGGTCCGCCTGTAGTATTTTAATAAAGCAAAAGAAAGACACATTGTTGTTTTTACGACGGCCACTAGCTCATAAATAATACCAGCTAGGTCTTTACGTATTTACATTGCTGTGGAGACAAACAATTAATATTATGTTGTATTTAGACCGTTGCGAAGTATATAATACTTGAACTGAAATGTTTATTTATGATTATACGGTGACTTGAGCTCCTTAATTCTCAATTGTTCTCGTTCAATCATTTTGTGAGTCACGTTATCCTGATAGCAACCGCTGATTGTTATATTTGTTTTTTGTGACTTATTTTATGTCTTGTTTTGTTATAAGTACGCTTTAAAGATAAAATAAGCAAAAAAACATACTACCGGAGTAAGAACAATTTATATTTATGTGAACTTCTATTTTTTTATACCAAAGCTGAATTATGTAACTCTAAAATTTTCTTGAAATCAAGAATTATAATATACACATGTGTGTAAACCTATCTAATAAACAACAAAAGTGTTGTTATTTAAACTTTCATTTCCTCCTCCTTTCTTCTTACAGTCTCTGATGTATATCAACATTTGCTATATTATTAGACCTACACATAAAAAGTTTAAAGGCTTTGTTAGCGATAATTTTGAAGTGTGTAAAAGGATATTCTATCAAAACTTTTGTTCAAGTTGTCAGTGTCAGCGAATTAGCAACCCCTTTTGAAATGTAAAGATATCAATGCAGAACTTTTCGAATTTCTTTTTACGACTGTAGAGAGTAGGATTAAACTTTTGTATATAAATATATTAGTTTACTGAACTTTAAAAAACCGATCAAGTGTGTGTCTGGTCATGCATAGAATACGATTCCGTAGTCATCCATAATTGATACGAGTATTTAGAAGGCGGGGTTGGTATTTATTACTATGAATAATGTTTACTTATTATTTCGTTATTTCTGTACGAAGTTTCCCAAGGAAGGCATATTACAAGTTAGGCCTCTATAAATCTTGGTCTAAAAAGTTTTCTAAGTCCTTATAGTTTTCCTTCCAAGTTCATCATGTGGAATATCATCATGAATATTCTAGACTTTCGACCCAGCCGTTTTGCTTTTAGAGACTTAAAATAGATGTAAGGTACCTAGCACACATTATAATACTACCTCACTTAAATTAATAGATAATAAGGTAAAGACAATAATTGTTACATATTAAATTAAAGGTAGCCAAGTTAAATCCAGTTTATTTTACGTTTTTTATAGTCGGCTTAATGTTTTCTTCAACATATATTTAGTCATAAAATTTTAACTTTGGTATCGATTAAAAGCTCTTTTAGATTTTTACCGTCAGTTAGAATAAATAAAAAACAGAATTTGTCATAAGTAAGAATCTTAACAGTCAAGGTACCAGGCTGATTTCAACACGAGCATGGCTCAGCCGGGCGGTACTACCTGCGCACAGAAGATCACCGTAAAATGACAGCGTTCGTGTTTTTTTGGCGTGGGTGAGACAGGAGGCTCAATGATGCAGAAGCGTCATGAGGCTGCCATGGTGTGGGTCACCATGCTGCATTGTCTACATTCGCGGGTATGATGACAACCACTCTTGGATTCTGCTTATGCTTCCATCAGGCAGAGTAGAGACATATTAGCAGAGCTATAAATTTAAAAAAATATTGGCAATAGAAGTGAAAAGTTGCCTAACTCTTAATATTAAAATTTGTAATTTCATAATGTTTGAATTAAAATTATCAATACCAATCTGGTTTCGCATCTATTGACAGTCCGAGCAACAATTATTTTCATGTTTATAAAGTTTTTATTATTCAAATACCTATATAAGATCATGACAAAATAAAAACATTATTCAATTTAAATAACTTCTAATGTACAATTTACTTAAATTTCAAAGTACTTGATTTTTAACATTATTTTATTTGCATTACTTTAGTTACCATAACCGATTGTATCTTTTTTAGAACAAATTGAAATAATTGAAAATACAAAAAGTCTAAGTATTGTTGATATTAAAGAAATGAAAATATTTAGTTCAAATTTCGTCGGGTCTTCTCATCGTCGATCCCACAGTGCCTAATAACGAAAGTCCTTCAGTATATTAAAACTATAACAATGTTATTTTGATGTGCTGATGCGGTACAATGTCGAGATAACCTAAGTTCTATGAACAATAATGCGTGCGTCCTACCCGTAATCAAAATACGGAGCCGAAACGTGGACACTTACGGTTCGACTGGTCCATAAGTTCAAAGTCGCTCAGCGTGCTATGGAGAGGGCTATGCTCGGCGTTTCTCTAAGGGATCGCATCAGAAACGAGGTGATCCGACAAGAAACCCGGGTCATCGACGTAGCCCACAGGATTAGCTAGCTGAAGTGGCAGTGGGCTGGTCACATTTGCCGAAGAACCGCTAACCGCTGGGGTAAACGGGTTTTTGAGTGGAGACCGCGACTCGGCAAACGTAGTGTAGGACGTCCACAGGCCAGGTGGAGCGATGATTTGCGCGGGACGGCTGGCAGGAGCTGGATGCGAGAAGCCATAGATCGAACTAAGTGGCGTGAAATTGGAGAGGCCTATGTCCAGTAGTGGACTGTGATAGGCTGATGATGAAGTTCAAATTTATTTAAGTATTGCGTAAAAACCGCATCAATCGTCATTTTATATTTTGTAGTACTGAGTTTTCGCTCATTGGAGAAATTTATATTAAATGTTTCAATGAAAAATTCAATTAGTGGTAGATTTTTGTTATCTGCAAAGTAAATATTGAAATTTCCACTTAAAATCGGTACATTATCATATTTTTCGCTAAATCTCGAATATTTCCGAATCTTCTTTGGTATAAATCATCAAATTTACGAATAAAAATGATTACATCTGTCTCATAGATTTCCCAGGCAAAATATAAAAGGCAATCATTGAAATATATTGCCCATTCTCGAAATTGCAACGAGCAACGATATTTCGCCTCTATCAGAAACATTAACACCAATGCTTCTAGTGAATTTAGTATGTATGTCTATATGTGAAGTAATGAAGTGTGCCGTATTTTGAAAAATAGCCTGCTGCTGGATCTTCGGGTCCTTTATAATTTACAAAAAAGTTAAAATTCGGAATATTTAGTGGTTCTTCGTTTTTCATACGAGTTTCTGACTAAAGCAGTACATTAGATTTTTTACGAGAAAACGACAATTTTTTCAATTTTAACGTTAGATTCTTTCGATGACTTGTTGATATTTTATGATGTTTATCCTTTTTAATTACTCAAGTTTTTTATATATTTAAGCTGCCAAAATGACTCTGCCCTGCCTGATGGAAAGCATGAGCAGAATCCAAGAGTGGTGGTCACCATCCTCAATGCGAAAAAGAACAATGCAGTATGGTGACCCACACTATGGCAGCCTGGGGGGAAAGGGGATGGTGAGGGGGATAGGGGGCGTTGGATTGGGGTATGGGCCTCCGGTATCCTCACTAACTCAATGAAACACAGCGTAAGTGCTGTTTCACACCGGTTTTCTGTGAGGCCGTGATATCACTCCGGTCGAGCCGGCCCATTCATGCCGAAGCGTGGCTCTCCCACGGTATAAAGATAAGATAAAAATATGATTTAATTAAAAATAAATGTTATTTAAATTTTTACTATAATTTAGTATAAATTTTAACTGTACCAACAACTTCACTAAAAAGTTTAAAAATTTCAAAAACTTCAATCGATTAATGTGTCAAATTAGAAATGTCATAATTTTTTAATTTAAGTCATCAATGGTGATGCGTTGACGCAATGACGCAAACTCATAAGATTTTCCCATAAAATTTAAATTAAAATGAATAGGGGAGAATATTATGAGTTCGAATCACCGCGTCACCGACATAATGAAATTTAATATTAATTTTTTTAATTAAATTACAATTTGAACATTATGAATTTTTTATTGTACCCATTACCCATTTTACAAATATCTTTTTTTTATAAGCTTTTACTTCTATCGGCAGTTCTTTTACTAAAATAATGTGTAAAATTAGAAATTTCATATTGTTTATATTTAAATAATCAATAGTGACGCGGTGATTCGAACTCATAAGGTTTTCCCTACTAAAAAGTGACGCATGTCGGTGACGGTGACGTCGACGCGGTGACGCGAATGTATAAGATTTTCTTTTGACAAAAATTGATTTTTGTTGATCTAAAACGTGCTCAACAAGTCTAAAATATAAAATTCTTGAAAAATATAAAAAATGCCATTGCGTGATGTCAATGTAGTCTTGTCTCCAATGCTGAAGAAAGGCCGACGGCTTTTTAATAATCTTGGAAGTTGTGTGACTACAGGAAGAGATTCTTACCATAAAAGAGGCGACTGTCTCTGTCTCTGTTTCTCTGTGACTGGCTGGAAAATGTCACTGAAACCACACGAATCTAACATTAAAGTCGAATTTATAAAACTTTAAAGTACAGCATAACCTTTTTTGAAATTATAAATTAAATTAATAAATCAAGTAATAAACAAAGCACCATGTTTTACAGTTTTCAGTCACCACACTTCTTCTAACTTCTTTGTTTTCTTCAGATAACAAAAAAATTGGAGGTGAATATTCAAGAATTATAAAAATAAACAATAATACTTGCCATACACAGATAACTACCGGAAAGGTTCTTAGCGTATTGAATCTAGATGTGCGAATGATGATTTGCTATTGATGTAAACGACGATGTTTTTATTACGCCTAATTTTTACAATATTAGGGTCAGTGTATTCATCAGCCTTTATAGGTCCACTGCCAGACGTATACTGGAACTTTATTTCAAGTTTTCGTTCTATTTACAGTAATGTAAGTGTAAACCACTGCAAGCATAGAAACGTTACGTTTGCATCTTTCTCAAACTTTTGAATGCGACAAATATTTTTATACACAAATTTTTCAGAATATAAAATTGAAGAAAGTATTTATTACACTAATAAGGTAAACTGTATCTTAAAGGATTTCTATTGAAACTTCAAGTGCTTACTCAAACATCTGTAGATGGAAAACATTTCCTTGTCCTTGAATGACTTTCCTTCAGTATATTAAAACTATAACAATGTTATTTTGATGTGCTGATGCGGTACAATGTCGAGATAACCTAAGTTCTATGAACAATAATGTAAAAAACTTGATATTGTTTTGTTTACAGTGAATTGCATGGGTTGTTGTATTCGTGAAGTTTATTGTTAGATTATAACTTAACCATTTTACATTTCATATTTAAAAAATAGAAAACCACTTTGTTTTGGTGTAATAAGAAATTTTAATTTCAAGAGAATTTGACTATTTGCAAATACCTGAAAACTTTTTATTGATCAACATTCCCAAACGTAATAGAAATATTTAAGAATTATTAATAAGATATACTTTTCCAGTACTTATCATTTAATTGATACTTCTCATTTAAAATAATCGTTTATTTAAGATCATGTAAAGATTATGCAAGACCAATTTTATTACTAGCTGTTTATGTTCATAAAAAATGTTTGCGCTCGACGCTTTACGCTTAAACTTTTAAGACCTCTTGCGGTTCATGTTATTTGACTTTTAAATTGAGATTCTATCTCCTTTTAAATCGGCTTTCATTCAACGCCTACGATCCGACTGCTATCGACGTAGTCTCAATGCTGCATTTTCACTACATATTCTAGTGAATACTAAAATGTATACTTAACGGATTATTTGAATTAGTATTGACTGGGCTGTAAATGTTTTGTTCGTCATCAATACGCCTCTCCTTAGGTATTGGTTTATCTGTGTTGCAATAATATTTGATATGAAAATTGCAAAACCGCGTGGCGTTGGTTAGATCTTAGATCATTAGCGTGAGTTATCTTTTGTAATATTCCAACCTTCCGTAACAATTAGATTAAAAATAGAATTAATAAAGGAGACTCCTGCATATTCATGGCGGGAGAGCTTCGGCATGAATGGGTCGGCTCGACCGGAGTGATACCACGGCTTCACAGAAAACCAGTCTGAAACAGTGCTTGCGCTGTGTTATACTGAGTGAGTGAGGATACCGGAGGCTTATACTCCAACCCCTCCCCCATCCCCCTCTCCTCCCTACCCCCCAAAGGCCGGCAACGCACTTGTGATGCTTCTGTTGTTGGAGATGTCCATCTGCGGCGGTAATCACTTGCCATCAGGCGATACGTCTGCTCGTTTGACAGTGATTGGATAAAAAAAATCCCAAGTACTATTGAGTAAGTGACCCAAAAACGTAGACAACGAAGAATAACAAATAAAGACATTTACAACGATTTCATCAAAGTAATGATTTACGAATGTTGGCTTTTAATGTAAAATATAAGAAAAAGAATCAAACCGAGCTTCTTTAAATTTTTTTGTTGTCCTAGCTGGATTTGAAGAAACAGTTTGACGAAGGTGACACAACGAATTATCAAACAAACGGTGAGTTTGACCTGGTGAGCTTCGAAGCAATACGCCACAACCAGTACTACTCTTGCTGCGTGGAGCCTTATCCTGATATCACTTACGTTATCAAGTTAAGGAGAAGACCCATGTTTTATGTTTTCAATCTCATTCTACCCTGCCTACTTATCAACGGTATCGGTAAGTTAATAAATTGCGTTCTGTTTTGATCAATTTATAAACAGTGTTTTTTAGGTAAATCATTAAATATTTTATACGTGTCACTGACTTGAGCCGAATTTTAAAGAATTCTGTGTAGCAGAATTTGATTTTTACTTAAATATGTGTACCTAATGGTACTGGTACCTAATGGTGGTCTTCATTCATATCTTATTAAAGAGGAACGACTATAATAAAAATAAATTTGCAGTGTCTAAAGTATATCATAACAATCCTTTAAATAACTTTGTCTTCTTTTAATAGTAGGCTAAATAAACTCATTATAATTATTATTTCAGAAATTATTATACTTACATAAGCACTGCCTAAAAATTTTTATGGTTATTATAAGCAACACAAACTATAAATAAAATAAAAATAACGTACTGACGTTTGCGTACAAACAACATGAATATTTGATTACATATTTCAGTAAGTGCAGATGTGTATACGTCAAAGAAATAAATCAAACTAATCTTTCCATAGTTATATAGGTAGTCTCGACAAGAGTGTACTTTTTTAAATTTAATGTCAGTTTTTCTTTGTGTAATTCGTATTGCTTTGCAGACGCTTTTAAAGGTCCCAAAATAATGACATGACTTCACGTAAGTTCTTATGCTCCAATTTAATATATGTCCGCCAGACAACTATTTTAAAACCTTTTACAAGAAGACAGACCGTACCAAGGGACCAAACATCCCCTTTACTCAATTTTAATGCCTCTATGGGTAAGAGCGCGCGCGTTAATTTTCCGTTTAAATTACTATTACTAATACATGCCTCAAATTCTAAAATTATTGTTGTTATGAGCTTTGATTTACAAGTTGTTATTTAATCAATTAGCTTATTTTTTCATAACTAGCTGATTTTATTTTATTTTTTTTATTTAACTTAACGTACATTGGCGGACTTAATGCCTAAGGCATTCTCTACCAGTCAACCTTTAGGTGATGCAGAGAAAATAGGAAGTAGGTGCAATTAGGTTTATTTGTAAGGTTTTAAATACACATACATATGTATACTTCTACTGATTCTTTTAAATATTGATAATTAATTGATGTGAGCTAACTGTAAGAGAGAGAGAGAGAGAGAGAGCTCATTATATGCTAATACATGTCTCACACAGTCTCATGTGCATGGACAATGCCCCCGCGCTCTTATTACTTCACTTCACTTCACATAGATCACTGATTAAAACTGAGTTTAGGAGATGACTGGTCTCTTTTGGATCGGTCTATCTTCTTGTAAAAGATATTATAATAGTTGTCTGGCGAATATATATAAAAATTGAGCATCAGAATTTACCTGAAGGTAAGTCATTATTTTTTTACCTTAAAAGCGTCTGCAAAGCAATACGACTACGAAAAGTGCCTGGGAAAGTGGTTGGGTATTGACGACTAATTTTTAACGACATTTTCCAAAGTATCCGTAAAAATTAGTTTTCAGAATTTACTTGAGATAAGCAATGTTTTTATGTACCTTGACAACCTGGTACCTGGAAATTGGTCATCTAAGCTAGCTAGCAGATAGGGATACAAAGGTATTACATACTAACACTACTCAATCATCATCCGTTCGTCAGAAAATACGTGACGTCTGGCAGTCCTCAAATCTTGGACTACTATAATACAATAGAGTATGGCTTTCCCTTGTACTTAATCAGGATTGACCCTTTCATTGAAAATTCTGTTTCGCTAAGAAATATCGAGTTCCTAACATTTTTGAGATTAGCCTTATTTCCTAGTGTGCTTACGCCGTTGTGAATTTTGTGAAGAGTTCAACTACTTTCATTCATTGATCTACATTTGGCCGTTTCTTTCTGCCATCTTTTAAAAAACGTGACTGTTGGACTATATATACATATACATATACATTTAATTCAACGCTTTCACTACCACATAGGCTTATTAGAAGTGATTTTAAACTTTTGCTTTAGTTCATAGTACTCATATATATACTTTAAATACTATTCTGATTTATGTAATGAAATGACTCAAAGACTTCATAATAATAATGTTTTATTTTCTTCCACAGAATTTAGAACTTATTTTACTAATTCTCTTACATATATCTGTTAGCTCTACTAGTGTTCTACGTGCCATCAGAATCAGGTGAAAAGGTCACCTTGGGGATAAGTGCGCTTTTATCCATGACGGTTTTCTTAATGACAATACGGGACACATTGCCGCCTACTGAAAAGACACCTCTTATTAGTAAGTAAATATTTCTTAGTATGTCTTTTAAATAATATGACACAAAGAAACCGATAACTTCCTACATTGACATTTTATGGTTTTTGGTTTCCAGATCATTTTTTAGGGTTACGTTGGACAGTACTCAAACAGACCCGTAATATGTACAGCCGGTTTCCATATGCAAAATCCAACTTTGACGATCGTATCAGCTCATATCAACCACCTTATTATTTTAATCGTATTTCTTGTAAGCCTTGCTGATTTATTAGTTGCTTAGTCACAAACTTTATGAGCAATCATCTCTGTTTCTCGGTGTATATTCAATTCATATAATAATTAGTGTTGAAGTTAAGGCTTTTACGTTGGAATTGCCATTAGGATTTTTCATATCATGTCATTTCATCAAACATTTCGGGTTCTAAGGACAATTTCATGGAGATAGTTTGTTTTTTCGAAAGACAGTCCCCATTTCATATCAGTCACATTTTTTACATTTATTATCATTATTTCATTACGACGAAGACTTGAAGACTCAAAGACCTTAGAATTAAAAACTTTAAATACTTGATATAAGCAGAAATAACTGATCCGGCTGGTTGCTATCTCGTCAAGAGAAGAAGACAATTTCATATGTTTTTAAACTGAGTAAATATCGCTTCTTCCTTGATTTCTCAAATCACTTTATTTCTTTTTGTTTAAAAAAATTGTACTGTGATGTGACGGTTGTGAATATATAAATATATTGTAGAATGTTTTTATCTACCTAAAGTTTTCCTATTTCCACAAGTATGATAGGATACAGTCTCTCTCTTCTTCTCAGTGATTCTCTCTTAATTATCTTAAAAGTCTTTATGGCCAAATTATTATGTTTCAAATTGTGTATTGATTATAAAGTAACACATTTTGACACATGTATGTTTGTAACAATGTATTTTGATCGACGCACAATCAATTTTTACTATTATTTCATAAATTTATTATCTTCATTGCGTACATATTACGAAATACTAAATAGAATGAGTGAAAAAAAGGAATAATACAACAAATTTTGCTCTTTACAGGTCTTTATTACGGTGTTAGCACTTGTTTGGTGTCATTCTCAGCATCTTTATCCGTCGTGACACTCAACATATCTTACAGGCCAGTCCTATTTATTCATGCATTTTACCTGTTTACTTTCAGTTTGTTAATATCTTATTTAAGCCTTAACAGTTGAAATTTCACATGTCAACATGAATCCACATTCTGCCAAGTGTAATTTTTTTTGCAATGTTTGTATTCATAGTTAAAATAAAATTGATTCATAAAAATATTGTGTCCGACTTCGTAGCAGTAAGAACAGCAATCATAGTATTTGTGTCTGTAATTTGACCTGTTTTGTGTATATTTTAGGTTTAGAAAAGGCATATAGCTATTTAAATGCAAATTAGCTAAGAAAATTTAATCCAACATATGAGTGAAAATAATTCGAATATATTTTATAAAGTGTATTTTCTTATNTATATATATTGCGTGAACGTATGGTGTTGCTCGTAGAGGAGTGAGAGGGCAGCCGGTGCCGAACGTGCTGCGAGAGCTCGTGCTGCAGCGCCTCGCGCGGCTCCTCTTCATCAACCTTGACACCGACGCTCCAAAGGTACCCCCTCCCCCATTACTATCTAATTAGTTAGTAAAACTCAATTTATTTCATGTATTTCTTTTAAGAGGTTTGAAAATTTTATAACTATTAAGTAGTGTATAACTAAAGTGATAATAATAATTATTAAAAAGGAGACTAGAATCTAAATGTTCTAGGAGAAACTGGTTAAAATAAAAAGTAGTATTAAATGTTATTTGTAATAAAAAAAAACACCAAGCTTTACTAACCTCTTTTCTAGAGTGAAAGTTTTTAAGAAATATTAGCGAGAGTGGCTGGCATTGTCAATCTTGTTGAGACAGTTTCTGTTACCACAGAAAACATCACTCAAAGTCGTGCTATTTTCGTCTATCGTTGTCAGAATTCTTGACTATTAATATGAAATGTGCTTGGTATGTAATCAAGTCGTGTAGCATGGGGTGGGTTTATACATTTCAACCTGATAGAGTAGTGTGTACATGTAACAAGAATGATTTTAAAGATCCGCAAACATAAATTTGTACATCATAATAATGAATTCCATAATTAACTATTCAAATAATTAGAAAAATCGAGAAAGCAGCCCGTTTATTTTTATTCCAATTTATGTTTGAATATGAGATAGCTTTACTCGTAAAAAAAACAAGTATGAATTAGTTTTGTGCTATGAGACTCAAAATTTTGAAATAAAAATGAACTGGAAATGCTATTCTGACGCCAGTTTTTTAGAACAGTCTTTTTTATGAAGCATATTAATAAGTTAGCAACTACAGCGCTTGTAGAAGCTCTAGCCGAAGACGTACGAGCTTGAAAACGAGCTTTAAACAACTAAACTCCCAGTATAACATCGTAAAGGCTTAACTGTGAGGTGTTTTAAGTAAACTGAAAATAGCGATTTGAAAAATCCAAAAGTTTATGATCTAAAATTTTATTTACCAACCGATAATTTTACCTATATTCTGTTACTACATTTGGAAGAAGATCCTCAAAATTAATATACCAATTAATAATAAATAAAATAAGAAGTACTTTAGCTATCAGTACGTCTCCAATTGGATTCGCCCTTAATAAGTGTACTTCTAGAGTACTAAAATATAAAACACAAAATTCCGTATATAAGTTACGCATTAGATTACAACATTAAAAATATTTTTTTAGGAACGACTAGTAGTTATCTTTCTAAGAAAAAAATATAAAAGCACTATCATTGATAGATCTGAAATGACTATCTTGTATAAATATATTTCGATGTATTTATTCCCAAAGGTTGCCTTCGGCGTCGATACTCGTGTATTTTCTGGATCGTGTATCACTATTCTAAACGT
Source organism: Hyphantria cunea (assembly GCA_003709505.1). Lineage (NCBI taxonomy): Eukaryota > Metazoa > Arthropoda > Insecta > Lepidoptera > Erebidae > Hyphantria > Hyphantria cunea. The sequence continues at coordinate 1,558,303 of PKRV01002605.1, read as the reverse complement.
TGTCATGGGACAAACGTTGCTAAGATTTTTTTCCAGAACCTGTCCTTAGAGAGTAAGTTTACTTTAGGCGGAATTATTGTACATGTCACTTTGATATATCTTTACAATATTTTTTCGTTGAAGAATTTTCTTGTTGAGACACTGTAACCACTAAATACAATATCAGAAAAGTGGTTGAAATTGATTCCGGTAAAATTTTAAGTAATAGATTCCAATTAACACTTTTGACTAGGTGCTTTAGATTTTGTAAGAAGTTGAAATCTTTTTCATATTAGGTTGGCAGAGAAGCGCAACGGCCGTGTCTGTGTGTGTATTTTAGCAGATATCATTATCTGCAGAACAATCGCTGATATAATTAAAATAGCGGCCGTCATATCCATCGCTACTGACTTTTCCAACTGGTTCTCTTCTAACAATCGTACTACACCTTATTTGCTTAAATTGCCAACTGCTGCTGACACCGTGCCGCTTTATGTGGTTTTAAGTCACAGCACAACCACTCCCACATTCAAATTTTGTACAGCGTTGGCACTTCTCAGTAACAGATGACCTAGTGCAATTATAATTATTCGAAATATGAAAATTAGTTCCAAATTGACTGTATTGAAAAATATTCTAAAGTACAGAGTTTGATGGACTAATTTTCTATCCCGAAGTCGTGGCCATTAAAAGTTCTTCGTAAGCACGGTGTCAAAGCCGATTTTCGCGTTAACATTACGTTTACTTTTCTATATTTATTAGGCGCTCTAAATATGCTGAATAACTCTCCATCATGGCAATAAACATTAATGAGATACAAGAACTTACATGGGAACTTTTAGTTTTAAAACTCTTTTATTAGCTTCAGCTGTATGTTTTTGTGTAACCAACTTTTGTAAGCGTGATTTTAAAGGTTTATATATTATTAACTAGCTGACCCGGCGAACTTTGTACCACAATTTTTTTTAGCTTTACCTTTAATTTTCTTCTATACAAACCTTGTCTTGACCATAACAAACGCATAAAACAGAGAATTATCCACTTAGGTGCAGTCGATCAGAAGTTTTTCGCGTACATACATTTAAGTCATTCAGTTTTCTTTATATAACTAGATAAATGAATAAAAGTGTGTTAATTCATAATGAGCTGAGTAACTTTGTCAGTCACCTCATTATAAATTTATTTTTTCATTACAAAATAAAGCCATGTTGTTTAGAAATACGAATCTAGACTTGGATAAGGGTATAAAACAACTTTTAAATCTACCCACTTCTAATAGTTTTATAATAATTATGTCTTAGTGATTATGTACTAATTTTTTAAATTAATATTTTATCCGTGAAGGCCATTATCAACAGGCTTTAACAATTCACTGTTGGACAAAGGCTTCTGTAGAAAGAAGGTTTTGGCTTACTTATATCACGCTGGTCAGGTGGGTTGGTATAGAGTTTGTTTCAAGTTGTCTTTCTCTTTGTAGTGATGGCAGGGCAGGTAAGGGGGTAACACTCCTGCGTTACTCCCTTACCGCCGCTTACTTACGACATCCTTAAGTTGCCTCTTATGATATCCATAGGCGAATAGGGGTGGTGACTCTGTACTTCGAATTCTCAATCCGTCACTACATGAACATATTATATCCTAATGAAATCACAATGCTTCCAACTGTATATGGTATCTATTTTCATGTTGTCAGGGTGACAGCAGCGCGATGGCTGCTGGCGCTGTACAAGTGAACCCTCGTACGGGTTCACGACTGAAAGCAGAGGTGCGATGCGACGGTATACCCATGACACCAGCTTCACCACGGTTCGCACGTCACAACCACAATCATCTTGGTAAGAAACATAGACAAAAAACAAACTGTCCTAAAGCCTCATCATAGAAGCAAAATGCGATGTAATTACTCAGTTGATCAAAATGAAAATGGGTAGAAAAGTCTAAGAGTTAAAAATATCACAGAATTATCAATTCCCAATTAATTAATTTCAGTAGGTTTTTATGGTGTAATGTTCTAAGGATTTAAACACTTGAACTTCTTGGAAACTTAAATCCTTTTACTTATAATGGTCCATATACTTACTATAACTAATAATTAATTAAAATCAATGATTGAAAATTATACATTGTTATCATTCAAATTGAATTTTACTACTACGGAGTAACGAACTACGAAGTGGCTGCTAATCCAGTATCGTAATATAGAAATTATATCGCTGCATATATTTATACAATTTCTCAATATTAACCATTGGGCCTGCCAGACATAGTCACCTCGTCTGGTTGAAAGTTTCTTAGTGTTGGAGGGACAGGACATCTTTATATCTCTATAAAGTTGGTAAAAAAAACTGGCGGTCTATTAACAATATAAATAAAAGTGATCCTTATCATCGATTTTACCGAAATCATAGGTTTCATTTCAAGTCAAAGCTTTGCCGTATATTAATGTCGACAGATATTTAAATAATTTAAATATTCTTTATTGAAAATTCGTTTCATTACGGTACGACATTGGCTCGAATCGCCCTCGGCGTATTGTTGAATTTTTGTGAAGTATAAAGAATAAAATGTTACCGAGTTCAAATTCAGTTTTATAGTTAAATAAGAAAAGGAATTATTTTTTACCTTTATCTAAATATTTGCCACGGTTGATGAAGAGTTATAATAGCTGAGTTGAAAAATTCCATTAAATTTTACTACTAACAAATATTTACTCGTAGATTCTTTCATTGGTAAACCAGACGTTTCACTTTTGTTAGGCCGGAAGTCGTATTTGTATTTACATTTATTTTTTGTGTTATAAAAAGCTTTATAGCGATATATAACATAAAAAGTTGGTAGATATTTTGAAAGTAGGATTATCACACAAACAGAAACATCGTAAATATACTCTTATATACATAATTCAATATAATTTTTAAAGTCAATTCTGTATACATACTCACACACTATACATTCAAGAATCAATATATTTTTATCCACTTTACCTATCGACTTTGAAAGTACTAGTTGCATAATTCACGATGTCTTCCCAAGTACTTACACAAGTACAAGTACTACAAGTTAATATATTATATTGCTCAGTTGAACAGATGATCCACCCTTTCCAAAAATTTTAGGAGGCCCAGTTGTTTCCTTAGTCGATTTTCTTAGTTAAAGTATTTCCAGTATATGGCTGTAATACACGAGTATTCGTTATTGGCGTAACCAGGTCAAGAAAAATCTTTCATTTATCTTTCCAGAGTCAAGATTGTCTATGTTTTTTCTCCATATAAGAAGATTTCTATTTATAGATATTAGTATTGAAATAAAATATATTTTAAATTATGCATCAATCTTATTCTTAAAATCTTTTAAAAGGTTACAAGGTACCTAAAGTTGGACTATAATTTTATATTAATGAAGATTATTGTCATTATATCAGCAAATGTGGGTCCAACAAATGCTGGCAGCGGTGGAGCAAGTGGTGCAGTAGCCGAGACTGTCTGTGGGAGCACGTGTTCCAAGTGCGCGTGCTGTGGTTGCACATTACGCGAGGCTGCTGCGAGACACGAACAGAGAGTTGCCGCCAACGAACGCCTGGAACGGGCTAACCTTGAATGGAAACAGGTGAGGGAATATTGGTTCAAGCACAATCATTTTTTCCCCTTAAACCCAGACATATAAACTTGAGTAAATGTTACGTCGATTTCAGATGATATTTTAAACAACACTTTTCGTATAATTTCTGTATAACTTATGTCTAAAGCTGAGTAGGCGTTTAATGCATAGTTGTCGATATAAAATAAAAAAATGTCGTAATCTTACCCTAAATCCATCCATACAAAAGTATCGAGGTAGCAAACAATTGTTTATTTTCCTGTTTTACAGCAATGGAAGTTCTAATAGAGCATCAATTTCTGTACTTGTGTATAGCTATAGTATACGTACATATATATATAATGTTTCGGTAGATTAATATAATAATAACAACGTCTACAAATACAATTCTCATAATGGTAAAAGAGAACAAACTGAAATTATAACATAGTTTAGCTTATACCTTTGTGTTGCGGTTTTGCCCCGTTTTCGCGGTGTTAGTTACTTTCACAAACGCAAAGTGTGAATAATGATTTGGGGACATTAATTTACTATAATGTTCTCAAGTGTTTTGTATATTTATCGATTAAACTTTTGACATGTGATTTTATAAAACGATATTAATGTTTTATTATTAAAATTAAAGATTTACATAAAATCCTTTTTAAAACATATGTTAACAACTACTTAGTCTTTTGAGCTGTCAAAAGAAAGCAAATCTTATAAATTGTTGTTAATTAATAAAAAAAAATATTAACTGTATTCACATTATGGTCCGTTTACGAAAAAGCTTGAAAAACTATAACTCGACAACACAAAAAGTTTTGATCAAATTTATATAGCCCTATATCATGAATTTTGACACCTCATTTAATAAAATCAGTTTGGTAGTTAGACGCTATGGTAGACATTAAATCATACGTAGACTGTCAAAACTATTACCTTTCCTTTTGGCTCCGCAATGTTCGGTTAAAAAGAAAGTGAAATATGAAAAGAATACTACTATGTATCATTTATTAAAGTCAAACTAGGCGTTTTATCAATTGCAGAAATCGTAGTCTACGTTACCTCTTAACTATCTCAGCTTGGTCCGTGTTATTTAGTATACACTACGAAAGGGAAAAACCCTCCAATGTACCCCTTTTTATGAAAATCCTGTCGATATTTAACGTTAATAGGATGAGTGCAAAAACCTATAAAGAAAAATAACTAACGAAATTATGTTCTAATTTCGACCTGGAAGACCACTAGTTTATTTAGTAGTGTCACTTAAAATGACATAATAGTTAAAAGAAATTTCAAGTTATTTTATGATTCAGAAGAACTTATAATGCTAATAAAAATGCGTCCTGGTGCATAAGTCCCTAGTGAACACGGTTGTGTTGTCTTAGAAAGTGCTCGTAATCAGTTATAGTAGAGTTACAACTATGGCTACCGGGTCGAGTGACTGCAGTGAACTTGACTTTGCCTTGACATTTCTGCAGAGACATGGAAACCTAAAATAATATGTTGTCGTATGTGGGTTCTTGCCAAAGACTGAAATAACAGTGATCTAATTAGATTTATGTCATCTGTGTCTGTCAATCTGTTTTTAGGTAAAATTTAATTCAATGAATACCTCTTTTCTTTAATGAAGTCTTATCAGTATATAACGGCTGAATAGATAATAAAAGAAATGTTAGTTCTTTTTTAAATTTTACTTACATATTTTTTTCAAGCTACTACTTTCACAAGTAAGTTTGCACATCATTCAAAAGCCATATAGATTTATCGAGACTTTTTGAATTCAATGTATTTACTGAGTAAGTAGGGCGAACAGCATCACTTTGAGAACTGAACGTCATGTGTGCTATTTCCTAAGGTCAGTTCAGGGTGATTTGTGGTCATAGAGAGATAGAACTTTTAGTGTTTAGATGCCATAGCCTAGTTTAAATGTTAAAAAATATTTTAAATGTGAAGTTTGTTCTATCCCTATAACGTACTCTATATAGAATTTTTATAATAAATTCATAACAATGTCTTTATAAAGCTTTTTAAGATACTTGTGTTATGATGTTTTTAATATAATAAACTTTCATACTTTCAAACATGTTTCTAATACAGGTATTGTATAGTGTCGTATCTCCACAAAACTCGACGATAGGTTTGTAAACTATTTAATGTTTGTCTTATCACTTAATATCTGGTTTTAAGTGAAATCATTTAGTGTTATTATAGAGCTTAGTATAACAAAAGAGAGATGAACTCTTCAGATATGTTTTTTTTATGGAACAGGGGGCAAACGAGCAGACATATCGCCTAATGGTAAGCGATTACCGCTGCCCATGGACAACCGTAACACCAGAGGCGTCACAAGTGCGTTGCCGGCCTTGGAGGATGAGAAGGGGGATGAGGGGAAGGGTTGGATTATGGGCCTCCGGAATCCTCACTCACTCGGTGAAACACAGCACAGGCGCTGTTTCACACCGGTTTTCTGTGAGGCCGTGGTATCACTCTGGTCGAGCCGGCCCATGGATGCCGAAGCGTGGCTCTCCCTGTATTTGAATATTAATTTTCTTCTAAGACAAACTATTAATATCATAATGCAGAAGCATCTCATTAGACCGCCATAGTCTGGATCGCCATACTGCATTGTTGCATTGTCAACATCCATAATGAACATGGTGACCTCTAGTCTTCGATCAAGCAGAGTTGATTTGGCAGGCTCAAATATAAAAAAGAATATTTTTATTTTTATTTTATTTTGAAACTTCATGCACACATGTACAAGGCGGGCTTAGTGCCCAAGGCATTCTCTACCAGCCAACCTTTGGATGGTGTAGAAATTTTGTGGGGTAGATGCATTGTGGTGGGAAAAAAAATATATATTCGTAAAGTTACAATATATACATAAAAATATAAATAAATATATATACACGGTAATATATAAACTTTATATACATACACTATGATGCACACTAATACATAAACTTTACATACGTACACTGTGAGTGGGTACTAAGTTGTTTACTAATTAAGGCTTTCCTGCCATCTGGTAAAAAGGTGGTTTTTACATTCTTCTTAAATGAGTCACGGCTTGTAGACATCCTGATTTCGAGTGGGAGCGTGTTCCACAGCATTACAGCCTGCACAAAGAATGAGGAGTTCACAAAATCAGAATTGTGAGATGGACACAAGAGAAGCAGATTGTTAGAGGAGCGGAGATTTCTATCGTGATTCGACGATAAGAAACGTAGAAAGGGTTCAAGGTAAGTTGGTAAAGATGGGGAGTTAAGGAACGAGAAAAGATAGGTCAGCGCTCGCTGACTGCGGCGCTGGCGAATGGGTAACCACGTTAATTGAGTACGGAAAGTAGATACATGATCATACTTGCGTCGATTGTATATGAATCGAATGCAGTTATTAAGAAGACGGTCGAGTTTATTGAGTGTCTGCATTCAGGTCGAAATAACACACATCACCTTAGTCGATTAGAGGAATAATGAGAGACTGTGTGAGTGAGAGTTTCGTTTTAGGAGGCAAGAAGTTCTTAAGACGGTAGAGTGTTCGCAGGTTACCTGTTACTTTCTGGCTCAAATGAGTAACATGGGCTCGCCAATCAAGAGTTGAATCGATGAATAGGCCAAGATCCTTGACTACGTCGCTCCAAGGTATGACTAAGCCGTTGAAGACGACCGGCGAGACAGACTTAGTATCCAAACGCTCTTATTGTTCTTGCTGCCAATTAGAATTGCTTGGCACTAAGTAGGGTTAACTGATAGCCCGAATCTCATAGACCAGGATTTTATGTATTCCAGGTCCCTGTTGATGTTGTCGATGGCTTGCGATATGTCCTCCACTCTTACCTGCGAATACAGCTGCAGATCATCGGCATACTAGTGATACAAACACCGAAGGTGATCAGTAATGAGGTTAATAAAAATAGAGAATAGGAGAGGAGATAAAATTCCGCCTTGAGGAAGGCCTGTGTAGAGGTTTCGCCAGTTCGATGACAAGTCATGAACACGAACACTGTGCTGGCGCCCCTGAAGATAGGTAGAGAACCATTCCAGTGCCTCAGGGGACACCCCAAGATACCCGAGGATTGTTAGAAGGATTTCGTGACTGACGGTATTGAAGGCATTAGAAAAATCCACCAAAACCAGAACAGTAACTTTGGTGTCCTCCATGCCCTTCCTTATATCGCCTGTCACTTTAAGAAGAGCGGTAACAGTACTATGACCGGGCCTAAAGCCAGACTCCAGAAGACTTAACAATTTTTTACGGTATACAAATTCAGAGAGCTGCTTGTATACGCAGGCCTCGAGGACTTTAGATAGGAAGGGGAGGATGGAAATGGGTCGAAAGTGTTCGGGTAGTGAAGGATTATTTTTTTTGGGAAGAGGTATGACGAAAGCCTTTCGCTAAAGAGAGGGAAAGATTCCAGAGTCAAGAGAGTAGTTTATTATGTGAGTTATTGCCAACAGCATATAGTCCAAGATGGTAATGACCATGCGTCGACTAATACCATCACATCCCAACGAATTGGAGCGGATAGATAGTATGATCTTCTTGATATCCGCAGAAGGCACTGGAAAAAAATCAAAAGAGTTGATGTTGGGGCTGGTAAGACCAGATAGGTAATTCAGCGTTTGGCACTTGGTTTGAAGGTCCAGCGTTTAGTGGATGAGAAATAGCGGTTCATATCATTTAAACCGATGGTGTTCTTAAACTCTGGACGAGGCTTATTGCCAATACCTAAAGTGTCAAGAAACTTCCAGATGCTGGAAGAAAAAGATGACTCTATATTTTGCAGAATATGTCGGCGTTTAGCATTGCGTATCACCTGGTTACATCGATTTCTTGCAGTTTTATAGCAGTTCCACTTGTCCTCACAGCGATCCCTCTTGAATTTGAGGAAGGCCCGATCCCTTCGCCTCATCGCAGTACGCACCTCATCTTTCAACCACGGTGCCGGATATGGTACTTCATTAACTGTATTTTTTTTATATTTAACGTTATTTGACTGCCTCGATGGCGCAGTGGTAGCGTATGCGACTGCTGTGCTTGAGGTCTCGGGTTTACTGGGCGAACCAAATGTTTGTATGATCTGCAAATATTTGTTTCGAAGTTTGGGTGTTTACTATGTATAATATGTAAGTATTTACAAAAATAAGTATATGTGTATGTATATCAGTTGTCCAATACCCATAACACAAGGTCTGCTTAGCTTGGGACTAAGTGACGTTGTGTGTTAAATGTCCGAAATATTTATTAATTATTTATTTGTTTGAAATAGTTGTTTTAGCTAATACTAGTTACATAATAATAACATAACATTGTTAGAAGAACATGAAAAATACAGGACTCTTAATCTATATATAATATTTAATATACGTAATACAAAGGAATCTTTAGGTTGTAAATGTTCTCTGTATCTTGTTTACTTTCAATATTATATCGTATTAACACAACAATTTAAAATTACTTTCACATTCGTATATAATGTACAATATAAAGATAAACGCTCGCTCTTATAGTTCCTCTTGTTTCATTGAAATCAAGAATTTATGAAGTAACAGATGGTCGTACATATACGCAAATGTGTAATATACTAAGTTATCGCAACCGTGCGCACAAAGTTGTTTGCGGTTCCCTTCCTAACTTTTCTGTCTAACTTGAAAAACTGATATTATTTTATATAAAGGTGTTATTTGTGACGTCTCGTGATGTTTGTTATTAGATCCTATTTTATTTTTCTTGGATAATAGAGCCTGAGTAAAAAGTTTTTGGTTGGTACTCTACGTTGCGTTTATAACGCTGTTATTTAGAAATAAAATTAACCTTTCAAAATTTAACCCTGAATCTTTAAAACATTTCTTTTTAAACAATCAATCAGCTAATCGTCTCATAGTTAGCTACTAATTTATAAATCATAGATATTTCTTTACATCTTGTAAAAGGGGAACCCTGTACTTCATCGTTAAGAAATTCTCTTTTAAATTCCGTAATGGAACCATTATACGCCAGTCAAGAAACTACACTGTCATCGAAACTGCATCAACATTTTAAATTTGTAAGCGACAATGGTTTAACTTTAGCTTGTTAGATTTGATTGAAACTAAAATTTACAAAATATTTTTTTAAACGTCGCCGATTTTGATGTGAAAATGGTTAATAAATCGCTTTTTAAAATAAGATTTAACCAACGCATTTTTTTCATTAACTATTTATAGTATGACCACTTAGCGCGTCAAAATATGTGATCAAATCCCTCATGTTCGCTGAGATTGTAGCACCAATAATTTTGACATTACCATAAAAATTTGAATGGCAAATTCTCTACGAAACACAGATTAATTCTGTTTTATATTCTTGATAGAGCATACATAACGGTAGAAGTTTGAAACATTCATACATTTGCATGTTACCTCTAATTTAATGTACTTCCATTACCGTCGACTGAAAAGTTCTTGTAGCGTTTAATATTTAATCAAAAGACTTCGTTTAAACTGTGTGAAACACTAGTGAAAAATTGGGTATAAACTAAAATATTTCAACTTTAGACGGGTGTACAAAAAATTGTAGCCAAAAAACTATTATTATAACTACTACTAAAAAAAATTATTATATATTATACTAAAACAAAAAGTGACTTAATTTCATACTACAATACTGTACGATCGGGAAACGGAATAGTATTGAATTTTTATTACATAATATAAAACTGAAAACCTTGTTTGTTTGGTTAAATGCGCTAATCTCAGGAACAACTAATCCGATTTGAAAAAAAAAAATCAGGGTTAGATATCAAGAGGAGAGGCGGACAAAATGGTGCGAATAAGCTAATAAAATGGGAGTTTAAAAACTGTAACCCGACGACGTGGATTAAAGTGGTCTGAAAAGGACCAAACAAATGTAGATGGGAATTCAGAAATGCGTAAGGTGCAAAAATGGTCAAGGTAGAACTGTGAGCGCACTTACTTTCGATCTATCTCCTTTTTATTTTTAACGAGGCTGCAAAATTCACCCTTGTGTCGAATATGACTGTCAAGCATATTGGTTTTTAGCCTACATAAACTGATTGAGTAATGTTATGGTATCTAGTATCGTAATTCAAGTAGATTATGAAAATATTTTCTGTAGAGAAAATTCACTCTGAAAATTTCTATTCCAAAATAAAGGAGGTTCAGAGTAATTAATCCAGCAAGTTCTAATGTCTAAAACAAGTCTCGCCATTCAGTTCTTCTACCATAAAAAGTTGTGTGAGATTCATTAACACCAAGTCCAATAAAGAGATAGACTTGACCATTGAATGAAAACAGAATGAAAACATAAGCAATACAAATTATATTAAATAAGATTGTTTAGGGCGATTGCCAAATCAATCTCTTTATTGGACTTGGTGTTACTTGGATCTCACAACTTTCCGGGAGAAGAATTGAGTGGCGAGACATGTTTTTATTGTAAAAGTTATGTTTTTTATAGCATGTTATTTCTTTTTGTAAATAGTCCTACTTTTTTTCGTTTCTAGTACCTTCTACTTCTTGAATAACAAAAGCGGATTTTTTAAAACCGACTCTCTGTGCTCTATGAGCTCACTCGTCAAACGACACTTAAAGTAAATCCTTATGTAAAATTGGTGTCTCTCATGAACCATAAATACTGTGAATGCACCTAAAAGAAAATTACAACATCAAGCTTAGTGTAATTAGTGTTCTTTCTTTCGTGGTAATTTCGGGCAATTCAGTCTACATAATACTTTGCGGAGTTTTAGTACAACTTCATAAGACATGTCCCATTCTTACTTTTTCATTATGTTGACTATTTTTCAAGTTTACCACTACATTATTATTGAAATATTAATGTATATAATTACAAAATTATTTATGCAGTTAGTGTATCTAGAAAACTGGACCAAAATTGCAAAATATTTCAGTTTTCCCTTGATTTATACACTATATAGCGCTCATAGCCCAGTTGCACTCGGTGATGAGAAACAATCACCGAGGGTAAGCAACGACGGCGCGGTCAGTACCTAGATGGGTGACCGCTGGTGGCATGTTACCATGAGCGTCTCTGTTATTCGGAGGTCACGTTAAGCAGTCGGTGCCGGTTGTTGTCATACGATAACAGTCGTGAAGCTTAGTTAAAGGCCTTCGGCCCTCGTGAGGGCCCAACCCTCACTTGGCCAGGGTGGCCTTTCCTGAGAGGAGACCCGAGCCCCCAGCAGTGGGACATTATGAGTTGTTGATGATACATTATATACTACTTGTATTTTAAATTAGAAGCTTCTATGTCTGCTAGAAATGCCTTAGAGTTTTAATGATCAGTCAATAAGTCAGTGAGTGAGTGATAAAATTAAGAAACTTTGACTAGAAATAATTCTTAAACTACTGGTTTAAATTGAATGTAACTTGAGATTTACTTTATTTATACAAAGCCTGCTTTATTACTGAAAATCTAAATTTCTAGTTTTATCCACAATCAAGTTATAGGAGGTCGATACTTGCCTAAACTGCTTCGACAAAAAGGATGGTACGGCCGTGCTGCTTTTTTGCTCAACTTGACGATGGCACTGCCATGCCCCCAGAACTGAGAACCTCATTTTGTTGTACCTATTATTAATTTAATAAATTTATCAGCGGTTGACATATTTATGCTGAATGTCATGATGAAGAACAAATGATAAATTCATTTCATTATTATTAAATGATTTTCATTTATCGTCAAGTTAACAATTTGTTATTCTGTTAAACATTACTTTTCAAGTGACTGATTACATTAAAAATATAATGGCCGCATAGGATAATAATCCGACAACGAAATTGTTATACATTTTTACATGGGGAAAAAGCAACGTAATTCCTTACAAGATCATATTAAATAAGGAGCACCTCAACAGTAGGGGAACGATTATTATTTATTACAACACTTTGCCCTACAGTTTCGTAATGTAACAAACAAACTCATGTTATCTTATATAATATAATCGTAAGGATTGTATTATTTTAAAGGATGAATATGTGCGTATTTCATGGAATATATTTTACAGGTGGCCGTTGTTGCCGACCGAGCACTATTGGCGGTGTTCGTGCTCGTCACAGCAATATCAACAGCAGCCATCTTGTTGCCACAATTGAACAATCTTCACGTTGGAAATACACCCCTCAAATCACCTATTTAGAGGTAACATAGTCAAATTTAGGCTGTGAATTAAATAAGTTTTCTGCTAACGAATTATAACGTCAAATTGCAAGCTGTGCCAAAGAGAAATTTATGTGCCAATGGGCCTTACACGCGGTAGCAATTATTTCGTTATTGCATCGCAGAGATTATTAAATACAGTAAAATACGGATAAGGTTTACTTTGATATAAATATGTATGTTTTTACACCTGAAGTAAGTGACGGTAAAAAAATACTTCACATATAAAACATTGCCGTGGATTATTATACTTTATGTAAAGTAATTTGAATGACTAAGTGAATCTCAAACAGTTTGATTTATTTAAACTTACGTATCTATCTCAAAATGACCAGAACTATTAGTACCATTTGGTCATATGAAATATGTATCTAAACTAATATAAAACAAAGTAGTCACTAGTAGTAGTGCGTAGAAGTTGAAACATTAAACAATAAATGAATATGTTACAATGTAAAAATGTGAACATGAAATCATTCATATTGAGAATGACTACTATCTACAAAAATTAGACAGGCTACTACGTTGAGAATAAATGTTATATTTGAATAAGAAACCGTTTCTTTTAAGTGTAATGTTTGTAAAATATAAATGTAAAAAAAAAATTCTTTAACAGTCTGCGTTTTTAATGTACATACTTATTGCATAACATTTTTGGTGTACGTGACTTTAATTCTGAAATTGCCGTATTCAATTTTCCTTTTGTTTTGATAAAAGGTAGTAATGTCTAGCAGCTGTGACTTAATATTCTGTATATTTTATCACATTCATGCTCAGATCAAATAAAAAAGGCAGATAACGCACGTAGAACAAAAAAATGAAGCTTTTTTTTAAATATATGTGAGTGACTTATATTGTTGCCACTCTTTAAAGATTCCCCTGAAAATTGTAAATAAGGTTTTATGCGGAAATAAATCTACTAGTTTCGTGAAAATTATAATTTGATTATACATATTTATAAGGGGCCGTGAGTCCACTATGCCGCCCTCGAGAGTATGTAAAGTCGTAATTGTTTTTTTTTTACCAAAACAGCGTCCACATGGGATTTAAACGTAAAGACATAATGTGTACATTTCAAAACATTAAGTTGTATTAAAATTGGTGAAGTCATTTACAATATATAAGAGTCGGAAGTGGGGATAAACGGTCCAATATTTTGAAATGTACTCAAGTAGCAATAAGCACGTCATACTCTTTTATTTGATACCCACCAAATGAAAGTGTATGACGTGCTTATTACAAATATATCAAATATATATACACACTTCAATGAGAACAAAACTAAAATAATTCAAATAACAAGATTCAAATAAAAAAAATGAAAACAGCACAAAAATCACAGAGGAATATAGCAATAGTGTAACAATTACTTATAGGTAAACTCCGCATGCATAAAAGGAATTATACCGTATGCTACTGTAGATAATATAAAAACAAAGAAACAGCAACTTAATTCGTTATCATAGAGTCCTTTATTTTGTATTAGTTTTTAAAATTTTTAATGCTTAGAGCTCAATGTCACTGTCAATGTATTTTTCTTACATGTTTAATGCAGCCTATTGTTTAAATATTTTTCAATTATTAATCTTAAAAAATTAACTTTGTGTCCATGGCCAACACCATGATAAAAAGTGACCTTAGATGAAAAGATGATCTAACTAGATCGGAAACTACTACTACTAGATTTGTGTCGCTTTTTCTGCCGCTGAGTGTAATATATAATTACCTACATGTATACTTATACTGTCTATACACTCTCTATACGTTAACGGTATACCTAGCTATCCAGATAATCCATTGTAATAATATATCGATGGTTATAGTGGCATATTGAATTAGTACGATAGATATCCCGAAGTGATAGTATTATTAGTAATTTAATTAACACTATAAAAGAACGTGATTAAAAAATTAAAGTAATACTAATGTCTTACTCTTTACTTTATTATATAACTATAAATTTACCTACAAATTACTTACCCATATTTCTAATCTATTAGAAAATGAAACTCCTGGCAACAATCTCCCAAAACGTCTTTTGTGATATAGTAAAATTGTGCTAGAATACCATAAAAAATAAAGTTTTGTGGGCACTTAACGTGCGAAATATCATTCCTTGAGGGTTTTGTGTACTTTTGTGTAGTTTTTACAACTTTTAATTACACAAGACGGCATTGTTCATATAAACTTACTGCACGGGAACTTGCTCGATAGTGACGAAAATAGTAGCATAGTTTCTTAGCACACACATGGTGTGCGTTAATGTGTGTGTTTATTTGGAATTAGCTATGTTTTTATGCTTCAACAAGAACAAAGATTGTACGTTATCTATCTGATCTGAATTTATTTGATCTGAGCACTTATGGCATATTGTGTAATATAAGAAAAGGGGCTTATAATAATATACTTATTTATATGTACCTACTATAGTGACCCTGAGTTGCAAGCATAAATAATTGTTTGAAGGATTTATTAAAAGTAATATATTATACCTTAATCGCGCTCCAAATACTTACTCTTAATAATTTTGCCTTTGTATAATACCCAAGAAAGGTGAGTAGGATATACACACGAGACATGGATGACTATCGTACAACCAATTGAATACTCACCGATTATTTCATTGTAATCTAACTAAATCAGGTTCTAATTTATGAAAGTTATATAATTCACAAATATAAAACTTAAGCACTAATATATGTGGTGATACAATACATATCTTTTCTTAAGACAGCACTATCCTTTTCTTATATTTTATAAAAAATGTTGAACTTTTTGTCTCCACAGACATAATACATCTGAAAATCAGTAACCAGCGACTAGATTTTGCAAATTGCGTGAAAATTTCTCGATTTGTTATTCCGAATCCCTTTCATCTCGAGATCGTAGGAATTCGTATTTCTAGTCCATGTTTCTTTGGAAAGGCTTAGAATCGAAATATGCAACCTTAAAATGTAAGTTGTATAGGTAGGGTTAATTGTGCCAAAAGTTAACTTTATGTCAATTAAGATGTCAAATATTGTATCGTATTAATTAGATGAAAGGTTTTAAGAAACGTTTTTTGGTAACTTTGAAATGTGTCTACATTTATTTAAAATATTTTATAAGTTAATGCTTCCAAATTAAACTGTACAATAGTACAATTAATGCAAAATACATTTTTCACCGGTCTATATCAGTATAATTAAGTGGAAATAAAGAATTAAGTGGCTTTAGCCAAATCGCAAGTGTTTTGCGTCGATTCTCTTTCTACAATCGCTAACACCTCTATTACCTTGTTTTATTAGCTAGTAATTATTTTGACCATGTGACTTGAGAGACGTCATTGCCCATAAATTTGTTAGTTTTCTATTAACGTTTACGTTTGTAGAATACAACTTGGCTAGGGAATTGGTTAGACAGTAAAAAGGTGATATAGTTACATCCAATACCCACACACAATTCATATAATGCAGCTAAATCGTTTAGAACTAACTGATTTCTTCGAATTGATGTACTTTTAGTCGCTTAACTTTCACACTCAATCACGTTATTAAGACGCTCTTATTTATGCAATCTATTTACAGGTAGTATGAATGAATAAATAAACATCTTACTATAAGCAAATAATAAGTAGATTTAATGGTGACGATAATGTTCAATTATGTTGAATACAAAAGAAGTATTACTTAAATTTTAAGTATAAGATTGTTATAAATTGAGTAAAATTTGTAAATAAGTAGATATGTAACATAATTAAATGTAACAATTCATACACAATGTAGGATCACTAAAAGTTGTTAAGTAATGGACATTAAAAATAAGAATAAAAGATTCTGAAATACAATTTGTTGTTGTGATTTACATTCTTCCTTCTGCGTAGGAAATGATTAGTAACCATTGAAATACAGCTTTTTCAGGTTGCATTATTTCAATTTAAGATATAACAGGACAACCTCAAAATTGAAAAACTGGACTTTTTTTTATTCATTTAATTTGAGTGAGCCTGTCTGCTCATCTGGCTCATCAGGATCAATTTCAAATCAAGACAAACAAATGGGGTGAAAACATTTGCTCTCTGGTGGCATTAACAGTCTAGTTACCATGGTACAGGCTCGTAAGTTAGTTTAAAGACATTATATAATAAAAAATCTCTCGGTACAGACGTAACAGGTAAATCTAGGTCATAAACTATAGAATAAAAATGATTGTCCAAACCTTTTTCCCCTGATGATATGATAAAGTCTTTAAAGAACCTTCTTCTCAATGATACCATGACTGAAATAATTGAAACTATTATTTTTCAGGTTTTTTTTTAATAATCTATATAGATAAGAGGTCGGTTCAAATATGATTGAGATAAATGCTCTGACACGTTTATTTACCATCGAAAAATTTGTTGTTGTTGAATCTTTGACCTCCGAGGGCTTCTGTCAGTGTGCCAAACATGAGGTAGTCGCAGGGTGATAATTCCGGGCTGTAGGGTAGGTGTTCCAGTACCTCCCACAACATACACCACACACAAGTCCACTCACGGGCACTCCCGACGAAAGCTATGCCACATCTTGAGAGGTAAGGAACCCAGCTATCACATATTGAAGCCACGACCTTCAAAACATACATGCGCGCCATCTACAGCGTTTATTTCCATCGTAGTTGAACCCCCTTAATACTGATACGAAAACAGAATTTATTCAAGTTTCCGTAGGCGTTACTTTTTTACTTAGCTATGAATTAACCTACTAAGTTGCGGAAATATGAGAACCACTTAATTGTAAACAAAACGTCAGCTTTTATACGTTTTCCCTTTCAAATGTCACCAACTGTTTACAATTTGACACAACATTTAAAAACCTCTTATCAGAGCGAAGCTTAGGCGAGAGATAACAAATTACTTTTCATATAAACGTGAACTTTTCGCTTATTTCGCATCAGGAAGCATTTCGCCGGCACTTAATTTGTGATTTACAGAAGTTAATATTAATGTTACATAAATCACAAAATATGATATTTGACGTCCTACCGCTTATTTAAACGACAGTTAATTTGATATTCACGTTTCATACTACAGAAATGTTAATGTTATTCTTTAACGAATACAGTTTACATAGAAGTGTCTGTTTCCGTTGAAAGACCTTAATATTTGAATTAGGTAATACTTATTTTCGTGCACATTTAAAGATGAATGTTTTTCTTTATTTGGTATCACCTTAACAGCGAACAAGCGTGTCACGTGATGGTATGTAACTGTAGGTTACTAACTTGATATATTGACTAATTTAAAAATGAGTTTAAGAATTACAATTTGGCAGTAAAATATAATAAATACTTAGTCCAAAGCATATCACTATTTAAGAATTACCATTTTGCTTAGTTTTGTTAAGACTACTCTTAAAAAACACACCTAAATCTTGTACATTGAGTATGGAATAAACTTTATTTTATTTATTTTTATTTGTAATTACTATCAACCGTGGATGCCTGCACCTTAAGAGACACAAGAAAGTTGTCGTCCTAGGAGTCCCTCACTCTAGAGTCAGGAGAAGAGAGGGATTTAAGCTTCGGTAACCTCACTCACTAGTCTAAAAACAACGAAAGGATTGCTCAGCACCAGTTTTCTGAGAGGCTGTAGTATCACTAAAGAAGAATCGGCCCATTCCTCCTGAAGCAAGGTTCTCTCACGTCGCAACGAATGTACAATGAAAAATATAAATATTATAGTATTAAAAAGCTTGTATATAAATATTATATTTATATGTTTTTGGTTTTTTATTTTCTAGTATTGTAATTTAATTTAAATATATGTATTATGACAAGTTAAGACTAAAATTGTATACAACTGTTTTAAATGAAATGTATGGTACATAAAATTATGTAATAACTATCAAAATATATATTACACAGCGAAATATATTTCATTGATTGCTGGTTATTCGTTTACCCAATTATTGTCTTATGTCGAAAAGCGAGTTTATTGTAAAACGATAAACGACGTATTTCGTGCTTTAATGTATTTTGTGTTAGTGACAAAACATTTTGGAGTATAATAAATGTCACACCTGTTTGTTTTAATTACGTTTATAATTAGATTAAAGCGTTTGATTATTAATGTCGTAGACGGTATACTATTTTAATCATAATAAATAATAGCTATATCGATCAAATTAACGTGTATTTATTATAATTTCAAATGTTTTAAATATTAATCCTGAAACACTAATTCTTTCACTGCCTTGGCGCGAATTTTGCCTAGTGTGGTTATTTAAAATACACCTTTTTATTCGAGGACAACTGAAAAAGATTTCCGTGATGAAATCAAAGTATTTTACTTTTAAAAGTTCAAGTCTGTCGGGTAGGATGTCAGACAGGTCAAGTCAAATATCATATAAGAATAATTTAAAAGTAACGGTCACAGGTAATAGGAATATTAAAAGCGTCTTAATATTATTAGATCTAGAGCCAATACCCAAATACTAAACTTGTGTAAAGACTACGGTACCAGTACACGGCGTTAGATAGCAGAGACTCTGTCCTCAGGAAAACCAGTACTGTGAACTATTTACGCCGGTTCGTAATCGTCAACTAAACGTTGGCAGTGAATTAGACGAGATCAACATTTACAAGTCTCACCATTGTGTCGAGGGCCAATGCCGTTTTGTAAATGTATAGACCTAATTTTAACTAATAGAAACGAACGAGGCAATCTTTTAGTCGTACCGAGTTGGAATGAAACGAAAAATCTAGATTTGAGTTAAGAGAATTTAATCACTATAACTTGTGAACGTACTAGATATTGAAATACCTGTCAATGAACCTGTCAATGTTAGGGATTCCATTCGATCTATTGTTGATAATTTAACAGACATACCTTTTTACTTATATACAAAAGATAAGCTTAACTTTACCTTTCTGGAAAGCAGTGGATTTCAGTGACCCTTTTTCATTAGAACCTATTCAATCAATCAATCAATCAGTCTCCTCTTAAGAGAGGCCATACGCCCCCACGCTGGCCAAGTACAGGTTGGGGACTGGCAAGACTACGTTGTGGCTACGTAATCTTACTGTTGGATGTTTTTAAGCCGCCCAAAGGCCATCAACTAAGCTTCATGACTGTTATCCTATGTTAACAACCGGGACCGACTGCTTAACGTGACCTCGAAATCACGGAGACGCTAATGGTAACATGCCACTAGCGGTCGGTCACCCATCTAGGTACTGACCGCGCCGTTGTTGCTTACCCTCGGTGATTGTTTCTAATCGCCAAGTGCAACTAGGCTATGAATGCCTAGAACCTATTAACGTATTTTATATTAGCAGGTACTTTTTTTGCATATGCATGTACGTACTTGTATTGTATAACAATAGAAACATCTACAGCAATGCGAATAGATTCACACATACAACAATATATATTTGCATTGAGCAAATCGAAGAGGTCGATAACGTTATAGTCGATTGTTCTTTCGCCACCCAATATCGGCGTAAAATTGCTATGTTGCTCTGAAGGTATCACTAATATCACCATATAAGTTTTTGTTACATTTTCTTTAGATGTATTGTTCTTCCATTTGTTTATAAGATACTATAGTTTATTTCTGGCATATGGCTGGCTTTAATGCAATGATACCTACACTTTGACGGTGTCTATATTGAGGACATAATTTTTACTTTATCTTTATCTTTGGACTTTTTATATGAATACTTGTATAGAAGATGGATCAGTCGTAGATATTTGTTTCAAAAGAACTCTGTTATGTTTTTTCTGACTTTATACACATTGAAGCAACGAACTACTAGAGAATCACATAGTCGATGTCTTTCCTATGTGGCGATTGTAATTACAATTTTTTAAGTGGCGGCGTAAGTGTAAATCGAATGGAAACTATCGCTAACTAAAATTTTAAGTTACTTTCGTAGAGTTGTACTTACTTAGATTTTTGTCTACAGCTCGCCCGCATGTATGTCGAATATAGCTGTAAAGCGTAGCTTTTATCGCAGGATATAAGCTACGCTTTACTTATACTAGTGGGACAGTAGGTTCCCACTAGTATATGCTAATTCTCATTATAATCACCGTTACACGGCTAAACCGCTCACCGATTTCAATGAAATTTGCCATAGAGACACTTTGATTCTTAAGGAAGGATATAAGCTACGCATACGGAGGATGTCAGCTATATTCGACATACATACGGGCCAGCTGTGGACAAAACTCTGAGTAAGTACAACACTACGAAAAGCATAACATATAATTTATTATTTAATACGGGAAGCAAAAATTTGTACCCCTTTTATGAAAACTATGCTAACGGAGGAGTATATCACTTGGCACAGTCAAAGTTTATATGGAGGACAAGTGTAGGTAAACTAAAAAAGTAAATAAAAAAAAAATTGATCGAATTACGACCACCGGGCAAACACTAGTATTTGTGTAAGACTTCTATTAGGTTAACATTAAATTTTCGATTTGGATGCCACATAAGAATATGTTATCTAACTCAAGCGGGAAAATAGAATGTCAACAATTGCGCTTTTATAATACTCCTATACTCCCTCACGGTCTCTCAATTTTCTAGGTGAGTTATATTGTTTTCAATTCAATTTGTAAAAATGGTAACCGAAAGCGATTTTCATTCTTATATATGACCTATTTCGTAGTTATTCTTCGATTTTGTCCATGGCGATAAAATTAAACTATGATAAGCATTTTGTACATTATACTTTCTTTAAGTTGGAGAACGAATGTAAATCGTATAGGTAAGATAGCTAGTATATACTTAAATGTGACTGCAATAGAATGGAAATCAAACATGTCAACTTACTATCTTAAGTTTGTTATTTACCAATAAGCAAGTCACTTTTTATACTCATTCGTTAATCGTCTAATCGTGATGTTTTAACATAGATGACTAAAAAAAAAAAATATGTGTCCAACAATAATTTTAAATTTTGTCATATTTTATGCGACTGTCAATTTTTGTTCTATTTTTGATTTATGAGAATTCATGAAATGAAAAATACGATACTTTATATCAAAAGTTTATTTTTTGCACGTAGCTACCAAATCAAAAAAAATATATATATACCATTTTTCAGTATCTGGTATCTGTGGTTAGGGGTTTTCATTTCGTCACCTTTTTTATCTACAAATCAGAGCCTACACTTATTTTTTACACTGTTAAAAAATTCGCAGCAACAAATCACTAACGATCAAAGTTGTACTTTAAAGCCAACCTGTACAATTCATATTTTTCGTAGAATTCTCTCTCTCATTCAATTAAAAGTATGATGTACATATAGACTGAACGAACTCCTGTCTGTCATACGCAAATGTAAAGAATTGTGAGTTTAGGCCCCCCAGTAGACAAATGACCTCATTTATATGACTTAGATAAAAAGACAAAATTTAAAGTAAAGTTCCAAGACTCGTTCGTTACTGGACGTCAAAGATAGATATGTAAGCATATAAAAATGTATCCTATACATATTAGGTTTACTCGCTTAAATGTCTTATATTTCACTTACTTTGTTGGCCGCAACGCAAAAACAAATAATTGTGATATAAACATCATCACGTATTCCCTACCTAGGAGTGGTTTATGTACAATCTGCTGATAAACCTGCTCAAATATTTTTAAATATTTAAATAGCTACTACTTACAAATATTTGAGCAGGTCTATCAGCAGTCTTGTTCCATATCAGAATCTCGAAGTAGTTAAAATCAGTCATGTGTGAGATGTCTACAGTTACATTATGATATATGTACATTGTACATATTCCTAAAATAATACTGTATTACGACTCTTCTATGCTGAGCGGAGCTATTGGTCCGTGGGAGAGCCACGCTTCGGCATGAATGGGCCGGCTCGACCGGAGTGATACCACGGCCTCACAGAAAACCGGTGTGAAACAGCGCTTACGCTGTGTTTCATCGAGTGAGTGAGGATACGGGAGGCCCATACCCCAATCCAACGCCCCCTATCCCCCTCACCATCCCACTTCCCCCCAGGCCGCCATAGTGTGGGTCACCATGCTGCATTGTTCTTTTTCGCATTGAGGATGGTGACCACCACTCTTGGATTCTGCTCATGCTTTCCATCAGGCAGGGCAGAGTCATTTTGGCAGCTTAAATATTAAAAAAAATATATAACATAAATATGCCCAAAAGATACAGTTTGGTTCTCCAGAATGTTCTCCATTGTTTGTCTTGCTAGTTACGTCACCTTTTCATTGCCACGTAGCTTTGCATAGGCATAAAATAGTGTTGCTAGTTTCAAGCCTGCAGTAGACGCTTGTATAGGCATGGGAACAAACGTCGGCCGCCCACATCACAGCACAGCCTTTACCTATTTTTAGAGATGGGTGCAAAGATGTCGATATATATTTTTTTCATTTTGTTGCTTTAGAATTCTAATATAGTTAAAAAGATGTCATTGGTCCTGAACAACATTGTTAAGGTTATTTAAAAGTATTTTTTTGTTACATTTTAATCAAAAAATTCAAATTGAAAGAGCTCAATCTACCGTCTGAAATGAAATGGTATTTCCTCAAATGGAAAAGAGTAGGCGTCATTTAACACCAGGTGATGTGAAAATTGAACATTAAATCACAGTCAATTACTTCACAGACGTAAACAATTTAAATTGTATTTTGTATCTATTTTGGTGCCTCATTTAATTTGTTTATTTAATACTTAATCAAATACAAAATAAATAAATAGGAGATCTTATTTTATTCGTGCGTATATTGTCTCAAACGTTCTGTTGTCTTTTATTTTTTATAAATGTATAAGATTTTTGTTATATTAAATTAAAACGTATAATATGAAAACTACAACTAAGAAAATGCCAAGTCTTTTGATAAAATTATGTCTTTTAGATCATGCATATATGTATTGATTCCTTATCTTCGTTGAAAGTCAGCTCTGCATATTTGAAGCAAGATTTCGACAGTAACCAACTAGCAATTTTTTTAATATTTATATTGTGGCGCAGTGGTAGCGAATGCGACCGCTGTGCAAGAGGTTTCGGGTTCGATTCCTAAGTCGGACTAAATGTTTGTATGATCTGCAAATATTTGTTTCGGAGTTTGGGTATTTTCTATGTATAATATGTATTTATTTACAAAAGAAAAGTATATAAGTATTAATATCAGTTGTACAAGCTCTGCTTAGTTTGGGACTAGATGGCGTTGTGTGTTAAAATGTCTGAACATATTTATTTATTTATTATTTATAGCAGGGAACGTGGGCTAGCACTAGGCGATAGTACAATTGCAAGGCAAGGCTTTGTGCTAGCAACGATGCCCTCAAGAACATTTCGTTGACAGCTCTGTGAGCATTTTCATCATCACACAGCCCTACTTGTTATGTACTTTTGTTTCTTCTAATCATTAGATGTAACTATCGGGCAAAAGCTATTGTCATGATTATACATCTTTATATTTTCATTATACATATGATATATATGATGGAACAAGTGATGAAAGGCTTGAAGGGCCAGCTCACTTATGACGCCTCTGGTGTTTTGGGTGTTCATGGGCGGCAGTAATAGCTTACCATCAGTCGACTGTATACATGATACAGCAACAATATATACATAATTTTGTCAATATAATTTAGAAAACTTATTAATATAGGTATAATTTTTGTTTTACCTTTATTCATTTTTTATTTATTTTATTTTAAAACTTCATGCACACATGTACGGCGGGCTTGATGCCCAAGGCATTCACTACTAGCCAACCTTTGGATGGTGTAGATTTAATTTTGTGGGGTAGATACATTGTGGTGGGAAAAAAAATATATATTCGTGAAGTTACAATATATACATAAAAATATAAATAAATATATATACACGGTAATATATAAACTTTATATACATACACTATGATACACACTAATACATAAACTTTACATACGTACACTGTGAGTGGGTACTAAGTTGTTTACTAATTAAGGCTTTATATTATACCTATGCATATAGGTAGTCTGAATCACTACAGTTTATTATGATTCACAAACACTAAGTATCTAAAACACCACTTTTGCCTACCATAATGGACGTAGCTTATTAAAATAAATTATTTGATACATTGGTCTACCTGGCTATAATTAAAACGTTCATCTATAAACGACAGATGCATTTTTTTCTAAACTATACTACACTTTTGTATATGACTAGAGAGATTCAGATTAAAACCAAGTCATGTGCACATTGCAGTACAGTTACCTTAGCATTGCTAATTTATAAACGGAAGCGTTCATAACATGAATAATAAGCTTCGACTTATACAATATCCCTGGTGCGACCTTAAATATCATTACGTGATGCTGTTATCAAAGCCAAATAATTTATGGATATCAAACTTTACGAATGAATGTAAGGAGTTCAACAATATTTCATACTACTTGTAAATGAATATGGATAAAAAACAAAAAGAAAAAAAAGTAATAGTAAAAGAATATAGATGTAGCTTTTAAAATACGGTAGGAAGATGAGAAACTGACTGTCTCGGTGTACTGTGGTATGCGACTGCATGCTTGACATCTTGGGTTCAATTCCCGGGTCGGATCAAATCTTTGTATGATCAGCAAATATTTGTTTTAGAGTTTGGGTGCTTTCCATGTATAATTCGAATGCATTTACAAAAAAGAAGTTTATAAATGTTCTGTCAGTCAAGCTATGCGCTACTGAGTTTGAAGCTAGGTGTTGTGTGTGAATGTGTTAATGTCCGAAATATGTTAAAAAAAGAATCGTAGTCGCAACTGGAGAGTAATATAGTGACACTACTGTTTAACAACACTGAAGTAATCCTCTGAAGTTTAGAGTATAGTCTAAAGTTGTAGAATGATAGTCTATTTTGTTGTAATATTTTTTAAGATAAAATAAGGAAACATAAAGTTTTTTGTTCAGTTTTGGTGGTCTAAACGCTCTGTGTAAATTACAGGAACCTATGAGTTAGTGTAGGAGTTAGGTAATAATTATTCAAACATCGCATGTTACTTAGCTTTGAAACATATTTATTCAAGTCTTAGGAGTAACGAAGTAACCATTAACGCAGGTATGAAGAATAGCTAGTAAGATAATATGAAACTGCCGGAAATTTTGGCATCAAAATTCGCTTAGGTTTACGGAAATAAGTAACGTGACACGAATTTCTCGTTTTAAACCACCCAACCCAACCAACCCACAAACGTAAAAGTTAATAATATTCTATTAAATAATAAACGAAGACATCATTTATTCTTATTATTAACTGATCACAGCTAGAGGTTCTAGAATTGATTTTATCAAAAAACTAAAAGATTTAAAAAGATTATAAATTTTAAAGAAAACTTTTTACTTTCATTATACTAAACTTTACATACAAGTCTTAAAAAGCCGACTATGACACGGATACTAATTTATCATTAAAAACCTCTATGAAAATCATTCCTCAGGGTTCAAGAAATACCAGTATCTTTTGGCTTCTTCTCATAAAATTCTTGACGCTATGGCATATATCCCGACAGTATTTTTGCTTAAAAAACTGCCTCATGCGTCCCGTAAAGTACAACATACATAGTTGCGTTCATTTTATTGCTTTAGGGATCGTCGCCATGACAGTGACTATAACTTTTCTGAACTGTATACGTTGAATGTGGCACCGCACTTTAGTGGGAAAGCGTCTGTATACAAAATACACAGTTAGTGTTCTAATTTTATAGTCCCTATAGTATGACTTGCAAAGTTTTACAAAAGTGAAGAAAGAAGGTGAAAGCAAAATATGTAGATGATGCTGAGTGAATCTAGCTTTTTTATACGAGTCTACCAAAGTGACCTTACTTTGTCTGATGAAAAGCGTCATCAGAATCCAAGAGTCACCATACTCATTGTGAACGCAGACAATGCAACAAGAGATTGAGATGCCATTGGGCCTCGGGTCTCGTACTCACCAACTAATGCACGAATGCTGTCGTAACTATATAAAAAAAAACAAAAAACAACAACCCATAATGTCCCACTGCTGGGCTCGGGTCTCCTCTCAGGAGAACTCTTCACCCCCGTAACTATATCTTATGACAGTATTAAACCTCTATTATTAATTTTGTTCAATTTTCGAAACGACAAGGAGATTTTCTTTTTACATACACTCTATTATTATACAATATGTTAATATTGATTTTATAAAAGTATTCAGGGTCTGTAGTTTTCTATATAGTTGTTCTTTAAATGTTTATGTATTTTTTGTATATGTGGTATTTACCCAAAATTTCTCACCGAATGTTTAAGCAAAGATCGTTTCGTCGGGGAAATGTATCAAAAATACTTATTTTTTCATTACCAATTTTGGTCCGGAAGGTATAATAATTTCAATAACCTCGAAACACCTGCTTGGAAACGCTCCTTAGAATATATTATTTTTATACATAAATCTTTTGAAACAAATTTTACAACGTTCTTTTAGATTAAAGGATATATAGACATCAAATAATTAACTAAATGTTCCAAAGAGTTAGCTTTTAACCAATAAATTAAGCTATGATTGGCGTCAGAAGAGTTGACATGTTAAAACATGAAATAAATATAAAGAATTTGTAAAGACGAATTTGCCTTAAGCACAGAATCCATTTTGTTTTAGGGTTGCTATAACTTTTTACTCAGTATACTTGGTCACGTCAGCAATTTTGGTAGACATTGACATTTAAGGAAACCCTTCCTTTAAATACGCCTAATATAACTTCTCTTAGCAAAGAATCGTATATGGAGATCAACGTTATCTAAATACTCGCATAGAAGGCTATTTGAATAACTGGTCTATAGGTATGTATATTTTTGTATGTAGTACTCATATTATATGATTGTTTTTAAATTGTTATCTAAGAATGAATTGCTGCTCGTCAGTCTGAATAAAACTCAGCAATAGCCAAATACCGATTTGCTTAATTTGGTAAAGAAATAATTGTGGACTAACTTGTAGCCATTCGACCTCAACATAGTTTGGGCAGACTCGAAGTAAAGAAAAATTTTTTTAGGTTCTTAAAAATGAATATTTATATATTCGAAAAACCTACTAATATCAAACTTTTACTACTTGCCACACAAATAACAACAAGAACAGACAATAATGTCTTAACAATCTTTGACTGAACACAGCGTATACTTTGCAGAATTGAAAATAATCTTTCTTACAAATGTTAAAGTCACAATATCGATAGTGTACATTTCAATAGAGAGTATTGGACTTGCAATCATCGGTCTACAGATAGGTAGGTATTGTTGCTACAGGGCCCATTCAATGTTATTTTAGGAGGGACACGGACTTTTCATTGCTGATATATTTGATTTGACTTAGCAGCTGAAATAATATTGGCATAAGTGGGATTAGTAGACATTTTGACAATGAAGGACTACATCGTTCTTCTGCCCTTTTTTTTAATTAAAATCAATAATCTCTACGGAGTTCTAATGTATTCTACGTAAATCACTTCCCATAATATAAAAAAAAGACAAGTCACACCACACCCACATTGGCACTAGTATCTTTTATTGGTTCGGATACTAAAAACTTAAACTACAAATTGACAGAGCGACCCACACACCTTGCCTGAGGCATATATGTAACTAAGAAAGTAACATTATCTTACGACAAAATATAACCTTGCTATTTATATCTGTAATAAAACATTTTATTATTCACTTTGAATAAAGTCACATAAGTTTGAATTAGAAACTAATAATTTTACGAACTATGCTATCAAAATATTTCATTCTAGTTTTGCCAACTCCTAGATTAAAAACATACCAGGTACCTTTAATTGAATGTTTGATAGTAAATAAGCATTCAAAACGGTAGGTAAATTATAGTCACACCGAAACCTGTCTAAACTTCTACTATATTTTTCAAGACGTATTCCTACGGTTATTTTCAGTACGTCCTGACCTAATCGTAACAAATTTATGATATAAGTGAAATTTGGAAACTTGTGATGATTTCAATAGAAAGGGCAGTTTAATCAAGAACAATAGGTACCCATGTTCTATTTCCATTATCAAAATAACGCTAACACCTTTTAATCATGTTGAAGGTTGTGGTGAAAATTGTTAAGGCATTAGCGTGTTAAATCAATTCACACTTGACTTATATTCTCCTTTTTCCATCTCAATGCGTCAATCGGCTTGATAAAGCCCTAGCTTCTATTGTTTAAACATTTAATGCCGCAAATGTGTTACATAAAATGTTATAAATAGTTTAAGCTTACTACATTAAAACAATGATTTTGTAACAAGAGATATAAATCTTCAGTAGCGTATTTACTTTTTTACGCACGGCTGGCAGGAGCTGGATGCGAGAAGCCATAGATCGAACTAAGTGGCGTGAAATTGGAGAGGCCTATGTCCAGCAGTGGACTGCGATAGGCTGATGATGATGATGATTTTATATGAATTTACTGTTTGATTCAGATTCATCCAAAAAATGTAGCTATACGGAAAATTGCAAAGTATCAATAGACTGTCCTCTATTTTAGAACGATGTAACTTAGCATGTCGTGTTCAATGTAGACTGCGTCTATAATACACAACTTAAAATTCAGATAGGTATGTATAACTAAGCGTACATCTGGGAAAGTGTTGTTTTCAATGTCACGAGCAAGTAAAAGTAATAAAAAGAAGAAGAACACTCTTCTTCTTTTTATGAGATGGCAATCAGCTATATCTGCCAACGTCAAGTATTTAAAGTCTTCAATTCTTCTTTGTGATGAAATTAATGATAAAAAATATAAAAAATGTGGATGGCAATAAATGGTGACAGTCTTTTGAAAAAAAAAACATCTCCCGCAAGTAGTGTTCTATTATGAAAAAATGCAAGTAAAACCTGTTTGGTGGCGTACCTGCATATAGTTCTTGAAATTAACTATCTTTAGAACATCTTTGTGTGCGCATCATCTTTTAAAAAATAATAAAATCCAACCAAGAATGTGATACATTCCTGTTTTGTACATTATTTCAATATGTGTGATGATGAAAATATTCCTCTGAGCTGCTTATTAAAAAGTATCGACACGTAAAGCGGCGGTTTGTCGAACTTAGCAAGTCAATACAAAGTTAATATAACTTTTGATTTGCAATTACACTCTCCAGCACGTGAACATAATATTTTCAAAATGTTGCTTATTATATCAGAAAAAAATTAAATGACTTTTTGAAAAGATTTTAAGATCAATATTTGTATTTCCGTTGTTGTATATATTCATAATAGCTTTTAAATTTAACAGGTTCTTTCTTTTTCATTAAAAATATACGGATACTACTTGTTTCGGTTTGTGCTCATATTTATTACTTCTAATTTTATGCGTTTATATTTTATCTAGTTAATGCAGGTTTGAACTGCTTTCTATATGGCGCGTTCAAGATTAAAAGAATAACAAGGGTGCTGCTAGAAAAGTATAGTCAGTAATAACGAAAACATTGTGGTTTGAATGAAGCATTAACTTAATATTTATTTATTTGTAGCCACAACGTATTCTTGCCAGTCCCCGACCCGCACTTGGCTAGCGTGGGGACGTATGGCCTTAACCCTCTCCTGAGAGGAGACCCCAGCCCAGCAGTGGAACATTATGGGTTGTTGATATTAACTTAATATTTTACTGATCAAATAGGCTATAGTATGTCGATGTGTAATAGCTCGCATCTATAGCCCTTCTTATAATGATATGAGACTGAGACTATAGTAAGCATGTCTTAACTCATCATATCATTAGTATCGAATCGTGTAGGAACCTTTATATTTATTCAAATAGATTGCTCATTTAACAAATATTATAAGTTTCTATTTGTTTAAAATAAAAAAGTGAATCTTGTGAAAATTTTCGAGATAATTTAAAAAAAGGTTTATATTAGTAAGTTTTTACACCTGAAAAATAAAACAATAAGCATGTTTTTTTAACATAATTACGGCGTTTGTTGTTAAACTTGCAAAAATTTAGATGAAGTTTTAGATTTGAAGCTTAAACTTTTGTGAGCAAAAGTTAACATTCTCAATCAGATCAAATTTTTCTCATAATTTATGAGGTTTATATGAATTATAAGTAAGTAAACGTGGTTTCACGTGTCTGTTTTAAGTTTTGTTAATATTTTTCTTTTGTTTAATTGGAATTTATGAACCGCTCAAATAGAATTTAGAATTCACATCCTCATCATAATCATCATTCGAATCTTATTCAGTCGAATAGTTTTGCAAGAACTTAAGCCGAATGAAAACGTTATGTTGTTAATAAATATCAATACATGATAAAAAAATTATCTACGATAATTATAAATTTAAATATTTTAACTGATTACCAATATTTGTAATCTGTGTCAGAATGATGTTCAATTACAACATGCATAGATATTGGCAGATGTTAACGAACCGCTAGTAATTAGTACCAGAAATATCTGTTAAAATTAATTGAACAACGAGAGCAAATATTTTTAGCTATTTACCGTTTTGGTATCATATTCCAAACAACAAAGTACGCAGAATTTGCTTTTCGATGTAAGTAATGAAATGAAAGCCTTCAAAACAAAACAAAATTAACTTTTTCAACAAAAGTAAAAAGTACCGGCTACTGAATGTAAAGGTAAACAAAGATTTTTTACAAATAAGATCGGATCTCACCTTACAATGGAACTGAATAGCCCGTCATCGATTATGTCTATGTTTTCATATAGGGAAAGTTAATTCCTTTCCTTATTTAACTGGGAAATTGAAGTTATTTAAACGGGTAACTTTTTCTTTTTGCCTTTTATACTTCATAAATATCTAACAATACGCTGCGGGTTATTGAAACCAATACTGAATACGTTTGTCGTTTTGTAGTGAAAAGAATTTTATATAAAGATTATTAGACTTGTTTATTTTGCAAGAAATCTTGAAATTGATATTTATTTATTGTTACTTTAACGACGTAATGTCGGTCTACATTGAAGTATCATAATCAGCATAGTGTGGCATTTTACTTGTTAATTTTAATGTTTATCTATTTATTTACTGTGTTAATATGGGTACATATTTTATGAGCAATAGTAACAGTGGTGGACGTCATGCAAAAATACACAGTTGGTCTACTTTAAGAAGTTTTAGAAACGGTAAGACTTTGTGCCTTAAAGAATATAGGATAAGGA
Organism: Hyphantria cunea; assembly: GCA_003709505.1. NCBI lineage: Eukaryota > Metazoa > Arthropoda > Insecta > Lepidoptera > Erebidae > Hyphantria > Hyphantria cunea. The sequence continues at coordinate 1,526,434 of PKRV01002605.1, read as the reverse complement.
TGGGCAGCTGCGGTCTCCTTCTGTGAGAACGTTATGCGCCAGAAGCATTACGAGGAGATTGATCGAGAAAGTTCTGACCCCGCTCGAAGAAGGTGGCCAAGGTCACGCGTGTATTTTGTAATATGTCGTCGCGCTGCACCCGGCGAGCGAATCGCACCACGCGCCGCTGCGTCCCCACTCCCAGTCAACGAGTAGCTACCGTGCGGATACAAGGGCCCCACTGATTTGGATTTTCCGCTTGCATCTCGGGTACATTTGTAATTAATATGTCAATTGCCATCAGCTCCTACTCTTTCTGGTCGATTTCAAGTCGCAGTTGCATGATGACGCTTTCAATTTGAACTGCACCGCCGCTTTTCTTAGATGCATCTTGCTCTAGTGCTCCGACCCTCCTCTATCGAGTCAAGGCGTGAACTGTTTAGTGACATAGAATTACACAGCTCCCTACAATGCAATTCCTCCCGATATAAGCGAATTTCAACAGACAAATCGAACCCGCTCTATTCTAGATTGGCCGAAGACTGCTTAACGGTGCATGATTCTGTATCTCCTTTTACTGGTGTATCGGAACCATTGTTTCTTTGTTTATTTTTGGTGCATTCCGGACAATACTTCTCTACCTAAGCAAGATTGATGTATGTAAAAAACGGCGATACGTAACGACAACAAGCGCTGCACTTGGCCTGAGCCATAGTACGACGTGTCACACGCTGCGGGGAAAGGTTAAAGTTATTGATTGACTAGCTAACGCGCGAACCTCTTCGCAAGGTGGTGAGATGATGCTATTACGCGTGCACTTGCAACAGCTGATAAATCAGCTGTTCGGGTAAACAAAAACACTTTTATTATATTTCACCCACAAGATAATTACTTGACCACTATATTGTATGTATATTTCTTTGGCACGCCCTAGAGTCTAAACGGCTTGTCGTTTTTTATGTGAGTGGTGTCAATAGATTCGTCTTAGTCGTGAGACACTGGGTACATTCAAATAAAAAATCAAAGTAAGGGCTATATCTATATAGTCTAATGATATTGACGCAGCTGGGTTTTATTTTTTAATAATTCATTGCCTGTTTTGACACTAATTTTACTAGTCAAATGTTTGTTCTTATAGCGAGATAATACATGTAATACTTCAAAATCAAACAAAATTCAAACAAAATACACCTTGAACGTTGTTAAGAGGCTGATTCTATTTTTTCTTAGCAAATTAACACAACACAGATGGTACCGTGACAAGCGTCCGTGACTTATCGCGTTGTTTTCGTTATATGACGCCTCCGATGTTGCGAGTGTCCATGGAAGGCGGTAATCGCGTAACATCAGGATGGAAGGAGAGGTATGGGCCTCCGGTATCCTCACATACTTGGTGAAACAGAGCCCAAGTGCTGTTTCACACCGGTTTCCTGTGAGGGCTTGGTATCACTCCGGTCGAGCCGGCCCATTCATGCCGAAGCGTGGCTCACCCCAGTGGGTGAGCCACGCTTCGGCATGAATGGGCCGGCTCATCGGAGGCGTCATGTAACGCAGCGGCGCGTGGTGGGATCCTCAGCGCTGGTGGTGCGATTCGCTCGCCGGGTGCAGCGCGACGACATATTACAAACTATACGCGTGACCTTGGCCACCTTCTTCGAGCGGGGTCAGACCTTTCTCGATCAATCTCCTCGTAATGCTTCTGGCGCATAACGTTCTCACAGAAGGAGACCGCAGCTGCCCATCCTTATCCTATACAGAACAGTTTCTAAGCTTCGAATACAGATCTTTTTTTAATAACATTTTTTATGTTTTATAAAATATAAAAAAAAATATCCTATTCTAAGCGCTAGTTACTGGCGCTGTTTAATAAAATAAAGTAAATTGTCACTCTACCGTTTTATTATTACATCACTAGTGAAATTGTAATATCACGGTTTTGACAATATACCAGCAACATATATAACTAAAGCATAAATACTTCAAATGCCGGGCAATAACAATAGCTAGCTCTAATAAAGTATGCAGTAAGAACTCATCGCCTAAAGTAATCGATTGCCGAACTCGGCCACTTTCACAAAGTCAGCTTCATCTATCAGCAGTAAATCAATACTGAATTAAATTTTGTCTTTGCCTATCCCTTTTCTTGACAGATTTGATACCTGAAATTCTCACCTCCCTAATTCCTCCCGTGGGTATTCTAAGAGCCGTCTAAGAAAGCACTGCAAACAAAAGGAATACTTGAAATAAACGCTGAATCAACTTGTATAGCCAGCGTGGTCTAGTTGGCTAAAACCTCATTTCGGTGGAGAGGTATATTTCAAGCAGTATATTACTAAAGATCTTGTTTCTGCTGTTGACCTTGTCTTTCTAAACATCGATTATACCTATACTTTATTAATAAATGTTGTCTTGACCTCAATGTACATCTTCTCAATAAACTTGACCAACATTTGAATTATCACATTTGGTTTACCATGTATCTACTCATAAAATTCTAAAGTCACGGTTACTTATTCATAAACGACGTAACCTCTTGACTTGAATAAAGAATCTTAGAGGTCCCCTTTATCTTTCTCACTTTCATTTTAGTTCTTTGCTCTATTTTTTCTTATCAATTCTTCTTTTTGACTACATGTAAAAGTAAAGAACCTAAAATTTGTAGATATCTTCAAACTTTAGGTCCTAAAGTACTAAACTTTACCACTAAGATTGTTGATGTGCTATCTGAGTTCTTGGTGGCAAAAGTAAAATCAAGTATCTAGATGTAATATAACTATTAAGAGAAATCTTCGACATCTGTGACTAATGGTACACATTAATCAGAGAACGAGAAGACCCCGAAAACAAATCAATGACAAAGGAAAAGGTTTTCATACGATTAATCAAACTAATTAATTAGCCATAAATGCACCAACACAACCGGGATTCAATCAAGCGATAAAATACTTGCTTTTCGCACTCGATTTTCGATGACTAGCAGAGTTATACGCACGAGATTATCAACATCAGCGTTTAATAATTAATTGCTGGATATCGGCCTTAGAAAGGAGATTTTTAAGCACAATCATAAAAATTATTTAAATCTCTTTAAAATAATAGCCTATTTAAACGTAAATTGTATGTATTTATTTACATGTATATAAATCATGGAATGATAGGTGCTGTATAAAGCTGTGTCATATTGTTGCACTTATTCATTCTACTATTTATATTACTTTCAATTACATTACCTGAGTACCAAAGAAATACTAAAAAGTAAACTTTGTTTCTATGAAAATATAAATTATGTTAATTTTCATGATCGTCTTCGGTATACGATATATAAATTTAAAGCAGTATTGTGTTGTAACTCAATGAAATCTGAAAATATGGTCCAATAATATTTAGGAGTGGGTCACTCTTATCATTTAGGAGTATGAAAAAAAGATGTTGGCCGATTCTCAGACCTACATGACATGCACACAAATTTTCATAAAAATCGTTCCAGCCGTTTCGGAGAAGTTTGGTAACCAACATCCCGACACGAGAATTTTATATAAAATATTAGACTTCTACATCAAATGAAAAAGCCAACTATTAGTAACAACTTCAATACCTAAAAGAGTGTATAGACGACGATGTTTGAAGGCGGGATTTGCAATCCCTGCCAAACTACAGATCAGAGATTATTTTTTCTAATGTAAAAAGCAATATTTTCTCTTTGTTCAAAAATTTAATCATCATCACATAATATACATTAAAATATTACAGTTATAACAAAGATAATGCTTTCTATTCATTAAATCGAATGTCAAAGCAGTTGATTGTAACATTCACGCAATCAGAAGCGATTAAACCTAAAGCGTGCCAGCGTGAATTTTGCTCTTAATATATGAAAAGGCGCAGCTGTTTCCCATTTCGTAAAACCGGATGATTAAAAAAAAAGTTTTTTTTAGGAAATATTAACGATTTATTCGATTTGTTACTGCCTCGTTGGCGCAGTGGTAGCGTATGCGTCTGCTGTGCTTAAGGTCTCAGGATCGATTCCCGGGTAAGATTTAATGTTTGTATGATCTGTAAATTTCGAAGATATATATAGAATATCAACTATGTATGTATTTTAAAAATAGCATATGCGTATTTAAATCAGTTGTCTAGTACCTATATTACAAGCTCTGCTTAGTTTGGGACTAGATGACGCTGTATGAAATATTATTATTATAGTTTTGTGTCTGTTCAAGCTTCTTATTCCTTTTTAATATGATAGTATTAAGATAAGTTATATTCGAAGAAAGTCTAATTTTTAAATAATAAACTGCATGTATACAAATTTTGACAAAACTTGATTATTCTTTTGTCTAATTGTAGGTACTGCCTGAATCACAAATAACACTAGATCTCAGTGTAACTTGAAGCGCCGTTGTTTAAATTATATTTTTACAAGGTAACTAACTAGATTGATCCACCAATTTATTTTTTTTATTTTCATTTTATTTTGTTTTTATTTTATTTTATTCGGGGAGCTTACCTCTAAATTTACAATATTCATATAATAGTGCTTCTCTATGTGCCAATTAAAAGCTTCCGCATGTAGAAAGAAGACAGTGCTGTAAAATGTAATTACACTGTAATAAACCGTAAAAAATAAAAGAACATTCTAGAATAGTTAGGAACAATCTAGAACAGTATTTTGGTTCATGAGTCATAAGACTTTTGATATTAGTTTTGCTATTGTAAAATAAATCATATATATGTATATATATATATATATATTTATAATTTATAATATTTTCATATACTATTTATAAATCATAATATCGTATATTAGAATATTAGCTGTGTCTGTGTAGATAATATTTAAGCATGATTATCAATAGTCTGATAGCTAGACTTTTAACTCTATCTAATTTAGGATTGTCGGCAGGTGGTTAATAGAAAATAAGTTACAAGTTAGTTAAAGGTAGTTTAAGTTAGTTTACACTACAAATTTTCACCTTTTGCACTTTCTTATCTAGTTCGTCGTTTATTAATTGTAAGTTTTTAAGCTTTAAGGTCAAACATATGAGATTGCCCTCATTTTACTTTACTTAATGTAGTCACAAATAGAACAAAAAGAAAAAATGTTCGAATATCTTACATGAAATGAGACTGAGTATATTAGCATTTTATACATTATTGTAAGTTAAAACCTCCGTAGTTGTAAGGACGCGCTGTTATAAGCATTTTCATATTTTCTTCTTAGAAGTTTCGAGGCCTGGCGCAGAATTTTTAATAACGCATGCAAGTCCCTACCTACATACGTAAAACCCGCATAAATTCTTTGTTGAGCTCTTTACTAGTAATTTAATATAGTGTTCTTGTTCAGCCATAATAATAATAAAAACATGTACTGGGTTTACTTAGATGGCATGTGCCAAAGAACATACTAATATTAGATGAAATAATGGGAAAATGGAACGGCTTATTAAAGAGCAATCGATTTCGATAATTAAACAACACAATCAGCCGGATTTCAACTGTGCAAAGCTTCTGTTAATAACACCGAATGGAAGCAATGCTTTCATGTTATGTGATGTTTATAAAGAATAAACATTTATTACCATGCATATAGTTATTTAAAACTTATTGCATATAACGTACTAAGGCGGACTTAATGCCACGAGACATTCTCTCCCTGTCAACCTTCAGATGATGTAGAAGTATGATGTGGTAGGTTCAACTACAAAGAACTAAATTCGAGAAAAGTCACGATAGTTACGTAATTAAAAATATAACTTACATCAAATACAACTAATATATACAAATCTATAACTATATCTATTTATACATAAATAGTTGTATAAGCATGCACATACATGACTGCCTCGGTGGCGCAGTGGTAGCGTACGCGACTGCTGTCCATGAGGTCTCGGGTTCGAATCCTGGGTCGGACCAAATGTTTGTATGATCTGCAAATATTTGTTTCGGAGTTTGGTTGTTTTCTATGTATAATATGTATGTATTAAGAAAAAAAGTATTTATGTATTAATATCAGTTATCTAGTACCCATAATACAAGCTCTGCTTAGTTTGGCACTAGATGGCGTTGTGTGGGGCGGACATCTAGTCCGAAAAAAAATAATATTTAATATGATATACAAATACTCCGACAATACTAGCGTTGTGTTTGTACTGCCAATTCTCTATTAAGGAGTTCTCTTACTTTTCTCTTAAACGTGAGGCGGCTTGAGGACATCCTGACTTCAGCTGGAAGTGCATTCTGGAGTAGAACTGACAGTACATAGAAAGAAGAATTAATATAATTGGCGGTGTGGGAGGGGCATAGAAGTAGCAAGTTGTTCGTTGACCGAAGACTCCGGTCGTGGTTGTAACATAAGAACGGAAGTGTGGAACAATATATCCGGGTAATAATGGAGAGTTGAGAAATGAAAATAGACAAATCAGAGCTCGCAAACTACGACGTTGACAAATTGGAAGTCATTGCAACTTGGTACGTTAACAACATTAGACATGATCATACTTGCGAAGATAGAAAACGAATTGAATGCAGTTATTGAGAAACCGATCTAGTTTATTGAGAATATCTGCATTCAGGTCAAAATAACATACATCACCATAGTCGATCAAGGCTAAATTAGGGATTGCATAAGCATAGCCTTAGTTTTAATGAGAAGAAAGTTTTTTAGGCGATATTAAACACGGAGACACGAGGTGACTCTTTGACTGACATATGAAATCTGTGCCCGCCAATCAAGGGTAGTCCACATATAATCCCAGGTTCTAGACCACTGCACTCAGAGATACCAAATTATATAAAACCTTAAGCCTAGAGCTGTTCTGATGTTCGTCGCCCTCCACAAAGCGACACTGAATAACTCTTAATAGCCGTGTCAGATAGCCATTTTTATCGGGTTTTAAAATACAACAATAGATTCATATATCTCGAAAAATGTGTTTATCACCAGCCGTTAACTAAACGATGTTTTTTTTGTATGTAAATCTGTAACAGATATTTTCGGTTTTCAAATAATTCACTCCCACTAGTCAAGGAATCGAACTAGACATAAGTTTTTGCCGAGGAATTTTTTGACGCTTGTATGTAAATATTGTTATTTTTTTATTATTATAACCTAGTCCTAGCTGTTACCCGCATCTCCGCCCTCGTATATTGCGACCACAGCGGCAAATACTGACCATAGCGTAGCCTATGTGTTATTTTGATCTATAAGCTGTATTATTGTGAAGTTTCATTTAAAACCATTCAGTAGTTTTTACTTAAAAGAATAACAAACATCCATCCATACTTACAAACTTTCTTGTTTATAATATTAGTAGGATTATAATTTAGTTAAATTGTTAAAAATTGACATCATTAAGCAAATTATTTAATAGACTAAGATCCAGACACAAAAATTAGAAAACTAGGCATAAATGTGTATATAAATATCTAACTGATTCACTGTAAACTTCAGCCAGTGTAACGATATTTTAGAACCAATTTTCAATTACCAGATATTTAATTCATTTATAATTGCTACTAATTTACCAAATAACTCGCTTATTATATTTTTAGTTACACAGATAATATTACTGACCCTTGTGTTGTCGTAAAACAGTGGAATCAGCCTATTTCTATACAATTATGGTTCCAAAACAACTCTAAATGCCCTTGCTTTTGTAGGAAAAAGTTGTGTGTCATTATTTCACAACTAACTTATTATTATAACCTTACAGCATAGTTCAAAGTTATACGTGTTACATTGCGATTAGTTATAGCCAACAGACTTCACCTTAAACATTGGAGAACGTGACCTTGCTCACGTGTCATTGAATAAATTAGTGAATAAAACATGAAAAAAAGAACATGTATGTTAAGCAAAATTGCATCAATGTTAGAATGTACGAAAAAGAAAGTGCCTACCATCCCGTTATCCTGGTTAACAAATAAACAATTAATCTCTTCAAATTATTTTCATGTTTAATAGTATACATATGTGACAAACGTGTGTCAAAAAAATTGGCAGATCTAGCGTAGAGCCAAACTTCTGACTCAACAGACTAACTCTACAAGCTCAAAATTCACAAACTCCACAACTTAGTCAAAATATTTTGCTACCGTCACATGGGCGTAAGGTGATTCTGTTTAAATATTTTTTAGCTATACAACAGTTCTTGTAGTAACAAAGTGATTAAAAACCCGTATCCTAACAACTTTAATTTAAATTTAAATAAGGCTTTATTCACGTAATAAGGGCCAAGCCTATTGACCTGTTGAAAAGGAAAGGCAGAAGAAAAGGTTAGAAGATATTGCTTATAGAGATCGCTTAAGAATGTTAACAATGTCTCGAGCCAGTTAGAATCGAGCCCGTGTAAAAAGGTTGAAAGAAAATCTCTCAATTTAAATGGGTTGAATTGAAAAAAATCGTACAAAATTTTACAGTAAAATTCTGAGCTTATTTACTAAAAATAGGCTCTGTTTGTAATCAACATTGTATAGAAGTAAATAGGAATATCCTATTTATTATAGGTGAATTCATGACAGGAAAACTACAGAAAACAACTCTATATAAGTCGTTTAGCCTCTTATCTAAGCTGGAGTCTGTTTTTAAACTTTTATGTTTTACATTACCTCACGTGACACAAATAAAGTTTATCAGTATAGGTTTTATTATAAAGTAGGTATATTATAAAGTTGGTATCAGCCAAAAAGTTTATTGAGCAGTAATAGGTTATCGCGACACTTATATTGACATATTATAACTATAACTTTTTGACTCAGTGATATAAATAATTCTAGATACGGTTAAGCCAGAAATATAAACAAGGTCTGGGGGCATATTCTTATCATTTCGTAAACTTTAAAAAATGTTGGAATGGATGAACTCCTCAAATAGGATATGGTTAGAGATTAAGCAAAGCAGTGAGTTGTTGATTGGTACCGGAGAATGAAGGGAGAAAACTATTTGCGCTGAACACAAATAAATTTGGAAAAAGAATAAACGAAGAAAACAATTGTTTTTGTCGTTTAAGGCATTCTCATACAGTATGCCTGTGTAAACACAAATAGAGATATTTGATAAAGAAAATCCTTTCTACATATTTTAAAAAGAGAGTCTATATGAAATCCCGTAAAAGACGAGCGTAAAGACACATTCCAAATATTAATGCCTATTCAATGTTTATATTGTAAAGACCACATGCATGCATCACTGGGTCTTAAAGCTTGGCCTCGAGCCCAGAAACAGTCCCGTTATAAATCTATACTCGAACACAAAAACGGCATGTTTCAGGTAGGTGCTTATTCGCTTTGACAATTCAAAAATATAGTTGTTTCCGATCGCTCACAAATGTTAGCGGTGGGGATGCACGAAAAAAACAGCAAAGACAGGATTATATCAGTTATCGTTGGACAAAAGAAAGTTATAGCACAAGACACTAAAGCTTTTTGTGAGGTCAGTCTCTAGTAAAAAAAAGTAAAGAATTCCTAATTGGCCAAAATGGTCAGGTTCAATAGCCGCCGGCAAGGCTTGTTAGGATAACTCTTAGAAGTCACCACCATTTGTGAAACTATTTGAACAAATTTTAAATATAATATAGATTAATAAAAGTTCAATTGCCTTGCTTGCTCATGACCCGTATTCCTTATTCGCCAACTCCCTCCGTTGCGAATCGAATATTTTACTGGTCTTTGGCTTCAGTTAGATTCAAACTTAGAGAATAAAATAATTTTAATTTTATATAATTTTAGATTTTAAATACGTCTTTTAACTACTGAATACGTTAATTAGCTTTTGTATTAAATGCATGTTCAATTTACATCTAAAAGATGTAAATCGGAAGCAATAATGTGATGTTTATCATTTTCTATGTATGTAAGTGAGATTACACATCAGTTTTGTAAATTATAATAAAAAAATCCAATTTCAGAAATGCATTTTATTAATATAACCACGTTATATTAATAAAACGCAACAATTACCACATCTGTAAATAACTCACTATCCCGCAAAGTTAAGGGTGATAATTTGACCTGAAAAAAATTTGATCGGTGTACCATTTTTATTCCAACTATTAATCATATATATTAATGACGGGATTTGACATGTAACTGAGAGAATACTAACTCATTATTATTCTGCCCTTATAACAATCATCTGACGACGAAAATCTTTTAAGGATTACTTGATATATGTCACTGTATTCGTTAAGATGAAAGTGAATGTTTTAAGTCGAGCCTAAAGCTCATTTATTTATACTATTATTTGTAAATCACCTTTACCAACAACACTTTTGATTGCATCGTTTATTACCTTACTGTACCTACTTCTAATTTGCATTTCAATGTCAACATTTTGTTAGACCTTCGCATTTAAATGCTAATTTTGACACCCTTACAAATAATTTTTTTTTTATGAGATATCTACATGTTTTGTAAAGGTACTGTTTTATAGATAGTGATAACGACCCATAAAGAAGTAGTTTAGGTGATCATAAACCATGGTTATAGTTAAAACCTTCATTTAAAAACACGACTTTCAATAAAGCTATTGTTCTATTATACTAAATCATGCAATTGGCGAATTAATAATCCTCCTTGACTGATATTTTGTCGAGTATATGATTCTTTATTGCACGCGAACAAGTACCGATAACGAGGAGCTATTCACAGGCAAGCGAGCCTTGACCTTTGGGGCCTATAGCTTGGATAAGTCGATTTCTTTTCAAAATATACATAACGCAAATTAACTCATTCTTATGCATTAGAACTCAATGTATGTCAAAAACCTAAACCAAACTAGAAGATATCCGATCTAATCGTCCAGATAAGTATTTTAATGACTACATTTAATGTCCTGGTCTCAGTTAGGGTACGTGTCAACTTAAGGAAAGAAAGAAATATGTTACTAATGTCAATAAAACTGACGAGAGTGTTTTAAATTGGAATATTATCAGACTACTTGGAGATCGTTTTTTGTTTTTGCGAAAGACGGTCCTCATTTTCACACACATCCACATATTTTATATTTTTTATCATTAATTCCATCACGACGAAGACTTGAAGACTTGAAATACTTGACATTGGCAGAAATAGCTGATCCGGCTGATTACCCTATCATCAAAAGAAAATAATTATCAGACTACTTGAATTTAGTCGACTTCATTTGATCATTTTCAATAAGAAAAATACTTTTTGTTTAGTTACAACTAATTTACTTAGAATTAAGACGTTAAATTCTTTTTACGACGATATTGATGCATAATTAATTATTATTGTTTTGGGCATCATTACTGATTTGCAGAGATAACTTTAAGAAAATAAATCTCTTAACATTATATAAGGCGATGTATAAATCGTGAAATAAAAAAGACTACGTACAAAAGAAAATTTATATAAAAGGTAGTTTTAGATATGACTATATTGTTATGAAAATAAAATTAACCAAATTAACATGTATATCAATATTGAATCAATTTTTGTATAATGCTTTAATTATTTTTAATTTCAGGTAGAGGCAATACAAAACATATATTCTTCAAATTGTACGAAACTAATCTTTTTTTAAAAATGTATCACAAAAGAAAATCAAACTTCTGGCACCCTCTCTGGGTATCTTCCAGGAATATAGTCAGGGTTATTGGGATTGTATTCCCAAATGAGGTACTCGGGCTCATTGAGGTATAGAGGTGGTATCTCATCGCTTGGCTCCATCTCCTGTTCAAGCAAATCTTTATTACGCTGTAGCAACTCCTCGACCCTTGCTTGAGTTTTTTCTGAGATATCTAAAACAATAGATTCATTAATATAATGATATAATGATCTATACAATGATCAATCGCTGACAGTATTGCGTGCTCAGTATAAATCAGTCAAGCAGGGTCGTTTTATTGACTCTCTTGAGGACTTACAAAGTGTCTCTACTATTTACTAGGGAGTAATAGTTGTAGTTAAATTAAATATTACATGTACATTAAATGCCAATGATTTAATTGGTAGTTTAAATTATTGACCTGAGCCTAGATTATCCACTTTGTTATTAAAATGTACTTAGGTAATAAATACAATCACAATTTTCCAAAATACATTAATCGTAAGACACGATAAATTCAGGATAGTATTACATTTCCAAAAGTTCAATTTGTTGTTATTGAAAAGAAAAAATCTACATGGATGGTTTATGATTTTAATAATCATAAAATATCATTATTTTATTATTATCAAATTTAATAAATAAAATACGTTTAATAATAATACCTATCAGTATAAACATAGTATCACACTTACTGGTTCTACGTAAGTCTATCCTAAGCACTCTCCTGTTTTGTTCAAGAGAGCGAATGAGCGTCTCTTCGGCATCTCCCGAAAGATCATTTGCAGCCATGTCCAATCTAGTTAAACCTCGATTCAAGCTGAGGATTCCCGCCATCTGAACAATCAATAAATAAATACAGGTGATATTACCAAAAATTACGTGCTCCAATATTGCACATCTAACACGATAGAAATGAGAGTGAGATCAAGTGTGCAAACGTGAATGAAGATTACTGTGGACGATTTTTATCCATCATAGTTGTATGTAGGCCACACTTTTAATGGATTATACTTTATTGACTGTACTGAAAACAGATCTTTAAATAGTATAAAATGAAGTCGTTCCTCGCGTCCCGTTCTTATACTTGTCATTGAATGTGGTTTTCATTAATAGAGAAAGTGATTCAAGAGGAAGTGAATTTAGAGATTTGTAATGTATTGCTATTGCGCCTATGTAAAGCGGAGGCGGATCGGTAGTTGCCAAATTTTTCTTTACATTGTATTTGATTACTTTCTATTCATTTAAATTACTATCAGTTATTAGTCTCCATTTAAAATGGAAGTTTACCTTTTCTGCTGACGCTCCACTGAAACCACAAGAATTAACGATTAAAGTTTGTGGCTTTTCCTTTGATCTGACGAAAGACGCCGCAAACATCGTTGCGCATTCCAAAGACATTGGGTTCAAACTAAAGTCTGTAATTTGTGATCACTATAAACGCAATTATCTATGTGGTGATGGGTTTAGAATATAGAGTATCACTACTCCTGTTTTTCCCGTAGGTATCGCAAGAGCCGACTAAGGGATCAAACTGCGCAGGACAACTTCACAGCGAAGAGATGGAAAATTTGAAACAAACCCGATGTCAACCATTATGGTCAACGGGGTGTAAGTCGGCCAATACCTTCTTCCTAAGGAGAGAGTGTGTCCAGCAGTTGACTATTAAACGCTGAAGATGATGATTATTGATGAAAAATACAATGATAACAAGTTCAATCTAAATCCCATTAATATTATAAACGCGAAATTTTGTATGGATGGATGTTTGTTACTCTTTTACGTAAAAACTACTGGACAGATTTAGATGAAACTTTACAGTAATATAGCTAATACATCAGTATAACACATAGGCTACTATTTGCCGCGATAACCAACATATACGCAGGCGGAGCGGCGGGCATAAACTAGTAAGTTATAATAAAATTGTATAATACCCAGAAGTTCTATGGGAGCAGCAGGTTTCATTTGTATAGCATATGCTATTCCTTGTATTCCAAGTTCCTTAAACCTGTTGTTGGCGATCCTTACTATTTTAACATTTTTATGAATAGAAATAAAACCACCAAGAGCCTTCATTCCATAATCACCAATTTTACAATGATTAAAATCTAATTCTTCAATACTTTCTTTCTTCACAAGGCTTTGGAGGATAATTTTCACTTTAGAACAATCTAAGTTGCTTCTATTGATACGAAATATTCTTAAATGTTTCAACTCCTCCAATCCTCTACAAAGCGACTCACAATCAGCTTTAGTGAACTCAAAATATCTCGGTTGATACTGGTCTTGTAGGTTATTTATTCCAAATACAAGTGATATTTCTCGAAGATTGTATAATTTGGCCAGTACTAACTCTAACGGTATATGATCGTAAACCTTAGGAACGCTAAACTCACAAGTATCTTCTACAACACGAGGATGGGGTACTGCTGGAGTGGGTTGACGCGCCATTTGCAATTGATTTAATGATAACTCGTAAATATATGGACTTACCTATTAATAAAAAAGATTATGTTATTTGTAAAGACAGTTTCTATTTTAACAATTTGTTGTGTTATGGGAGAGGCCTATGTAGAGTAGACTGCAATAGGCTGATGACGATGAAGAAGGGTGTAAACAAATATTTACAGCATTTAATCAATTATAGTAACTTCGTAAAAAAGTCAAAGTACAAACGGATGTCAGAAACCACTAAAAACTTTAAGTAAAATAACTGCAAATACCGACTTCGGTTGATCCTTCCTACATCTCATATAATCTTAAATTATTTATAATGACGCGAAACTCTTGTAAAATAATAATGATAATTATGATTATATACCAGCGTAGATAATGCTACAGCTTCCTCGTCTCTAAAAACATCAGGGTTGACATTTTCCAAGTATTCTTGCAGTTTTGCGGACAAAAATTTTCCCTTCCAAAACGTAACTCCCAGTTCTTTTCTCGATGGAAACACGGTATAGAAGGATCTTTTCCAATATTGATCATCCTAAAAGGAAAGTTGTTCTTAAACAAATAACAAATCGTAACAATCAAGTAGTGAATGATTCCTGCGTGAGCCTTCCGTCTATAATTTTAAATATGTCTAAACATTTTAAACTTATATGACACTGTTCTCTTTTACATCGTAAGTGTCCTTCTTATAACCGTCTTTGAGGCGATTGTATTGTATGTCGGTAGAGTTTGAAAAAATCATGGCTATTTTTAAACTGATTAACAATTTCATACACACCTTAATATGAGGTACGCTAGCCTTTAATGGAATATCTGCCGGGTACAAGTCCATAAGCATATCAACATCTTTCTGGAGGATGTGTTTAAGTGGATTTATCCTATGGAATACTCTTGATAAAGTGAGAGCAGCAAAGTATGTGAGGGGCGCAGGGGTGAAATCATCGTCCCATTCGAAGTCCTCGGCGACTACTTTACGTGGTGCCTCTCCAGGAGAGGTTTTCATAATATCTGACGTAGCATAAGCTTCTCTTGTATTTAAATTAACAACATATGGGATCTTCATATTGTAGTATTTGCTGTTAAATTTGCTGTCGTTTTATATAGGTACATAAGAATGATGATCAAAGGATGTCCACTAGATTTCTGAGAATAAAAATCGTATTTTTCCTTTTGGTTGCTTATTCAATAAAAATACTGCAAAGATAAATTTGACGTATGATATTACTTAACACTTTAATTTTTTTGTTAAAACCTTTTTTACATTATTTCCTTTTTTCAGAAAATCTTGCCTAAGGATTTATTAAAAATTTTAATACATAATTCAAAAGATTTAAACTAATAGCTATTTGTTTAATTTTGATCAAATCTTTCATTAGCAAATCGCATTTCACTGCTGTACATAGGCTTCTGTAATCTATTTAATTTTCAGGCCCCTTTTTAATGAGTAAAGTATTGTAATATTTATAATTTCTTAAAACTCATAGACATTTGCACTAAATCTAACAAACATGTTAATAATAATATGCTATTAAAATCTCTTTACTTATTTATGCATATTTATAAACTAATCTTCTTTTTCTTCTTTTGATAAGATGGCAACCAGTTAACCAACTATTTATGCCAATGTCAAATAAAGTCTTCAAATCATAAGTCTTCGAGTCTTCAAGTGTTCGTCGTGATGAAATCAATAAAAAATGAAAAAAATGTGGATGAGATGAAATGGGGACCGTCTTTCGTAAAAACCCCATTTATAATAACATGAGATACCACAAGTTGCTTTATTTGCTTTTAACTTATTAGTTGTATAAATATAATCTAGAAATGTGTGGAATCTATCACCGAAATACTTCAACATTATTGAAATGTGACAGACACCACTTTTTCTGAAAAGGTTTTAATTCTCATAAAAAATACAGCTCTGTGTAAATGAAATAAGGTTTATATTCGCATTTTTTGCCACATCACTCAGTCTAAGTTAATGCTGGCAGCCTTCTATAGTTATTAATACAATTTTGAAAGGTGTAGAAACACAACATTTTGGTTTTCAACATACCATTAATTGTATAACTGCTATGGCACAAATTAGACTACTATCTTGACATAATTTACGACATGACGTAAAACTAATAAGTATCAAAATGAGCAGTAATTTAATCGTTAATGTGTTTCGAACAAAGTTCACCATAACATAAATATGAGCTCGGCTGTTTTCGGAGAGCTTCGTGAGAGATCGGATCAAAACAAAGTTCGGCGCTGCGCCGGAGCCGCATTCACTTCATTGCTTCACTCACTGTGTATCTGTGACATATCACATAGCGTGCGCGACTCTATTACTAATTATAAATTATAAAATATATTTTGAAGTTTATTACCAATTTGATTTTTGAATATATATTTTTCAATAAATATGGATGCCACTGATAAATCTTCATCGAAAAATAATAAAGTATCCCAAGTCTCGATCTATAACCCGTGGAATTTGTTTACTACAAGAAACCGTACCGAAAGTGAAACCAGTGTGAGTTCAACAAGTTCACAAAATAGTCAGTCAGGTGAGACTCAAACGTTATACTCGTATAATTTTAAAAGCCTACTACATAAAAATTGAATGTACTATGTTATCCTATTTCCAGCTGTCTTTATGTCAATATTTGTATAATTATCAAATAGATATAAAACAATATTAAACTTCAAAATTATTACTCCTGCTTTGTTAATATAAGAGTTAATATTTTACAAACGCAAATAACGGAACAAAATAACGAAGATGTGTAATGTCTTATCAAAAAACTTTACTATTCTAAGAAATAATATAGAAGCACGTGGGATTGTCTCACGATTATAGTGTGACTGAATTTACATTGCACATTTAAAATTAAGGCCAACAGGCAAGAGATTGTTATCCAGTATTTGGTTTGAAAAGATAATCATACTCCGAACTTAAAAGACAATCTAATATGGGTACTTCAAGGTTTACAAGTAAATAAATTAATATTAATCATTTCCTAGATCCTTTGCTACATTTTTGCTATATGTAACAAAGAGATGTTGAAAGGGGCAAAAAACTGAGTTTGTGGTTTTTGTTAACCCGGTTGGGTTAAGTTATAGTAATGATCAGTTTCTTCTTTGAAGTTTTTATTGAATAACACACTGAGAGCAGTATATGCATTCGGAGAATTTTTACCTGTTCAGAGACCTAATAAGTATAAACTTACAAAATAAATTTACAATTCTCACCAGAAATTTTGAGGATATTAACAGACATATGAGATACTGATATTATTATATAGTAGTAACTGTACTGCATCAAATCATTTAAAGATTTTGAATATTTAGAGTCCTAAATAAAAAAAATATTCTAAAGACAAAATCATTGCTTGCTTTGTGTAGTACACAAAACAAATAACGATGACTAACTAGGAATGTCTTTTTCCTGTATCCGTGTGTGTGCAAAAGCGAGACGTTTCTGAAAAGGTGAGTAGACCGAATCTTTTTTAGAACATCTTATTTTAAAACAATGATAATATGAAAATAAAACAACTCGATTGTCAGCACTTGATGGAACTTGTTTAAATACATTCTAGAATTAAACTCACTTTTAGTTATTCCATTATTTTAATGACTTCAATCCTGACCAGTTTCGCCCTATGGTACTATCAAAGGTTACCCAATGCATTTTCAAAGGTGCATTAAAATAGTAGAACAAATACAAGTAAGTTTAATTCTAGAATGTATTTAAGGTTATTTAATATTTAGATTCCTGGAACAGCGGCTAAGAAGCACTTTTTATACATACGTTCATATACATAGGTATTCAGACTTATAATAACCGAGGTAACTGCCTCCGTTAAATTGTTTACGTAAAATAAAATTAAAGTAGTTGCTGATTACATCAAGAATACTCTAGAAAACTTTTAAAATCTTTGTGTAGGGACTACACAGCTATTAAGGAGTACTTGGTAAACAGATAACAAACATAACTAATCATTATGAGGGTTCGAATTCCGACCGGAACAAATACTTCTTTGATGAGTAATATTGACGACCATTTGTTCTGTGTTTGGGCAAAGGTATTTAAAAAAAGTTGTTTTTTGTATAAGCCTGCCAAAGTGACTATACTCTGCTTGATGGAAAGCATGAGCAGAATCCAAAAGTAGTGGTCACCATACTCGTTGCTAATTAACAGATATTTGTAAAATGTGTAACGTTATTTTTATTATCTTCTTAATATGGTTTTACTTTAAAATTTTTACCAAGACAACATCTTGTAATGTACCAAATGATGTACCTAATGTAATGAAATGTACATCAATGTACCAAACATTGATGTTCATTTCATGTATGAACATGCAAGTCATGTAGATGGATAGTGCATATGAATAAGAAACCCATCGTTCAAGTTTGAAAATTCTTTATATATAGAAATAACGTCATCGAACAAAGAACTCTACAGAGAAGTTATCTTGTTCCTTGTATTTTTTTTAGAAGTGACGTACCTGGTCATGTTTAACTGACGTCTTTTCATGTAGTTCAACCTTGACGAGTTTATTCAAGAAACAGTTCTTCAATGTTAACTTATAGACCGTTAAGATATTTGAAAAACTTGAAAAAATCCTTAAAAAATCAATTAATTAATCAATTAACAAATATTGTTCAATCACTATTCAATTCTTGTGCACTTTTTATAATTTTTCTATTATATACATATAAGTATATAAAATAGGAAAAGTTATCAAAAAAATATTTCTCGTTCCAATCTTTTTCGAATTTCCTATCCAAGTTTTCTTTTCTTTTTTATGGTATAGGGGCAAACGAGCAGACGCATCGCCAGATGGTCAACACAAGAAGCGTCACAAGTGCTTTAACTTAAGTTTACCTATTAAAATTTTACTATTATTTTGGGCAAACTGTTTTCGTTTGTTACAATTTCCTGTATGAAAAACCTTCGTTAGCTTTATTATTGTATGTTTTTCAATTATTGTATGTTTTAGGACAAATAAAATGAGGCAAATTATTCCACTTATTATTAGATACGTATACAACGTCAATGCATTATACAAGTATACGTGTAGCTATCGAAATAAACTGAAAATATCCTTAATAGGTACTTCTAACTAAGATTCAATTCAATTCCATTCGATTCAATTCGATTCCTTTACATATTCGCAGAAATGTAGATTAAAAAAAAACATGTTATATGTGACCCATTTAGGTACATTCTGCCGTAATAGTATGCAAATACGAATTTTCATGTAAGCTAAGGAATCATTATATTATTATTTTTAGAAGTCACAAACATAAATAGGAAAAACAAAAAAAAAATTACAGTAAAGAATAATAATAAAAATGTCATAAAACAACATGCACAATTATACTAATTACTTTAAAATCAAATTAAACATACAAAGCAAATGTATTTCTCATTTATAAATCTAGTGATAGATTTAGGTGCTACCGTTATCCAAATATTCAGTTTTTTAGATCGAGATACTTTAGTTTCTCATTTCTCATGAGTGGCAGGTGGCGGTGGTGGGGTGGATACATCTGTTATTTATAATATGGTGCTGTTACTCTTATGTAAATATTATTAACCAGAATTATACGAAGGTTCTCATAAACTGACGCGATTATTTAAAAATGCTCGTCGAAAATCGAGTAACCGTAATTCAATGCCAGATGCTTATATTCGGTTCAAGTTATAATTAGTTTTCCATGATGTCGGTGACCAGACCGCATATACAAAAAACGTTTATTTTTAACTTACCGCAGTACAAGTACATAAAAATAAAATTGGAATGAAATTTTATAGGCGGATGGTTCTGGAATATCGAACGTTTATAATATTGTGGTAATGAAATACACTTCGTGACGTCTAGAGACGAGCTTCACTGACATACGCATGTGATACTCTTTATATGTATGTGTCTTAATTTTGCTAGAATTCTTAATACGCATTTTAAGAAAAGTACATTAACAAAAAAAAAATAATATGAATAGTTATTGAAGGAAAATAGGAATTATTATTATTAATTATTTGATGAATTAAGTAAATCAATAATCAATTAATTAATTAATAATTTATTAATAGTTATTGTAGTTGCAAAACTCAGATGAAACCTCTAGCAGTGTAGGTATAGTCTAAGAAGATTATAACGATGAAGTATTATATGGAAACAGCGACTTACCTACCTACGAGTATAAGTATTATATTTAATCGTTATAATGTACATGCAGTTACAATTCGATCAACATTGGTCTTTAATAGGTACTGATTAATAATTCTCACCACTCTACAATATACACACACACATCGATTAACGCGTAGATAATATTAATATCAAACATTAAGTACCTAGGTTATATTATCTCCTTTTTATCGAATTACTCTTATTAGTTTTATTTCCTATTTATAATTGTTAGACCAATCAAGTAAAATTGTGTGGTATGCATCATACGTAACATAAGTGCGCAGGTAATTATTAGGTAGGTACCCTGTTGGATTGATTGTAAAAAATATGTGATTCATAAGTAAGAAAAACTTAACGATTTTTAGTCCTAGAGATGTAGAGGTATCTAACATTTATTGACAAAGCAGTGGACTCGTACGTTTTATAGCAGCGCCTCGGATTATCGACATTATAGGAATAATATATTACACGGTTATATTACACTTCTCCACCTTGATACCATCGTACTGTCCCCATATAAAATTATATTGCATATATATTATGTATTTATGTGTATTTATATGTATGTAATGGTATGTATTTAAATACGTGTTCATTATATATATTAATATAATTACTATTTATGGTTGAATTATTTATTATTCATATATGATATAAACTTATGTTTAGTTTTGTGCATCTACCTTGTGTTGGCTCTGCATCACCCTAAGGTCGACTGGTAGAAAATGCCTACGGCATTAAGTCCACCTTTGTCACTATTAATGTGCATAAAGTATAGATAAATAAATAAATGAATAATATTATAGATTATAGACTACACGGTTGGCCTAGTGGCTTCAGTGGTCGCCACACAGCTTCCTACTGCGCCAAGTGTTGTGGGTTCAAATCCTACATGGGACAACATTTTGTGTGATCCATAAATTGTTGTTCTAAGTCTGGGTGTACTTTGTGTCCGTTTCATGTATGTTTGTAAAGAACCCTGCGACACAGGAATTTATATTCCTTATGCGAGAGTTGTCTTTTAAAAAAAGAGAAATACAGTAATCCCAACCCCTGTTAGTCCGGAACTTCTGAAACCGGTCGTTGTCAAAAGTCAGTACCTACTTACGTGACTGATAATAAAATTAAAATGATTTCAGTTAAAATCTAGATCCACCCGATAGAATTTAACATTACAATTAAACTTGTATGTGAATGTTAACAAAACAATTTCCGTTTACAATATTAAAGACTACATGTTGCCCGCGGCTCCGCCCGCGTATATGTCGGTTATCGCGGCAAATAGTAGCCTATGTGTTATTCTGATGTTTAAGCTATATTACTGTTAAGTTTCATCCAAATCCGTTGAGTAGTTTTTGTGTGAAAGAGTAACAAACAAATACTTACAAACTTTCGCGTTTATAATATTAGTAGGATACATTGACGAGGATTGTGGACGGCCAACAGCAAGTTGCAACCTATTTGTCATATCATGTTTGTTATTTTATCTTAACTTAAAATAAACATCAGTAGGTATGATATTTGATAGCATAATATTTTTTATTTTATCTTTTCCTCTGATTCGAGAAGAGATATCTACATTTATTACTCAATTTTTATTATATGCATAAAACTAGTACCCACTCTTACTTTATCAGCTTACGATAGTATTTAGATAAAAATGCATTTGATAAGCGTCACTGTTTGATAGTTCCGTTTTCAATGACAACGGTTTGATAAATAATTTTATTTAAAGGTTTTATCTATGCGGCACGGTAACAGACTTGTCTACGAATTCAGTTTGATATTCAGTTTTTCGTTTATCGTAAATGGGCCAATTAATTACTTTTATTATGAAAATCGTTTTTATAAACGAATAAGAATAATCTAAAATATACCTATAACGCGATTATGGTAAAACATTTTTATTTTCTACTGCGCCAGGTGTTGTGGTTTCAAACACCGCACTACCCAATCCCACATGGGACTAAAGTGTTGTGGGATATGAACTAGTATGTATCGTTTTATGCCCGTTTCAGGTATTTATAAATTCCCCCGCTACGCATAATGTATATTTATAATACGGGAGTTGAATTTTTAAATGAATAATCTTTTTTTTTCTGTATTTCGTCATCATCATCGCCTTTATAACAAATACTATTTACTTCTAGAGCCCTACTTACTAGTCTATTGATATTTAATTAAAAACATGAAATAGGTATGTTAAAATGTTTCACCTAAAAAGTAGTCTTCACACTATTATCTACTAACTCATGTGTCATCGCCTCGTTAGAATATAGGAAATGGATTTACATAAACATTCAAATCAGGGGACTGATGGGAACGTTTACCCGAGCGTAAACTTAGAAAAGTGACAACCTGACTTCGGTCAGGTAGGTAAATTGTCCCGAATCGTCCCCGAATTACGCAAATACGTTCGTTTTTAGGCTTCCGTTCCTCGAAAGGAAAAACAGAACCCTTATAGCATCATTTTGTTATCCGTCTGTTTGTCAAGACCTTTTTTGTCAGGAACGCGTTGAGGTATCAAGCTGAGATATCAAATACTCAAATCTAATGCCCCTTAAAGCTGTGAAAAAATCAAACTCCTAAGCCAACGCAATCAAAAGAAACAGGCCTTAATGCTGTAAACTTTCGCCACTCGGAAGGGAATCAAAACCCGTCTCGTGAACTCAGAATCTTGAAATTTGGTACGAAGAAACGTCTAATACGGTCCGTACAATCTTGTACATTTATTATACATCATATAATAAATCTACAAGATTGTACGGAACCCTCTTTGCGCGAGTTCGGCTCGAACTTAGCCGGTTTTTTTCTTTACCTGTAAAAGTCCCCGGTATTGTGTGGTTCTTTATTCATTCAATTCAAGAAATACAATTTATATCTATATGTATACTGTGTATATATAGATATACCTCAGTGCGTTATTAGTATACATTATGTCTTAGTTTTCATTCTATCGGCAGTCCGAAAAAACTTCCCCGCATTTTTTTTAAATATCTTGGTTAAATGTTAAATATTTCAGTATCCACATTAGAAGTGGCAGTTAGAGGTAAGATAAGCTATAGGGAGTTAAAGTTGATACTTAGTACCACATCCCATCCACTATTAATTCATTATGTTGTGTTTATTTTGTCTTGTTTTTGACACATGATACAACACTTTTTTGATACACCAATAGTTGTTCTGAGTCTAAGTGTTTTTGATGTCTGTTTTGTGAATGTTTGTAAGGTCAAAAGCCATGTAGCATATGTTCCAAATGTAGAAATTGTCTTTAAAAACGACAAAAAAATATAATTAAATGTCAGGAGAAGAACAAAAATAGAAGAATATTTTTTGTTGTTTGTATTTTTCGGTTTGAAATACGTATATGATATCTGTATCATTTACGTATTTCAAACTCACTCTTTTGCGTCTGTTTCTTTTAGCAGAAGCAGGCCAGCAGTTCACTTCAATAGTTTTATCCTAAACAATATTGTATCTTTCTTACGAATTTAAGTCTTTATAAACGTTCTTCTTATTAATCAGTGACGTTTACCGGTTACTCAGAAAATACTAAAATAAGAAGCAACAGTGTAAATACGATATGTTTGCTTTTGAGTAAAACAAACAAAAAATGTGATGTTGAAATCTTTTAAAAATTTAAACACATTTACCATCCACTGTCGAAACGTCAGTAGCACATAAAAATGATTACTACATTGATCGTAGGTTCTGTCATCAACAGTCTATAATAGGCTACTGTTGGATAGAAGCCTCTTTTTAGAAAGAGGATTTGGCCTATTATACCTCGCTAGCCAAACAGGTTGGTACAGGTTTTGTTTCAAGCCGCTTGGAGGGGTCTGAATTTCGTAAGAAAGCGATTCCCGCATCCCTCCCGTTTCAGGCACAGAGCGGCACACCATTCGGTTTGATTCCGACACACCGTCCCGTCGCAAACCCCAGTGGGGTGAAGGCCCGAGGGGGTTTTCATACGTAAAAAAAAGGTTTTGTTTCAAGATTTTTTATTCTTTGCAGTGATATTGTTTTGTGCGGTTTTCTCCCTTAGTCGCCTTTTACGACACTATATCCCTTATCACATGGTGCATAGTAAACGTATATTTCTATCGCCTCCAACAACAATTAATTTTAATTTTTTATTATCGTTTTAGGTTCACAGTACGGTGGACTTCAGAGGCAAACAAGCAAAACTAATGAGGAATACCTTTGGATGATGTAAGTATTATCGAGCATCATATCAACTACTTATTTGTGTTAAAAGTTAAAACCTTTATCTAAAAATATTGACTTGTATAAAGTCATAAATAAAAAAGAAAAAAAGAAAGAGAGGGTTTTCACTAGGAAGTTAGAGAGTAAATCCCGCTTAATATTGGCATCGATTCTTTACATTTTTTTTAAATGATGTATGAATCTCATGTATTTGATTTACTAGTTATTTACTATCAGTGTTTCATACAAGAACAAAGAAACAATTGAATGTCTAAAAGGTAATGAAGGTCAATATACTTTAATAAACTAGGTACTCCAATGTCAAATAAAAACTTTTTGTAACAATTTCGAACGATTGCTGATGTCTCTTAATGCAAATATTAAATTGAAATTGTAATATCGCATATCAACGTACCCTATAACCGAATATTAAATGAATTGAATAATTAATAGATCATTTGCAGAAAAACAGCAGAAGTTATGGATACGAATATTTGATTGGCATATTGTTTTTCACTGACGTCACGAAATGTTGGGTTTTCGTTATCAAAACCACACCTGTTGCTGATAATATTAATGAGCTTATTATAAATTTTGAATAAACCTTTAAAAAATCTTAGGTTAAATTGTTGTGGTTGAATTACGGAAATTAACTGCCTCGGTGGCGTAGTGGTAGCATATGCGACTGCTGTGCTGTTTCAGGTTCAATTCCTGGGTCGGATCAAATATTTGTTTAGTATAACATTTAAGCCAGAGGAGCCATTCACCGTTCTAAGGTCTATATATTTTTTTAGCTATGACTGAAAAGAAAGAAGTTTAAACTACGACTATTTCTTTGTAACCCGATTTCATCATCATCACCTATCGCAGTCCACTGCTGGACATAGGCCTCTCCAATTTCACGCCACTTAGTTCGATCTATGGCTTCTCGCATCCAGCTCGACCCTATTTATATAAAACATTTTATATGAATTACTTCGAACGGAAGCTAATTCCAATAACATGACATAACAATATATAAAGTAGATTCAACTAAAATATCAGCGTGATTTAATACTTAAAAAAAACATTAAATTTATATCTTTTACGGTAACCCTACCCACTCGCGTTTTCTATTTTTATGCCAAGTTCATTAGAGCATATCGCTAATGTATTTATCATTAAAAGATGTAACCTCAATATAACTCATTAAAGTTACGTAAACATCAATGACCGCTTTGCACCTTTTCACAGTTTAAAAAACTAAATCAATGCATGATCTGTTATAAGTATTGTTATTGCTTGATAGTATTTCAATCATTTCTGACCGATTGACTAAGATATCCAGAGAGAGATCAACGCACAGCCCAAACCGCTGAACCTAGAATCTTGAAATTTTGCATGTAGTTTCTTTATATAACGTTGGTGAGCACCAAGAAAGGAATTTTGGAAATGCTTCTTATAAGGGGGTAAAATAAAGGATGATAATATCTACTTCTGCGCGAGCGAAACCCCGGGCAAAAGGTAATAATAGTATAGAGATACCTACTAGGTTTCTTCGAAAGACACTATTGTATTTATTACATTGGTTACACGTTCCAGAAAACTCAATAAAATTGAAGTTTATTTATGTTGTACTGAGTTATATCGTAATTTTATAGATTCATGTTTTATCTCTCTGAAGGCTTTATCTGAGAGATATGTAAATGTTTATAGTCTAGATAATTTCAAGAAGCCAAAAAGTCACGTTATAATCTGCCTTTTCTAGAGAAATCCTTACAAACATAGTCTTAGAACTAAATTGTATTTGGGAGATAGTTTGATTCTTGAGGAAGGACGTCTTTTTATTGCGATCACCGACATAGATGCGGACGGAGCCGCGGGGAAAAGCTTGTGCTCATAAATGCAAAACCGCAATATGCCACAGCAAAGCATGTCAGGGTACAGCTAGTTATTTCTTCAATAACTTTAACACTTCCTTTGTTAAATCTAACTAAAATGGTAATTATACGCTCGTGTAGTTACTAATTGTCTTTCACAATAATATAATATTATTGCAAATAAAAGTTACATTGATAAAGTACTTACCTAGCAAGTAATATTCCAAAGTTGAAAATAACTTTGAACACCTACCGCAAAGATGTTTCTCTGATGTTTTTCTTTTGTTTTTGTTGTATTTTTAGTCGCAGAGGGTAAATTGTAATTACTGTTCAAAGTAGTGTGACGATGTAAACAGTAGATTGAAATAAAATTAGAAAAACATAAAGACATTCATACTATTCGTATTATGTACATAGGAAAAATATCCATACTCTAAAAGATGTTATTTCGGGTGGAAAATAGATAATCATACAAATAACTAGAAGAAAACAAAAAGGTAGGTACCTAACTTAAATTAGTAATTGATTTAATCGCTTGTTGAAGCGATGTTTTCGAGTACCAGCCAAACATCGATTTTGGCATGATGAGAAAAAAGGAAACAAACCTAAATTAATGTAATCTATGGATTACAGTTATTCCTTATATTGCAGTTGAAATTGTGATGGCCTTCGCCTGAATAGTATACCTACACCACTTATATTCTTCATAAATATTCCATATTAAAGTGAAGTAAAACAAAAATCATGCCATGTGATTGCAAAAGACGAGCTTATTAGCAATAATGGTAGGTCTCGAAGGTCGTCCAGTTGCTGCGAGGTATTTCTGCAGGCGATGCGGTGTTTCACGCACCCACAGCTCGTTCCATACGTGGGAAGGAGAAGCAGTATGCCGCCCCGGTCGGCTTCCCCTCTCGCTTCTCGAATGTCGAAACCTTCGGTTGCATGCGCTGGCGCTGGGCACCGAGAGCCGCGCGCTAATATTGACAACACGATCCAGTTGGACCAACAGCAGCCTAACGAATAGTGCTCTGTTAAAAGTGACAGTGAAATGCATAAAGCACGTGCATAGCGGTTGCGCTGGAATATTACCTTCTCTGACCTCACTGGCTTCAGTTTCGGTTAGTTAGTGTTTTATATTAAACTATGTGTGTCAGTCAAAAATTACTTATACTCTTTGAAAAACTGACTCAGAAGTCATATATTTCAAAACAAAGAAATATAGAATTATCGGCCGTGACGACACATCGTTAAAACCGGTTTGTGTGACGTATGTAACAAAATTTGTTGGTCGGCATCGGCAGAATAATTCGCTTTGTGCCAGAGAATAAATAAAAATTACTAACGTGGTCATTTACTAAATGTTTATTGAATCAGAAGTACGTGTTTGGTGTTTAAATCAGTTGGCAAAATGTGAGGTGATTTAAATAAGACCTTTTGCTATGATAATTTAAAGTTCTGTTAAAGAAGAACATCATCCAGTGTTAAGTTAAGGAAATATTTGGTATAAATGTTTTGCTATTTATATCTAGATACACCTTGTTATATGTGGTATTTTCGTTACTACCTATCGACAGTTTGGAAACGTTTACATACATATTCCTCATGCAGGTGATATTTTCAAGGTAAATTCGTTTTATTATACTGTTCTTGGCACTTAAAGTTTACGTGCAACGTCTATTGATATGTAGTAGCGTTTGAAATCATCGAATACGTACTTGTTCACAAATATAAAACAAATCAAATGCTTGAATTTTATATTATGTGCAGATATTTATCGACTTCAGATTACTGATATTAGTAGATATCTATGTCACATTTCGATGTCTATAAACATTTGTAAGTCCAATCTGAGGATGACAACCATACTAAAAATTTTATATTTAAGCACACTATATTTGTGAAGGTTTGTTTAAAAAATATATACTTAAATAATCTATTACTAATTTATATAAAATAAAACAAATATACGAAAGGAAAAATACCTTATAACTAATTCCTAAAAATGGAAAAAACATTAATCTAAGCAAGGCATTTGCATCTTGAATTTTTTAAATTTAGTATATTTATAAAATTTTAAATACTGTTTTAAAAAAAAATATAAAATATTTACCTATTCAAGAGAAAAGCAGCAGAGAGTAAAACTCTACTTTTATCTTTCACTAGATTGTATTATAACATAATGAGAAAATTACAGACAGAAATGCGTCGTTCAA
Source organism: Hyphantria cunea (assembly GCA_003709505.1). Lineage (NCBI taxonomy): Eukaryota > Metazoa > Arthropoda > Insecta > Lepidoptera > Erebidae > Hyphantria > Hyphantria cunea. The sequence goes on along the minus strand of PKRV01002605.1, from coordinate 1,497,966 downwards.
TAGAAAATATTCAGGTAAAGTAAATACATATTTACCTAGATCGATAAAACCAATTGAACAAACTCGATAATAGACTCTAAAAAGATTTTGTTCATATTGTTTAAATCTGAATTTTGTTTCGTTATACGTCTTTCAAACGACAATTAACAATTAAGTCATCTCGTGTTAATTTGTCCATGCTAAGATCATTGAGTGGTCAGCGGCATCACCATCTAACTTGATCATGTTATACGAGTACCATATCAATCGATTCATGTGGACGCTATTTGGATAATTTAACCAATTTAGTCTCCTTATAAGTGGCATAGTAAGCTGATGCGAATTCTCTTTTATACTCATTTTCAAAAAAGATAAACATTTTTTATAAGAGGACCGACTTATCTCCCTACGAAGAAAATAATAGCTAAAGAAATTGGTGATTTCCTTGTTTGAATATTGCTCGTAATCTGATTGTAAACCAATTCAAAGACAACAATCTTATCAGTACATAAATTGTTTGTTGAACTGTTGAAGCCGTTTAAGATGGATGGTAAATTTTCCTTCTACAAAACCTTTCGACTATTCACAGTCAAATTTTAAAATTTTACGTGAAGTCTCTTTTTCCTTGTTCAGATACCAATTAAACATTATATGACCAAGCTTTAAAATTAATTAATTAATCTATTGTCGTGTTAGGAGCCATTACATTTAGTTTTTATTTGTTTTAAAATAATAAATATACATTTGTGTTAGACTTAAGAAGTCGTCTTCCCACTGATCTAAGACAATTAATTACCTGAATCTGTGGAAGAATGAAGTTGAATAAGCAACAAAAACCTCCACTGTTACTAGCTTAACCCGGTTAGCATCAATCGAAACACTGTGTTATAATTTACTAGCTTATGCCCGTAGCTAGTACCGTTTTTACAATATAAGCGGGCACACGGAGCCGGTGCCTAAGGCCTCCATTCTCAGGGGACTGGAAGACGCGGACCACAGTGCAGTTTAGTTTGAGCTAAAGTGCAACAAATATCGGTGTGAAATAAGTGATTAACACAGTCACATAGCCGATCACCATGCCTCAGAGATATTCTGTGTTTGAAGAGTATTTATAATAAAGTCTATTTTCCATGTCAAAAGGCTTATTTCTCGAATTCGTAGAACCCTAACACCTAATAATATAATAGAAGATTTTGTTAACCAGAAAACCTAAAAGAAATCATTATCGTAATTGTAACCAAAAAACTAGTAGCATGTAAATATCATTCATGACTTTATTAATTATATGCTTGATTACTCATAAAAATGATCATAGTAGAAAAATGTTAGGGAACACTTTCTTTACTTTCAAAAAAGCCCCCAAAATCTTGCCGGGCCCTAGCTTAGCTTAAGATGGCCCTGCCCGCAGCTCCGCCCGCGGGTTTGTCGGCTATCGCGACAAAGAGTAGCGTATATCCTCCTTCAAGGTCCAATCTATCTTTACAATGAAATTCATTCAAATGGGTCTAGCGTTTTAGCCATGAAGGCGTAATAAACACAAAGTTACATTCCAATTTATAATTTTAAGTATAAATTATGCAGCATATGCTGACTAATTGGTACTATATTTTGAAGTAGTAAAGTACAAAATGACTACATAGTTTTGCTGACCTTTTACGGTCTCCACGGGCAGATCCACTTTATGAAATAGTATCTATGGACAGGAAACACTCGAGTTGCTAAAATATTTATAGGCGAGCCAAGGATGATAAATTACAATTCAGCGCTAACAAATTTTGTGTGTTATCAATTACTCAAATGTCGCCAGCTCTTGATCTACAATGAAAAACGAATTTTGAAATCAGGTCTCTATTCCTCGAAGAACCCATCAATATAATATCTATATATCTATTCAGGACGCATTAAAAGTTTTTAAATTAGATAAAGAATGATTTAGATATATACTTACTAATATTATTACATATTGTTTCATTATAATTACATCATGAACAAAACGCAACCACTCATAGGCTAGGCCTTCACATACCTATCTGTCTCAACGTTACACCATTCACTACAACACGACAATATAAGAAAATCAAATGTAAGAGGACTTACAATTACCATTTTAATTTGAAAACTTGTCAGTTTTTTAATTCAGTGGTATAATACTAGTATAGTCACTAAAGTACTTAAAGATTTGCTTAAATTTGAGAAACAGATGATAAAACCTCTAAAGAACAACCACTTACATATGTATGCTGTTGTACTTAAATATGTATGTTGCTGTGTACTGTTTGACAAAGACCTTAGAAGAGTTTCGGCGCATATAGGCCGGCTGAACTGCATTGTTACCATTTACTCGTTTGTCCCTCTGTACTATAAAAATAGTTTGATTCTCTGAAGACTTATCAACGGATGTGGTTTAAGCAAAGATTAGAAACAGTATTACCTTATTAATAATGTTACGGCTCTTTGCAGTCAATTTCTCTCACACACACGCTCAATGAGCGCACAATCGTTACGTTTTTATAGATATGCCGTAGTTGCGAAGTGGATTTATAATCATTGCATATAGCTTTCTGTTTAATATTTCATTTCTTTACGATTTATGAAAATGATTGAAGTCCCAAATTATACAGCCACCTAAAGCTTGTACACATATATTCTTTAGAATAAACGAGTTTCATGAAAAAAACCTAGATATTAATATACTAACTTTTACTGAAATAGAAAACTCACAAAGAGTGTTAAGAAATACTTATTACCAATCTATAAAATGTTTAACTGATACTGTAAATTTTATTACTTGACGTTGGTTTATACCTTATCACAAAACAAGTTATCCTCACGGCATCGCACATACCGAAACCTTCTCTTATGTTCTAATAAAAATTGTAAACGTAAATACCAAGACAAAGTCAAATAATTAGCCCATAATGAAAATAAACAAAATATTTATTTTTCTGTCCTTTTTATGTGGGACTTTTAAAATGATGAAATGTTAAAATGCATTTCATTGGGTTTATAAGGAAAATGAAGTCTAAGAAAGAATGTGCTACGAACTCGATTAAGACTGAATAGCGACTTATGTTTGTTATTATCCTAGACAATGTATTTATCGATCATAGTTTAAACGCAACCACAAATATATTAATCAGGATTCTGAATGGTTCACATATAGAGATAATTTTAATATTAATTTACACTAAGTTATAAATATTAAGCATCGATAAAAAATGTTGGAGAAACTTATTCCATTCCATTCCATGACAGAAGCAGATGTTACTTCAATCAATGATTTTGCGTTATTTTCAACTTTAAATTTACAGCCTTAAAGTTGACAATAATATAAAACCACTGTGTAAGGTTAAATAACGTTTACGAATAAGGTCCTAAATGAATAGAAGCAGGTATTTTAAATGCTGCTTTATCCAATTACAATAAAACGTTTCAAATAGAAAAATATTGTTCCCGAAGAGTGCAAAAATACTAATATGTGAGAGAAGTGAGAAGCGGGCTATAGCTCTTGAATTAATAAAAATAGTGATCATAAATGCTTCATAAGACTACAAACCAGTTTCAATTAAAGTGCATAACTACACTGACGTATCAAATTGACATAGAACTTGTTTTTAGTCGTGCTAGAACTAAAATTATATGTATTTAGTTTACGTGACGTATGCAGTATTGAATACCAAATATTTACCAAATATAATTATTCATTTCATTCAACAGTGACCATATTCAGTTCCAGTGATGTTGTAATTTCTAACCGATTGACAAATATTAACATTGAATTGGATTCAAATTATATGAAAAATTTAAAATAAATTATTAATTCAAAATATATTGGTAAAAACAGCATAAAAATCCGTGTAGTAGCTTTCGGGTTAATCGCGAACAGACAGACAGACAGACGCGGCGGAAGACTTTGTTTTATAATATGCAGAGATTCATTACTGAACTTATAAATAAATCTTAATTTTTGGTATACCTTAAAATATAATTGGAAGCTTTGTTTGACAGTGAAGTCAGCCATATGGCTTGCATATCAGAAAATATAACTCTAGGCAAACAAATATGAGCGAGACCTTGAGTTGTTTGTTGCACAAATATGAATATGAATATCAAAGAAACTCTTTGTCAAAAAGTTATTATATAAACGACCTTGAAATGTTGATGTTGCCTTCATACTAGTGTTTGAGCAGCGTGAGCGTTCGATGGACGTATATATAAATTAGACACTAGCACAATGCAACTTGAATGCTGAGTTTTCTTTGTAATCACTGACGTATGGTACAATTGTGTGACGTAATAAAGCTTGTGATACCTTTCCGGTGTTCAAATAAGGATAACTTTAAGAAAGTTAAGCTAACTCAACTACAGAAAGGATTTGGAATATTAGTTTATGTGTATAAGAAGTAACTTTTATTTCTTTAAATATTATGTCTTATAAACTTGAAATGGTGTAATCTAATATGTTATAAACTCTTATGATACAAAGTTCCAATGAAATTAAACAAGATGTAGAATACGGGTTGCTTTGTTTTTAAACCAAAAGCATTTAAAGTACAGTACCTTTGCCCACCCCTTATGCTTAAGTTTTTCACCTAAATTGGCAGTTTGAGCCACTCAGAAATGTGTTCAACAAAATGACGCCACTTCCTACAGCATTGCATACAGCATGAAGGACATACCCCATGGTGACGACATCAAAAAGACATCGTCGATTACGTGTGGCTACAAACCCGACGATTATTTTCTGTGATCTGAGGATACCTTAAATCTCATATAAATCACAAATAATTACTTTCTTTGAGACTAATATTACGACCAGTCACGTTAAAATTACGCCTATTATTGTATTATAAAATTGAGCCTCAATTACGTTAAGTTTTCCAGTATTAAAATAATGACGACAATATCAAGTTCACAACCTGTCTTTTTTCATTAAAGGCACACTTAACGACTCTTGATTTAATATATACTTTGAATATAAATGTATGTAACAAAATTAGTCATTTAGTACATAAACTTATATTATTTATGTAGTTAGTCTACAATGAAATGATATGTAAGTGTTACAAGTTTATTTTGTAGTCTCAATTACAATTCGCTCCTTCGTTTATATTATCAGCCCGTTGCAATCCACTGCTGGACATAGGCTTATCCCATTGCCCGCCAGTCTAATTGATATTTTAACTTACTTGAATTAAATATTTGCCTAGCCTTTATTATTCCTAAGGTTTGGGGTCAACCGGTTTTATCTGAATGTCAGTGTTTACACGGAGCGACTGGCATCGGACCTCCGCAACCCTGAGGGTAAACTGAATTCGAAGGTCAATCTAGTTGTTAGTATATTTGAGGGCACTGACTTTCCAATAACGATTGCCATACATGTTTGTGATAACCGGGACCGACGGCTTAACGTGCTCTCCGAGGCACGGGCGGGAAACACCGCCATATTCCATACTCCGGGCTGCTGTTAAGAATTTTTTGTAAGAAAAACCCAATAGCAGTCCGACTCGGGAACCGAACCCGACACCTCTTGAGCTGCAGGCGCTTACGCTCACCACTAGACCAACGAGGCAGTTTAATTTGCTTGAATCGGGGTTATATTTTCCGGTCATTGGTTTCTTCTTTTTAAAATGATTAATCGTTTTAATGAACACTCTTTAGATATTAATGCATATTTGCACATATTTTTTAATTGTACGTAGATTAAAATCCTTGTTTTAATCATACACGCTATTTAATGCATAAAATATTATTAGCACGGTGACCCTAATTTGGCAAGTTGAGTTGATATATTACACACGCTTTTAGTGTCAATGTTAATATACGTTACGTAATAGAAATTTTAACATTTAATATATTTTGTTTGTCTTGAGCATATGTACATAGATATATCAAATTCACCTAAACAACTTATATAGAAGCACTGCGAGCTTAAGTTTTGGTCGAATGAGCAAATATCCGCAACTGCGAGTAGGATTTATAAAGACTTGTTGCAATTTATTCATAACGGAAAGCAGAGTTTTTAGCTATACAACTTATTAGGAGCGGTATAAAGACCGGTAACGTGAGAAGAAAACTGATATTGTATCTAATATATGAAGTTTTTGTATTATAGTTTTAGTGTTTATACTTCTCCGAAACGGCTTGACCAAGTTTGATGAAATTTTATATGTATATTCAGTAGGAATGAGAATATGTTTATAACTAATTTTTACAACCCTAACTACAAATTATGGTTCATCTCAAAAAAGTATTTTATTTTTTTGACTATTTTTTTTGTTATTTTTTTATGGTGTGGAATTACATTAAGTCCCAAACTTTAGCCCTCCCACCACCTTTAGGTAATTTGGAAAATATTCACGGAAATAAATATGGCGGTGCGAAGTTCGACGGGTCAGCTAGTATATTTATATATATTCTGTACTGTTGAAATGTGATAGTTGGCACTGCACTGTATAAAAAACGATCTGTTCTTACGTCATCGTCAATGATACTCGTATAATAAACGTGTTTTGTATACATTACGTTTATACGTTCACCGTTCCTTTTATATTAATAGCTGATCATGTGAGATGAATAAATTTTAAATTCAATCTCACGCTGCATATGTTTAATACGTAACTAGGCTTAAATAATTTCCAATAGAAATTTTGAGGATATTTCTTTTGTTATAGTTAGAAGTTACTTCAGGTTTCTTGAGCGTTGTCTATAAAATCTATGCAGAATCAGTAAGCAAATGAAAATATTTTACAATAAATTATCAGCCCGTACTTTAGGATTATTTTTAATAGTTACGAATACTAGTATCGTGTTTAAAATCATATTTCAATACTCGTTAGGCCTTTAATCTAAATAAGATGCAATAGAAGTTCTGAGAGAAGTAGTATACGTCATTGGCAGATCCTACCAATAAAGATCACTGTCTTTACACACATAAAAAAAACTAAAAAAAAGTTGTACACAGTACACAAAGTATAAATATCATATTAAAGGTTTGATTTTACCTCTGTCACACCATTTCACGTGCGTGTTTTTATAACATGCGGGCATGTTTTAATGCCTTTTAATTTTACTTTATTTTTCAATTAAATACAGATGGAGTTTTATAGTTGGCTGCTCATATATCTGTTCGTATAATCATTTAAAAAATATTATGTTCCTTTTTTTGGAAGTAATGATAAAATATTATATGGCAGTGTACGTAACACATTTTGACCGAGTTACCAGCAATATACGCCGCCGTTACAGTATGTTTACAACAGTTACATACCAAAAACATACCGATTAACAAAACTACTGAAAAAAACTCACTTAGTAATTTTTTGTGTCCACTCTCACGACTAAAAGTCATGCTCAAAACCACCTTATTGTTACAAATATAATTTATGACAGAGTAACGCATTATCAGTCTTTCTTTACTCCATAGCACATCTTCTATATACTAGAGTAACCTGAAAACCTTTGTAAAAAGTAATAGTGGTAAGATTTTTTTCGGGCCTGCCAAGGTGTGCTCTGCCTGATGGAAATTATGAGCAGCATCCAACACCAGTGGTCACCATACTCTTTGCGAATGTTGACAATGCAACAATGAAATTGAAAATTATGTCAGGTAGCTCAGTTATCTAAAAAGTGTTAACATACATACCATAATAATAAAAATTATAAGAAGAAAAGCACCCGTTTCATGTAAATTTTTACGAGTGTTCAGAATAAGCGCACATTAAATCCATTGTACATTATCGTATTTGCTATAACAACATACCACTCACTCGTATTATTTCACCAAGATAAACATTTTTCTTTATAGTGACAAAGAAAATGTAACGTTATTTTTACGATCGTAATATTTGTTAACGTACTCAAGTAATTAAGTGCTAAAAGGCCTTGAGAATTACATTTGCAACATTTACGTAAAATCATTAACTATTTTTATATTGCATTATTCATGTGTATAAATTGAACTGTAAAAGAACATAAAAGTAATTTATTGAAGTAGGCAGAGCTTTGTTATGATTATTTTTACCCGACTGCGAAAGAAAGAGGATTGTTTTTCGAGTGTAATGTATGTATATTTCTTTGGCACGCCCTAGAGCCTAAACGGCTTGTCGTATATTTATGTGAGTGGTGTTAATAGATTCGTTTTAGTCGTGAGAGTGACACTGGGTACATAAATATTAAAAAAAAAGACAAAATTTAGGATTTCTGTAGCCAAAAAGTAATCTCAAATAAAAATGATTTCAAAATACATCGAGTGTGGTATCAAAATAAAGGAATATTAACGGTGATAACTAAAATGTTTTATATATGATATTGAAGCAGTCGGGTTTTATTTTTTTTAATAATTCGTTACTTGCTTTAATTAGCCATTAAAGTATATTGAACTATTGATCGCGATTTGTTTAAAACCAGCTCGTTTGCTTCTTTGTAACTTAACAAAAGTTTGACCAATTGCAAGTATAACTAGCGTGGAAAGATTTCCGGTCGTTTAATTGCAAGTGTAAGTTTATTTACAAAACATTGAGAAACTTACGATAGTAATTAAAATGACTGCCTCGTTGGTGATAGCGACTACTGTGCTTAAGATCTCGGAGCCGATTTTCGGGTGGGACCAAATGTTTGTATGATTTTCAAATAATTATTTCGGGGTTTGGATGTTTTCTTCGTGTAAAATATATCTATTTTCCAGATAGTGTTGTGTATCAGATGTTCGAAATAATATTATAAATAAAGAAAGAGGAGGAAAGGGTGTCATGCCCTGCCGAGGAAGGGTCCTCCGCAAAACGAGATGATCATGCTTGGCGGGCCACATTCTAATGATTGATGTTTAAGAGTTGTATAGGTTTACTGCGACGCAGTACTAGTCACTCTCTACCTACTTCATAGCCCCACAAAATGATAAATTAAGACTTCTCATAGCTTTACCCCCAGTTCAAACGGTACTTTTCGAAAATTTTATTCAACCTATTTTAGAAACAATCATATGGTATGGTAGATTTCTGTATACTGTTTTCATAACAATAACTTTCATAACATTAACCCTTACCGCTAACCTTTTTCACCCAAGACTTGAAGCAAATTGACTATGACAACTAAATATAGAAAGACACGTATTATACAAACAAACACTTGATGAGATAATTAATGAAAATATGTACTTTTACTATCACTAAATAAATATTACTGCGTAATCTTGACTAGATTGTGATATATTGTAATAGCATTGTTGCTAAACTTCATACCTTAGAAAATTACTAATGCATGACAAAATGTCTTTAAAGTTAGATTTGAATTCAAATGACTTGCGTGCCTTGATTCCGTATCTTGGTAACGGCTTTTAAAAACTGGCTTAAAAAGGTAATAATAAGGAATATAATAATAACAATAAATATTTCGGACATCTAACACACAACGACTTCTAATCCCTGACTAAGAAGAGCTTGTATTATGGGTTTATGACTACGGATATAAATACATATGTACTTTTCTTTTTGTAATTACATATATAGGAAACACCAAAACTTCAAAATAAATATTCGCAGATCATACAAACATTTGATCCGACCTGGGAATCGAAACCGAGGTCTCAAGCACAGCAGTCGTGCGTATGATTGCGTATATATCTATGTTTGTGGTTCATCCATTTAGGAACTATGGTAAATTGAAATCACGATTTTGATTGAGTTTATTTTATTAAGAGGTGGCTTTATAGAGAAGCTTATAACTACACAAGTTCACAAAATGCAACTTCAAACTTTCGATAGTCATCAACTCTTTTCTAATCGTTCCAGTTATTTTTGAGTCGGTGGTATCTGAAAGCTTTGTTCAAGTGCGGGAATATCACTAAGTAGCGTAGCCTTTTAATTAATTAGAGACAATAAGTTCGGCTGACCTATCGACGGAATCAACTTTATCCGTATTTCAACTGTAGTGTTTCTACAAATGAAATGGCATCTGATTTTATGTCTTATCTTTCCTATTCTATGATTACTTACAGTTGTCACACAGTACACAAAAAACTATAGTAATTCTTCTTGTCATCACAAAAAAGTAGTAGGTAGTTTACTGAGGGAGTTCTTCTTTAGAAAAGAATTACATATAGCCTATTTAAATTTGGTTTCATTAAATTTAATTAAGGTACTGAACTTCGCAGATTACCTACTTGAATATTTTTTGTTATGTTTGACAATATCTGTTATATAATGTAATCGGGAAGTCCTCAAACACTGATATGGCTGTTTATTTCAAGTAATCTTCCACAATTATTCGAAACGGTTTGTTTAAAACATTATCCAATATTACATTGATAACCTTAGCAAAAAAACTCAACTACACTCAATGATGTCTCGCGTGAGACATTAAACAACAGGAAAACAATCTTAAGATACTTTACCAAGGATTTTTTTATATTTTTTTTAAATTTAACTTTTCGTGTGAACCCGGATATCATGCGACCTAGGCATTGCGATTGCCTTTCATTTTTTTTGCCTTTTTACTTTATGACACAGCTAGATCAAAGTTTTTGACTTTATTCTTAAAACCTTTCTGGGTCAGCAGACATATTTTCTTTACTCCTACAAAGCAAAAGAGCAGAAGTTTTTTAAACAGCTAAGTCACCAACGTCGTAACGATTTGCTTTAATCCACAAATGTAGATTGACGTCATGGTGAATTCTCTTCCTTGTTTCTACAGCGTGGTTGCATAGAATAAGAGTTATCGTTAGTATTGACACCTAACACGAAATTAATTAAAGCTTCTTAAGTGGATTCATGATTCAGTACCTGGATGGGTGACCGCTGGTGGCATGTTACCATGAGCGTCTCCGTGATTCGGAGGTCACGTTAAGCAGTCGGTCCCGGTTGTTATCATAGGATAAAAGTCGTGAAGCTTAGTTGGAGGCCTTCGGACGGCTTAAAAACATCCAACGGTAAGATTACGTAGCCACAACGTTGTCTTGCCAGTCCCCAACCCTCACTTGGCCAGCGTGGGGACCTATGGGATGGCCTTAACCCTCTCCTGAGAGGAGACCCTTTTTTTTTTTTTTTNACAGTTGTGGGGGTCCTGAGAGGAGACCCGAGCCAAGCAGTGGGACATTATGGGTTGTTGATAGTGGATTCATAATTATCAAAACATTTATTTATTATATAAAACAGTACCAAAGTTCAAGCCTGATTGAAATAATTCAAAATGTAAGCTATGAGGCTCTAATACACATATAACGGGAAGTCACACACCCGTAACTAATCCATAATAATCAAACATTAATCAGTAAGTTTCTTGAACTGTTGTGCTTAATGATCCATTGTAAATATTCAATCGAAGTTTGAAAGCTTATTTTAAGTAAGGGTTGTTTGTCTATATCAATCCCGATTACATATTCATTAACTAATTCTTCCCTGATGTAATGGAATGGTTCAAACTCTTGTTGTTTTATACGTATATTGAATATTGATGTCAATTAACAGATTATGGATAAATTAGCCTGAAAATTATTTGTTGATGTTTATTAAGGATTGAGTTGATTGTCAATGATTCATTCAACTGCCTCGGTGGCGCAGTGGTTGAGAACGCGACTGCTGTCCATGAGGTCTCGGGTTCGAATCCTGAGTCGGAGCAAATGTTTGTACGACCTACAAATGTTTGTTTCGGAGTTTGGGTGTTTTCTATGCATAATGTGTATGTATTTACAAAAAAAAGTAGTTATGTATTGATATCAGTTGTCTAGTACCCATAATACAAGGTCTTAGTTTGGGACTAGATGGCGTTGTGTGTTAGATGTCCGAAATATTTATTATTGTTATAATGATTATAATAAGTATTAAAGACTGGTTCAGAAGAAGGTAGATAAATAATATTGTTTTTCTACGTACAACCATACATTTCTTACTTCTGTTTTTTCACTATAAAGTTTTAATGTTCTAATCCTTGCTACATTAATAAAAACGCTACAGTAACCCTTTTTACACCTGATAACTTTTTATGACCTATTTGATGTTAAACATTTATGAGTGGGGCAGGTGGTTTTGGTTAGAGATTAAGTTCGAGGTATGTGAAAATAAAAGTCCTCTTCGTGTAACCAATAGGCGCCATGTGCGACCTGTGATATATTCTATGTATATCTATCTATGTATAGGTATAGACTATCATTTTTTATTTTACTAATTCTCAACCACTTGCTGCGTTAAATGCTTATGAGATAGATGTTTTAAATAAAATAAGAATTTTCAGACATTCTTATAAAAAAAATCTACGATCTTATAATCAGGTATATATAGGTAAATAAGGTGTCTTCTTAACCATTGTTTCAAGTCCACCATCAAAATAAAAACTAGATGTGTATGTTACAGCAAAGTAATTTATACTCAAGTAAGCCAGTAACTTCAATATATATATATATTGTTTGTCTGTATGTCCTTTATAGCATCATAAACTATGCATTTAATCATGTCATGATCTAAAGCACAATGTAGTGCATGAGCCCACAAAGGTTTCTGAGTTGGTACGACCAGCTTTGCCCCGCTGTGTTGCCTGCGATTGTTGTTCTACCGCGGGTAACACCGTGGGGCTCAGCTATTATTATATAAAAATGTTATTAGACAAATGTACATACAACGACCATAAATATTGTTATTTTTTTCACTTGATATTAAATATACTTTGGTACAAAGTATACATATCCTAATCATATAGGGAACTTCGTCTTCCTCTCTTTTCACTTAAACTCGGCTCGTACTTTTTTTTTTATAAGATAACTCCTGAATTAGGAATATACATCCTGTGTCACGCGGGACTTTACAAACATACATGAAACGGACATAAAGTACACCCAGACTTAGAACAACAATTTATGGATCGCACAAAGTGTTATCCCATGTAGGATTTGAACCCACAAAACTTGACGCAGTAGAAAGCGGTGTGGCGACCACTTAAACCACTAAGGCCAACCGTGCAGTCGAATTAAGTATTAGTCTAATCGTGATGTTTTTAAAGAAACATGTAAATTAGTTAGATAGTTTCAGAATTCCTTGTGAACAACAATGTGACACGAGAATTATACATAAAAGATATTCGGCAGATACCCATCACAACTGAAAAGTAGGCTTCGTTCAGGTATTTAGGTGCTTTCATGTCTGTCGCAATTCGTTAAGGCTTATCGTTGACTGTTGCCAAGTTGCCATTGACAAGATTGAAAAATATTTTTGTAATATTATGTTTACAATGTTTATCAGATATTGTACGAGAAAAAATAGAAAAATAAAATAATAAGGAACAGATATGTGTTTAAGGACATAAAGGTTTATTTATTTCAAATCTATTTCTATTCAAATAAATTATTCCAACTTGTAGGCTTAAAATATGCGGCTTTGGCTTATATTTTCCACTTTGAACGATAGTGGATCATCAACAACCCATTTTGTCTCACTGCTGGGCTCGGGTCTCCTCTCAGGAGAGGGTTAAGGCTATATGTCCCCACACTGGCTGGCAAGACAACGTTGTGACTACGGAATCTTACCGTTGGATATTTTTAAGCCACCCAAAGGCCTTCAACTAAGCTTCACGACTGTTATCTTACGATAATATTAAAATGTTTATATATTTATTTCAAATTTATTTCTATTCAAATAGGTTATTCCTCCATATAAGTTTAAAATGTGTGACTTTGTCTTGTATTTTCCACTTTTAATGATAGTGGATAATAGTGGTTTTTATCCAATGTTTATAATTATTTAACATACTTTAATTACGAATAGTTAAACTTAGAAAATATTTACCCATCTAATTTATATGTAATATCTGCTTTATGCGGATTTATTTGCTAACCTCGTACCCCTATAATTTTCAATACACAACCAACAGAATTAAGAATAACTGCATGCCCTCAATTATGTGGATTAAGAGTATCTACCAAGGGCTACATAAAGGAGCCTACGTGACATTAACGTTGTCTTTGTCTTGATAGAGGTTTACAATATATGCTAGGGTATCATACCACTGTGTATGTAGTGTAGCCTACATGGACTATCTTTTCCTTACACGTAATCATTATAAGTTAAAATTAAAGGTAATATCATGATGAATTAAATATAATTAAAACTTTAATCATAATGGTCTAATAATGATGTTACAATGGACAACTTCTGTCTCTTTGCTTAAATTTCTACCACACAATAATAAAACCCATTTAGTGACGGAATATCATTAGACTAATTTATATTAAAATTTAAAAAAATTCTGTGCGTGTGCACAGAATATTTTTGTGTGACTAAACTCTTCCTAAACGGCTGAACCGATTTTAAAGATTTTTTTAGTGTCTATTCCTGAGGATATGAGAATAGTTTATATTTAAAAAAAGAATTTGATTCGAGCCGCGTCGTTACCTGTGGGTGAAGTTATACAACGGGTAACACCGAGGGCTCATCTAATTTATATATATAAAATTGGGCAATAAATGTAGTCAAACATATAAATTAATACAAACTTTGTGGCGATTTCCACATATAAGCAACAACAGAAATACACTACAGCGCCATTTACCGAAGATATGTCGAACTATGGAGTAACAAAGGAAACTAAGAAACTACCAATCCTAAACCGCGCAATAAGAATTCTCGCGCCGATTAGCATAATATATACAACATCCCAACGTGGACCATTGGGCAGTGGCCAGGCATGATCACTTCATCTGGTCGTAGGATCCTCCCTTTGTGTTGGAGGGACGTAAAACCCTGTCCTCCAAAAACTTAAAACAAAATATTGGTAAATAATTAATAATAATTCCCTTGATAAAATCTAAATTAGTATCCCTTAGACTACTTCATTCTATACATTTAGTACTCAATTGATATTACAATTTATACCATACAATTTATACTTTTTTGACATACAATGGCAATAGACATTAAATTCTATTTATATCTTACACGGCTTCAGGATGTAATCTAAAATTTATGTCGAATGGTAATTAATTAGGTAGTTCATCTGTTCATCGTAAATGCAGATATTAGATGAAGATTAACGTTTATACGCGTGTAAATGATTCAGTTATGCCATTCCCAGTGAAGCGTTGCTACGAGTACGTTCTACTGAGTGTTTTCTCCTTCAGTAACAAAAAACGTTGCATTACTATAATGATGCCGTCACAACATAGTCATGAAATCGTACGACCAGAAGATTACGTTACTTAATATTTTGGCTGAAATCCATTTCCTTTGTCACGCAACCGGTCGACATTACAGCAACACTGCCAGATATTCTACTGTCCATCTAATTAATTTATAAGTTTGAAAATTGATCATTTTTTTATCACTCTTTATTTTTACTGTTTATGATTAAAAATGTACTAGAGCACACAAAGTTATTTCTTTAAAAATAGTCGATTGATTTCAATACTAATACTATTCACAGCGTAAATTCCATAAATAACATACATATTATATGTTAAAGTATGCCGATGGTGCAATCCTATTTCAACTAATTACCTGTTCAAGCAATTCACATTCCTTATCTTTCATAACCTTCCCTTCTTACCAATATTTCTCTACATGCTTTGAGAATAAAAGACAATGCTAGGCATTGTATTTTCTTTGTTAAAATGAAAGTTTAATTAAAAGCGATTACTCGTGTCTTTAATAGACTACGGGCTATGTCGAAAATTGATGAGTCATATGAACCACCCGAAGACCTTTATAGAAAGATACAGGGGAATATAACAATAAAATTTAGCACTATCCGTCACTTGTGAGCTCTCCAATTAAGTACTGATGAAGGGGAGCTGATAGCAACCCTCGATTTTTCTTCCTTGTCACATGAATTTTGTGAGGAGTTGCGGAAGAATGGATTGAAAGAGGTATTGAAATTCTATGCCGTACAAAGTAAAATAAGCATGTTTACCGAGAGAATCGCCAAGAAATAAAAAAAGAAACAACTTTGTAGCGCACAAATTGTATGGAACCGATGCCGTACAAAAAGTACGGCATCGGTTCCATACAATTTCAGTACCCCTTCTAATCCAATATTCCGCAACTACGTACAAAAATCATGTAAAAAGGTAGAAAAATCGAGGGTTGTTTTATGCCCCTGTATCTTTCTAAAAAGATCTCCTGATGGTTCATACAACCCATCAATTGTCGACACGGGCCCGTAGTCTATAAAACCTTGTTAGTTACTTGTGAATACCTGGTCTTGCAGGTCACACACAGTGATTGTAAAGGAAAAAAAACATAAGCTTAATAATATAAGCATATATACTACCTAGTTACCTACGAATAAGATATATATATATTGTTCGTACATAATTATGTTTAAGTCACGTGTCACACTTGCACGCGGCACCATTACTTATGCACGGTCTTGCATCTTGTCATTATTATAAAAATCTCTTATCTGAATATAAAACATTATTTGGCACTGAAAGTACATTACCAAATAGCTAAAATATCGTAATAAAATAAATAACTTATGAGCCAAACTCTTGGGATATTACCGCTCTATGTAATGTAGCATTTATTTACACATAATAGGTAGGTACTATTTTTGTATATTGGAGCTCGGGGATAGATGATGTGTTTGGAAACTCCTAAGTAACACATTTATTGTAGCTCTAAATGTTTACCTGTTCACTTTGTAGTAAGGTTGCCTGGAAGAGATTGCTTTCGGCAATAAGGCCGCCCTTTGTACACTCCGTCTCACATTTTATGTACTCTCTTCTAACTGTAATATCATAGTGTGCAAATAAAGAGTTTTTTATCCATCTATCTATCTATAATAACTTCTCAAGTGCGTATAGAGTCACACCCATTATAGGGTTTCGTAGTTACCTATCATGATAATGAGGAGTAATGCCAGGGATTTTTGATGACTTGCTAAGTTTTTAATAGAGTCCAGAATTCCACATTCTGTGCTTCTCACAATTTTGGAAATCCAGTAGCACTAATAGTCGGTAAGATAAAGTGTGGACAGGCGGACGGACGAACATGACCAAATTATATGGGTACCGTTGTTGCCATTTTGGTAACTTAAATCAAAAATTGAAGAGAATCTAAAAATACAAATTTAAAATCTTAGTGCTAAAGTCTATAAGTGCATACAACTTGTAAACATTAATAAAATAACATTAACAATAATACGAAGCCATTTGTACAGTGTTAATATTTGCTATAAAAATAATATCATTTGTAATGATAGCCGTTAATACATCTGTTTACTAACAATGCTCAAACAACAGATATCAGTATATACTTGCAAAAGGGCCAATGACCTATTACGATGACTTGCTCATGAACCTGGGTTTAATTCAAATCTAGTTAGTTCTATAAATAAACCAATCCGTGTGACCGATTAAGAATATAGGAAGTCAACATCCTATTCATCCCACGGTTATTGTAAGAGGTGACCAGGGGAGCAAATTGGGCAGTACATATTGTGGTGACTTCCACATGCACCGCAAGAACAGAAACACGCTACAGCGACATCTACTAAAGATATGTCGAACTACCGAGTAACTAAGGAAACTAAGAAACTACAAGTGACCCGCCAGGCATGATCATCTCGCCTGGTCGGAGGATGTTGGAGGGACATTGCAAAGAAAACTTAAAACAAAACCTGTAACTAGCGTGGTATAGAAAGCTAAAACTTCCTTTCGAAGAGAAGCCTATTTCCAACAACGAGCTTTTCAAGCTTGTTGATAATAAAACCAATAAAAAAAGTAAAAACTAATAGCGAACTACGAGAAAAAACAACTAAAAAGTATGAAACAAGATTTTCAGGACACTAGATTAAAAAACGTTACTCGTGTCATACGATAGGATACTATAGTACATAATTATCAGTGTACAGATATTCATGTTTGAAAAGCTGTAGTCACACGTTATATGTAAACGCACCATAATACTTTAACAACGCGTGATTATGGGTTTTCAAACTTGCCTCACGCCTATAGCCAGCAGACGATCAAGATGCTTCTAACGATACCTCATTTGTCCAGTTCTAAAAAGTAGTTGAGGAGCCATTAGGGAACAGATGAACATACATATATACATACATTGCCTGTCAAAATCATAACCCTCCTATGGCTTTGCCGTAGTCGAGTAATAAATAAAATTCGAAGCTTCTTTGTCTTATTTATGGACATAAATGGTCATCGCCTTATGCTATTTAAATGAGTAGTTCACATATCCGTTTAGCCCTTCTAAGACTGTTTTTCTTTATTTTCCACGTTTGGCCAGCATTGCTTATCAATAAAACCACAACGTGCCACAGTGAAGCATGGCATAGATATTATTTGCTATATTGCACCTATGTATCATATTTTTACTATAATAAATGGTGTGCAAAGAAATTGTTATTTATTTCAATTAACCTTAAATATTACTGTAGCATCAGCAAGCAGGGCATGGCTAATCCGATATAAAAGTTTATTATTGCTAAGAATATAAAATATATCTTCCTGAAATATTTCCAGTCTAAAAGTATTATAAGCATTTGGGAAAAAATGTATTCATGTAAATCCGTAATTTGACGCCTTGTCAGAGATTTATGGGGGTATATATTTCAACCTAGTAAACGTTAATCCTTACGCGTTCCGGGGAATATTTGTTAAATAATTTCCTTATACAAAAAAAATCTAGATGAGCGCCACTGGTACCAAAATAGAGAATCTGGAGGGGCTCAAAATAATTGCAACAGTGCAGAATGGATGGTAGACTACCAGAGGCCGAGCGTGGACTTGACAATGCAAGTTAGGCTTGAAAATAACTAAAACATTGATACGGTCCTCCTCATTCCAAGCTACGCAACAAAATGTTTCTTCATTATGTTAAAATTTTTGTCTGACATTTTAAAAATAAATAAGACGGTAATGAGTAGGTAGCAATTTTTAGCAAATTAGCAATTCGTAAATGATAAATAAGTAACAATCCTTTCGTTGAAACGAAATTTCCTTTCTTATTGTTTACCTTCCATGGCTGTGTAGATAAGCAGTCGATGGAATTACCTAATCCAATCATCTGAGATTCAAAATTAACAAACATTGTGTTGAGGATTAGAAACTAGTGATGTAACAAATTAGAGAACCTTACAGTACAGTACAGTTTGATATTGTATCAACAAAAAAATTTATCATGGCAGTTATTTTGAAACAAATTCTACTAAAATATTTGGATCTTACTAACATATAGAATGGACTCTAATTTTTTGTCCAGAAAATAATAATAGACATATTAGATCGAATTTTGACGGAATTGAATAGACTCCTAATGCTCTTAAATGTTCGTTATTAATATTAAATATAATTGCTACTAATAAACGCCCTATGTTTATTGAATTTAATAAACTCACAAATCACATTTAACCTTAAATTGTCACATTATACTCAAACACAATTTCCTTCTTTGCATATCTTGTATTTAATAGGTTTTCTATCTATTCTATATATTTAGTATAAAGTTTGAGCTTCATTTTAATACCTGATAGAACTATCTCTTTTATTTGAGTTTTTGCCCACTCAAATTAATTGAGTTTCAGAGAAGCTGGCTGAGAACATTCACGTAAAACTAATACTGCGGAACTGGATAGGTTCTACTTATAGTTTTAAATGTGTGCGTAATGTTCATTGTTAAATATGAAGTCCGAGATCTGCTCAAATTTTAGGTGTAGGTAAAGTACGGGCTTTATTTTGAATTGAATTGAATTTATTTTGAAATGTAGATAGCCCCACTGCGCTCAAGTTATCAGTATTAGATAACCTGGTACTTGTACAAAATATAGATAATAAAATTTTATCTGTATTTAAGCAGAAATTCTTAAACTATAACGAAATCTGAATATGCATTATAAATACCTACCTAAAGTTAAAAAAAAGATAAACAGTAAGTTGTGGTAAGTTTCTAGAAAAAAATACACAGGTTATCTCGTCATCATCATCAATGACTAACTTTCTTTGTTCATAATTCAGTATTTAGAAAAGATAAATACATACCAACTTATTGTACCTGCGTATCCGTCGGCACTCTAAAACGCTTTAAATGTTTTGAAGCTTTAAATCCGATTTCAAATCGTATAGTTTTCAGGAAGAAATAGTTTTATCGCATTTTGATACTGCTTCAACTCAGATTTGTAGAAATCTCAACCGGTTTAATTCGTAAAACATATTTTTTTAATATCAAACTATTTCTTTTAAAATATGCGTGCTTCTTAAAATAAAATTTCTTACTGTAATTTTATTTCACTCACTTGAATATTTAGAATTGAAGAATCTTATTCTTCTAAGTATATTTCAGAACGAATCTATGATTGCTTTGTATAATATATTAAAGAAGCGTAATGAAAACGTTGCTGCTTCTCAAGTAATGTTTAAATAGTTAGGTGTTTTTATAACTTTTCTATTCAACAGTTCTCAAAACTAATTAATTTTCTGATTGACTTACCCAGTAAATGTATACAATAGCATACATATATAGAATTGTTGTATAAAATTTAATAATAACAAATTTAATAATACAATGTATATGTAGGTAACATATAACATTGTATAACAAAATACATAATGCCAGTATCGTAACCTCTGAGATAAGCGAATTCACCTTCATGAATTTGCAAATCCATATACGTAGATTGTTCCAAGACTTCAGAAAGAAAGAAACATAAGCTTCTCGATAAAAATAAATAGTTTTTCTTCCGATAACTTTGAACTAACAATTGATTTCTTTTTGTTTCAGGTGGCGTTCTTAAGTGAACACTGATCGAGAACGGAGCCTGCGAAGACGTGCCCTATTTCAATTGTTTAAACTGTCACGATTACCTATTAAATATAGCGTTATAATTATGTATTGGGAAAGGCGCACCGTGCGTCTTATAGCGTAGATAATGTTGGACAATATAGCGTTCATACCCAC
Source organism: Hyphantria cunea (assembly GCA_003709505.1). Taxonomy (NCBI): domain Eukaryota; kingdom Metazoa; phylum Arthropoda; class Insecta; order Lepidoptera; family Erebidae; genus Hyphantria; species Hyphantria cunea. The sequence continues at coordinate 1,477,099 of PKRV01002605.1, read as the reverse complement.
GTGGTTCATAATGGCATGGCTAGGTGCATGTCTACTTTTCAGTCCATTCGCCTTATTTTTCGTCATGTGTTTACCACAATTACCCCTTCTAGTGGTTAGAAGGGCCTGCCATATACCGTTTGAGTATATTTGAAGGAGTGAAGAGTAGTGATCGATAGTCATGTATTGTTAGAATTACGGATATTGATAAGTTTGTATAAAGTGTAAATATTTTCAATGATTAAATTTATATTTCTTAAACATTTGCGTTTGTTTATTTTTAACATATTGTGTTATAATGACAGCTTTAAAAGTAAGTTGAAAATCCAAAAAAGAGAGAAGATGACTGAAATACAGATGAGCTCTGTCTAGGAGGTCATGCATTCATATGTCAAATTTTTATCTACAGCCACCTTTTAGTATTTCACACTGCATGGGGATCTGAAAATAATTCGTACATTCGATAATTGAACGTTTTAATTGAAATTGAATGATATTGCGCAGTATATTTTATTAAAATACTAGCTAATTAACAAATGAAGCAGTTGAAAGCTTTTGACCATGGAACGCTTACTTATACAGGCGTCTGTTACTCTATCGTACTATAACGGCTACAGATGATATATCTGTGTATAATTTCACACATAGATTGATTTTAGGAAGACTAATCGGTCTTTAAATAGTACTGTAACAAGCCTTACTTATTTTGTCCTGAGAGTTTTACATAATAAAAATGGGTAACTATTAATAACATAAATCTCCTTTCTTCCAATATGTCCAATAGAAGACTATGAAAGGCTGTTCATAATGTATATTGTTGTGAGGTAAATGACGATTTCTTTATCTACAAATACTACAAAAAACCGTTTTATGTAAATTGACCAATAAAGATTAAATCTATAAAATTTACGCATCAGTAGCGGATGCATTTTCGTAATATATGTTATTATTATGATGATTTCTAATAAATTTATAGCCTTTATACTGCTTATCATTAAACTTTTATAGTTATTATTATATTGGTAATAATTTGACACACCTGTACATACGTAAATTTTATTTAACTTGATAGACACCATAGCCCAAAGATTAGCAAGCTGAAGTGGCAGTGGGCTGGGCACATTTGCCGTAGAACCGATAACCGTTGGGTTAAACGAGTTCTTGAGTGGAGACCGCGTCTCGGCAAACGTAGTGTAGGACGTCCACAGGCCAGGTGGAGCGATGATTTGCGCGAGACGGCTGGCAGGAGCTGGATGCGAGAAGCCGAGGATCGAACTAAGTGGCGTGCAATTAGAGAGCCCAATGTCCAGCAGGACTGTGATAGGCTGATGATGATGATGAATAGAAAACTGTAACTTATCACCTCAGGGTACCATTTTCTATTAAAGAACATATTAATAAAAGCGAGAAAAAAGTTCTGTAACACTACCTACATGGAATCCGTTCTTTAGAGAAAGTCCTTTGCTAGTGGCAGTCATGCATTGGTATTATCTCAAACAACTCTTCAGAATCATTTAATGAGTTCACATATATGGATATGCAAGATTATGCAATACTTTGACTGCTAAACTGAAAATAGCAACAAAATAAAATAGAAAAAGGATTTTGCCAGACATCGCATAGTACAGGACGGGACTTGTTTTAAGTTTTCGTTCTCTTTGCAGTTTGTTGTCTTGCAGAGTTTGCTTAGTATATTAGACTTCACTCTTCTCACTCAACACATTTGTGCTCTCGATTGTAATAATAATTGTTCCTTATTGTTACTGTCTTTATCAATCAACTTCAATTGAGATTAATGTAAAGCTACGTCATCTTCCATAACTGTTCAAAGCTAATAATAGATAATAAAAGTGTTATTGAAATGACCGTCTATGATCGGACGATTGTTCTAGAAATCCAGACATTTACTTGTAAAGCTCCGTACTATCACTAACTTCTTCATAAGTACGGTTAACCCAAGGCAAATTTGCTTTAATCAAAGTTTAAAGTCAATTCGAACACAAACTACTGAAGTCAAATTATTGTATTAATTTATACAAACGTAAATAGTTTAAAGGTGTGCTAACGCCCTCAATATTATATTATTTCAGTTCTTGTTATAGCCTAACGTAAACAATATAAAGTATTGAGTATAGGGCGAGGGTGCGTGGATTAATACAAAATTATTCTCTTTAATACGTCATAGAGCAAAAACCCATATCATCACAGACATCATACTTGGAATACTTTTGATTTATAAATCTAGGTATAATTAACAAAGAACAATTTTCTCACAAATTTTACCTATATATTAAAACGTAGTGTCAAAGAAGTGTAGTAATTTTTACGTTAATTATGCGAACTGAGGAAGATGAAAGTCGGCATACTGGCAGTTCATATGGAGGAAGAGGGCAGAAAGTAAAAAAAATAAAAATAATAAATTAAGGTCGAATTTCAACCACTGGGCGACCACAAGTATGTTAAAATGTTTTATAAAATGAATGAAGTGAGGCTGCAATAGCTGTAAATATTTACTGGTGTGTCGTGGTACAAAATATTTATAAAAAATACTCTCATAGTTATTCCTTGCATTCCAACTTTTTGACACACCGTCAAAAATTATCGAGAGTCAGTTCATTTATCTCTTAAAATTTTAACATATTTGTAACACACTGCGTAAATGAACGTCCCAAAATATATGAAGAGGTAAGTACAACATATTTAATTTAAGTTATGTATGCTTGCTGGCATCGATAGGGAAGCGATTATAATATAATTTTGCCCTGTTTATTTAGAAATTTTAATCAAAGCATTGATCTAAACACTTACTTACACTACTAATACAATTTCAATGAAAATTTGTAACATTTACTATCTTTCGTTCTCAAAATCCATGACACCAACTACGATAAGAGAAACATATACTAAAATTGCTAGCGGAAAGTGTATTTCTAAAGAGTGACAGACCATCAGAGCTTAGATAAAAAGTGCTTTCATCGTCTGTACAAATGCGAGAAGCTTACAAAATTCACTGTACGAAAAATCTAATAGTTCTACTGCGCATCTACATATATGATATGTAAATTTAATATGAAAAAGGCTTCTAAAGTTATTCCCTCGAAACCGTACTTTGGGAATTTTCAGTAGCAACAGGGCACCTCAATAAGCTTGGTTACTTTTCCGTGTCGTCAAAATACAGCTGACGTTTGGGTGTGTAACGTAACTACTCCTACCCAATTATCCCTGTAGATAAATAGCCCTCGGCATATGTTCTGATCTTTAAACACAAGATTATTTTGCAATGTTTGTGACTGAATACTTAAACCGCTTGCCTGACATTGATCGTTTGTGTATGTTTGAGTTCGAACAGAACTCAAATTTTCACACACCCAAAAAATTATGGTTTTAAGATAGTGCTATTGAAATATTTTTTTACATTCAGACCGAACAATATCTGTCGAGTCTGCTGGCGTGTGATAAAATGTTCTTTCATTAATTTATTCAAAACTTGATTTTTATGTCTATAACTAAAGTGAATTCATCGTTTTGTTATTTCTTTGATAAAACTACAGCAGATTACCGCAGACCGACATAGCAAAGAACCAAAAAATTGAATCACAGATTACCCGCCTGATAAAACATTTAAGAACTCTCACTCTAAAGACAATATGAAATTAGGAAATCGCAAAAAATCTGTGCTCTTAGTAAAAAAAATGACAGGCTTGTTGAACAAACATAAAAACCCTTTCTTTCCCAGAACCGGTTATTGTTGGCAAAACTTGGAGAAATACTTATAGGCAGCAGTGAGTTTTCAACTAAAATGGCAAATCAAAAAAACGTTTCTTAAATAAACAAACTATTATCATGAATTAACAGAGAAGAACATCCCTTATTGACTTTGTCACAGGCGCACTAAAATGACGGACAAAGGTACATAAAACACAAGATACTGCGTGTAAGTTAACTTCAGCAGAATTTAATAATAATAATATATCGTTATATTGTACACCAGATTAATTACAATGGTATTTCAAAACTAGGAAGTACAAGTGGCGGCCTCCTCGCTCGAAGACATTCTCTTACGCCTGTAAGAGCATGCCATAAAGTAACCATGAAGGCGATATAAAAAACTTATAACTTAGGAAAATACATTATTCTACAACCTATACATTTTTATATGATGATTACGCTTATCTTTAATTACAATCACAAAGTTAATATACTGTTAATAATGTGAACCATTGCCTTTTATTTCCCTAAAAGTTCTCTATGGTATTAGGGGCAAACGAACAGACGTATCGCCTGATGGTAAACGATCACCGCCGCCCATGTACACCCGTAACTCCAGAGGTGTCACAAGTGCTTTGCCGACCTTTGGGGGGCGGGGAGGGGAATAGGGGGAGGGATTGGTGTATGGGCCTCCGGTATCCTCATTCACTCGATGAAACACAGCGCAAGCGCTCTTTCACACCGGTTTTCTGTGAGGCCGTGGAATCACTCCAGTCGAGCTGGCCCATTCATACCGAAACGTGGCTCTCCCATGGTAATTTATGATATTTGGAAACAGAAAATAACAAACGGTTATCAAGAAAAAGAGTTCATTTGTTTTGGGCGAGGTTAGAGACTTGTATGTGCAAGTCTTAAAGTATTTACCTACCGGTTATGAAATAGCAAACATTTTAATATACTAATTTATTTTATCATATAAAACAAGAAGGCAGACTTAAGTAAAGTAATTATTATGCCTATACACTTCAGATATCATATCTATTGCCACTACATATTTATCTCATAAAAAATATCTTTTTTTATAGTCACTGAATCAGGGGCCTGCTCTTTTAGTCATCGCCTAGGTCATACCTGTTATTTAATTAAATCTGATAATTTCCATCATCAATTGCGATTTTTAGGGGATCCCGGTATTTTTTAAACATTAGTTTTACCATATGCGTAGCTAAGGGGAGCGCGGGTTGGTGTTCCACCTCTCCCCCCTATCAGTCATATACCCGCAGTCACATCTCTCCAAATTTTGAAAATTTCCTTTTTTTTAAACATTTTAGGAAAAATGGCTCTTCATGGACGGTTGTTAATTACAAAAATATCTCGTTACCCCATCTTTTTTTCAAGGGACAAGGAGAGACAGCAATGTTAACTATACCTGAGGGACTAGAATCTAATCAATCAGATTAAATAGCTGTTTTGTAGAAGATTTAAGGAACAAAGTTCAGCCCCCCTAGACAAGTTGACAATTTACAAACGTAAACTTTAAAGTTTACGTTTGTACTATAAATAGTAATCTAAAAAAGGGTATAACAATGACGTCATCTCAACGCTAAGTCACGTGATCAAATAAAATATTAGCCAATAATACAAGAGAATAGAGTCGTTAGTGATTATAGAAAGAGAATCAATGCGAAACACTTGCATCTTGGCCAAGGGGGCCAGGTATAGTACACTTTGAATTCCTGTCATTGAATTACCTTCTTTTATTTTTTATTTAAAATTTCATGCGCATTTGTATATTGGCGGACTTATTGCCAAAGGCAATTTCTTCCAATCAGCCTTAGGGTTGTGCAGAAATCTAGAAAAGTTCTGAAAGTTAAATAAACTGCTATAAAAAAAATAAAAAATGCCAGATCTCAACTTCCACATATTTGAATCGTTAAAACCTTAAGATTGTCTAACGATATTAGCGTTATAAAATAATTTTAAAAATTTGGGAAAGAGCCACCTATCAACAGCTTTGAGAACTACTACACGTTTGCCTTAATATCTAGTCAGTTGAAAGTTAAGTTCTTGACTTAGTTCTTTCATGTTTAACGAGATAGCACTTCGTAAGAAAAAATTATCATTATAATAGTTAGTTGTTAGGCCGCTTGGGAAAAGCCGCTTTAAAAATGTAGGTAAAATCTCTTTAGTAGATTCAGACCATTAACTTTATGTCTATAATCATCAAGATTTGATGTGTTTTGTGAAGTCTTTTAAATTTTAACACTAAGAAACTATTGAACTTAACCAACTGTACACAAAGCAACTACAAGGTCACAACTACTAACAAAGCAATATAAAGATTTAACAGTTATTGCAACAATTAATCAAGCCAAATTTGCAGGTAGAGCATAGTTTATTGAAACGACCAAGGCTTATCCGGCAAAGAACTTGAAATATAAATATCTCTATTGTCATTATTATTAAGTCTAAGAGTCTCAGAAATTTCCAAATGCATTTTTTAACTTTTCGATTCTGGGCTTAAGTGACATTTTTTTATGGTATACGAGGCAAACGACCAGATGCATCGCCTGATGGTCGGCGATTACCACCGCCCAGGGACACCCGCATCATCAAATTGTGTTCGTTTTGAAAAAAATACATACATATAAAAGAGAGACAATTTATTGTAGACAAAAGAGGATGTTATGTCTGGCATCGGCACTACCATATCTATTTACAATGGAAGTATATAGTTAATTTCTAGATAAGAATGCCACATTAAACATTCTTCCCTTTTTCGTCTGTTCGAGACACCAGGTTGGAAGTTTTATTTAAACTAATTAACCACGTTAAATATGTTCCACGCCGAAATTTACACACCGATTTAGAATGGGAGATACTGTAGTAATACGAAAGGCTCTCGCGCTATACTACTACGCAAAGAAATACGTATTGAGAGTATTAATGCTCTAAATATTTAACAAGCCTCTACAAAACTTGTCCAAAGACAGGTCAAGATTATAGTGGTCGAGTGGTCGCGTAATATGGAGGTAACATGTTTGACTGTGTACAGCTCAACATTCACAAGATAAAAATCAAATTGAACTAATTACAATTGAATCCCAGGGTTGCTACTTAATTATAACTTCCTAGGTATTAAATACAATTGCTATAAAGTATTTTACCTGACTGAAATGTTGAATACACATCGACGTCGTATTTAGGATTATGTAATAGCGTCGCACCAAAGCTATTTTTTTCCAGTAACTTTTACACTTTAGTTTATGCTAAATAAATATAAATCGCCTAAGTACTAAAATTTAAGTTATAACGCGCTACACAACCTTAATTACATCTCGTTACCCCGTATTTTTTTCAAGGAACAAGAAGAAACAGGAATGTTAACTATACCTAAGGGACTAGAATCTAATCAATTAGACTAAATAGCTGTTTTGTAAAACAAAGTTCAGCACCCCTTAAAAAGTTGTCAATTTACAAACGTAAACATTAATAGTAATCTAATAAAATGTATGACAATGACGTCATCTCAACGTTAAGTTACGTAATCAAATAAAATATTAGCCAATAATACAAGAGAATGAATCACTGTTTTCTAATGGGATTTCGTAATATAAAGAGTTCCTACTAGTGTCCACTTTAATCCATCACTAAATACTAAAATACATCAAATAACTGCCATGTAGTATGTAGCAACCTATTAGTAGCAACCTTCACCACCTGGAATCTCTTACCTCCTGAGATATGGGTTACCTCCTGAGTTATTGCGAAAGAAGCAATCACCATAGTGATTGCTTCTTTCGCTTAACATAAGATCGTCGCATCGCTCACATCTTTTAATTCACAGGCATCCCAAAAATTACTTTAATAAAGTATATATATATATATATATATAAATATATATATATATATATATATGCTAAAAGAAGAAAACTATATTTTCTTCTTTTAACATATAAAATTCTCGTGTCGCAGTGTTTGTTACCAAACTCCTTCGAACTAGCTGCATCGATTTTTATGAATTTTTGTGTGCATATCGGGTAGAGAATTGGCGTTGTTTTTCGTGTTCACTAAAAAAATTGTCCTAAAAATAATGTATATGGCAAAACAACGTGTGCCGGGTCAGTTAGAAAAAGCTAGTAGTAGGTATAGCAAGTCTTCCAAGACTAAAACGAATCATGAAGGTATTCTAAAAAGATTAAAAGAAAAATAAATGGCAGTCCTTAGGACCGCCAATAGAAGTGAAAAGTTATTACATACTGAGAATGTTATTTATAAAATTAATGTGTAAAATTATAATTTGATAATGTTTAAATTAAAATTATCAACATCAAACATTAGCATGTCGTTGACGCGAATCCATGAGATTTTCCCGTGCAAAAAATGCTCAACGCGGCTTAAGAGGTTTTGAGACGTCAGCATGTCAGTGACCCGGTGACGCGTACGGTGACGCGAACTCATGAGATTTTCTCCTACCAAAAAGTGCTCAACGCGGCTGAAGAATTTTTGTGACATTAGCATGACGGTGACGGTGACGCGGTGACGCGAACTCATAAGATTTCCCTCTACCAAAAATTGATTTTTGTTCACCAAAAAGGTGCTCTAAAGAAGTTTTTACTTCAAAAGATTTTCAATGCTTGGTGACCAAAGTGTAAACCAATAACTTTTATTTCCTAATATGGCAACCAGTTGCATGTAACGAGCGGACAGATTCGTTCAAGCTTTCATATTTTTATTTTTGTACCTATTATTTTAAAGGCAGTCAACATCAAAACTTTTCCGATGTCGCCAAGACTTATTTAAACAGATGCAGCAAGATAGCAATTCTACCTAAACAAGCCGAAATGACGTAAACCGCTCATAATCAGATACGACACCAAAGTTCTGTTCAAGATATTTACTACAGTTTACTTCTAAATCGACGGTTATCTACACACATTAAAAATGTCGAAATAAACCTTTAGTTGAATTTATCGACTTAGCGTATTGTTATAAGAACAACATGCAAGAACATGTATTCTCGTTACGGTCTCAATTGTCCCCAAACAAGAGTACTGTGACCGTGGTTACTTTCACTGCACCAATAAAGGTCACGAACTAGCTTGACCCGAGACGGGACACAACCTCCAATAAAACGCAGGACAAAGAACCTATTTAAAAAGATAAACTATACAAGTTCTTTATCCAACTATAAAGTGTTTTTGATTATCTATATAAAGCACAGCTACCTCATAAGTTCTTAGGATTAACTTTCATAATTCGTGTACGGCCTTGATATTACACTTAAGCCTTTTTAGGTAGATACAGATAAGGACGAAAACTAACTTTAATCCTTCTACGTACGCAATCTTTGAGATTGTATCGTACATAAAGCACACGCTGTACTGATTAGGTAACTTCAAGCAACTATTCCGTACGCAGATGGTGCACATAATTGTCCCAAAACATTATTTTAAAATAAAAATTAATATAAGTAACATTCCATGTGGGATTAAGAATACGAAGCGTTGCCACTGTGGAATATAGTAAAGCCTAATGGAGGAAACTGCGCACGAACATACCACTGTATGAGATGGAAAACTTAACACAAACCCTTTACCAACCTGTCTGGTCAGCGCGGTATAATAGGCCAAAATCTCTTTTCTTAATAGAGGTCTATTTTTAGTAGTTGACGGTGGACTTTTATAGGCTTTTGATATGATATGACGATGTGATGGGCCTAGGGCAGGCACTTTGAGTGTTTTGTTAAGCAGAATTGATATGAGAGTCTAGTCAGTAGTGGGTCTAGTCAGAGCTTATCTTTTTAGACGTGGAACAGGACCATTCATTCTTTATCTGCTTACCTGATCAGTGCGTGTTCAATTCAGCTTAATTCAATTTGTTCTTTAAGGGGTAACAATCAGAATTTTTCAGACACTCTGCAACGTCAATTTTCTCCGGGGAAGGCAGATAGTTAGTTGCCCATTGTCACCATCATCAATAGTCTTCAAGAGTCCACTATTGGATATATGCCTATCTTTAGAAAGTCGTTTTACATAAGTTTAGTTTGGTTTGCTCAATCAGGAATAATTACAAATGTAGAAATGTTTCAAACTTATACTTATTTATTGAACAATATATAATGCTATAGTTATTTTATAGCAACTACGGCCCAACATCTTATGAGTGCGTTGCCGACTTTGAGTTCTTTCAAAGTCAAGGGGAGTTTAGGCTGCGGTAATTTCACTCACGCGCTAAAAAGCAACCAAAAATTTGCTTGCCGATGTTGTTCTATGGGGCTTAGCGATCATTCCGGTTAAGCTCAACCATTTGTGCCGAAGCATAACTCTTCCAAATAAAAAAAAAATATGGAAACATATCGCAATAATTACACAACGTTGTATTACAAAACACCATCTATCATCATACTGTTTTTATGACAGTACTTAACTTCCCAAGCAAGCTTAAGCTATAATTATAAAGACTAGAAAATAAATACATTTTGTCAAATATTTAATCATATAGATAGATATACCTACTTCCTTACTAAGATCTGGTAACAACTAACATTAATGCACACGGGGACTTCTTTACCGACTTCATTTTTCCTTGAACTACAAAAGGAAATCATAATATCCGCAAGCAGTGTGCTTACACCCAATTGCCTTAATGGAGGTAATTATGTAGGTATAACCGAAGCTTATCAGTTTACCCGGTGGACAAAGCACAACCGTTGCATGCGGCAACAAGGACATTGCACAAGATACAGCAAAACTAGATATGACTTTTGTTTTAAGTAACAAGCAGGTTTTCATTGTTAACCGACATCAAAAAATATGTTTTTTGCACGTTTTAGCTTATAACTTCTTATTGGATGTACTGATTTTGATGATTCTTTTCAAATTCTGTAGGTAGCTTGACTCCAAAAGTAACAATAATTGTACACATAAGGATATGTAAATATTTTTACTATTATTAGTGCACTTTTAACTGTAAAATATTTTTTTGTTATGTGTCGTCCTTTTTTTGTTAATTTCTTTGGTTTGCTAATACAGATTTGATACATTTATTTTGATGCAAGATTTGAACAACATAGGACATAAACAAGAAAAGCAAATAAAAACTATATTGATAAGCTATATGTATCCTGCTATGAAAGCTTTTTTACTTTAGCGATAGTAAAATTCATTAGGTTTATTTAACTTAACTAGTAATTAAAGCTTCTTTTTTTAAAGTATAAGGGGCAAGCCAGCAGACGTATCGCCTGATGGTAAGCGATTACCGCCGCCCATGGACACCCGTAACACCAGCGGTGTCACAAGTGCGTTGACAGCCTTTGGGGGATGGGGGATGGGGAGGGGGATAGGGGTAGGATTGAGGTATGGGCCTCCGGTATCCTCACTCACTCGATGAAACACAGTGCAAGTGCTGTTTCACACCGGTTTTCTGTGAGGCCGTGGTATCACTCCGGTCAAGCCGGCCCATTCATACCGAAGCGTGGCTTATTATATGTACCAAGAAATTATAAACAATATTTTTTTCTTGTCCTCAATAAATTAAATGAATGCATTATTTACCAAACCAGCACTAGCTTGTATGTTGGTCAACTAGACGTAAAGTTGAAGGACGTATTGTAATCTCATATAAAACGCAGATAACTCAATAGAATCTGCAAACAGCTTCACCGTACGATGTATCATGTAAACGGGCAGTTTATTTAAAATTGGTCATGGTCAGCTAGTTGGCTAGCTGCAATAACCAAACGAAGAGTGTATTTTACATTTTTAAACGGTTTCTAACACTTTATATTTTTTTTTCTAATAGCAGTTTTTAATATATGTAACTAGCTGATGCAGCAAACGTTATTTTGCCATAAAAACAAAATTTTAATTTAGGGGTCGTTATCTTTGGGCACGCCGTTATTGCGGCGGTTAAAACTGTTATGGAGGATTAGCTGGAGAGGCATCATGGAAGTTCATGGAAAGCTCTCATACCGGCTGGCACAGGTGATCATTGGGAAAGGATGCTTCGGAGAGCGCCCGTGTCTCATTCGCAAGGAGCCAACACCTGAATGCCAGACCGTAGACACAGCAGTCTACACACTGGCGGAAAGTCCGGCGTGAGACGAGCCGAGGCGTGATCTCGTGGCCGCCATCGGAGTTTATTCCTAATGCGAGATTTGTCTTTTTAAAAAAGCAACTAACAGCAAAAAACTAATTAATTAATCATGTGACAGAGCATTAAGGTTTTATTCACTTACAAACCTATTTATCACTTAGTAACAATAACCAACTCAAGCGCGACTACATGAAGTCAAATAAAATTTTCACTATCTGCATCATCACTAATCATCATTCATCAGATTTTCAGAAATCAATATTTTTTTTGTAAATTGGTAAACAACTGTTTGTATTTTTCTTTTACGTCAAGGGTTAATTTTCACGCAGCTAATCAACCCATGAGAAACAATCAATGCACGCAATGTCACTTCCATTCAAATAGTTCGTTGTTCGCATGCGAAGTGCCCGAGCGCAAGCACTGCTCGCCACTCCACCACCACTCGCCGACCGTGCGCAACATGCTCTCACTTGCCCCACTGCGCGTGAGTATTACAATTTTTTTCGTTAGCATAATATTAGTAACATTGATCGCTAATTTGTTACCTAATAGTTATAAGAAAATCATTTTTCTGAAATGCAAAACATTCAACAGAGTCTATTAAAGATCAGACAGCTGAGTTACTTTTTGCTGTGTAAAGTATATGCTTTAGGCATGATTTGTCATTGAATGAGAATGTGTTCCAAGAATTTCAATACAAAGGAGTACTTTTTAACTGAAATATATCACCTAAGTCTATCTTTCTAGTGTCTATGTATCTCTACTTGCCAAATACATGTAATAATATTTGTCAGCGATGCAAGATGCTAGCTCCATTATACAGGCTGGAGTTTTGGTGTATTAGAAATTTCCAAACGAAATTTACTGCATTCATGTTAATCTACGGTTATTTTTATGAAGTAAATATGTCATAGTTTTACATATTGTATGTTAGAAATTACACCCTGTGTCACAATCGCATATATTTAATGCTAAGGCTATGTGATTGTGAAACACAAAAAGAGTATCAATATAAATCATGGTCAATCTTTGTAGCCATTCGTAATATTCTTGGTAACTTCTCTAATTAAGCGAAAGTGTTTGTGTTACGATACGCTTATGTCAATAATAATAGGTGGGTTGAAATCAAAAATTGTTTCGCTTTTTTAAACTAAACGGTCATCTTTATATTGACACACTGCTGTTTCTTTTTATACACGTTACAAAGTTTCAACATTAAACATGCTTAAATAATTATTCTAACTTAAGTAGATTTTGCTTGCGGCTCCGCCCGCTTGTATGTCGCTGGATCGCACTAAATAGTAGCCATGTCCATATCAAATTTTATTGAAATCGGTGCAGCAGTTTTATTGCCGTGAAGAGTAACACACAAACAGAGTTACTTTTAAAATTATAATATTAATATGGATATATGTATACTCATTATGCGTAAAAAACCCAGGCATGATAGCTTTTTTTATATTTATAATTTCAGTTCCTCTTATTAGCTAAAAACTATCAAAACAAAATCTACACATTCCTAAAAATAACTATAAAATTAAGTACAGGATTTGTATTGTTACGTACTTACTAACTTACGCATATTTTTTTTTTAAGGAATTTATTTATTATACCGTCACTAACATATTTTTGTTCTAAAGTTTAATACTCACTGACTGTTTTACTAATATCTATAGTCCATCTAACTCAAGGAGAGTGTCAATGAAATCGATCATTACAATATCCGGTACTGGATATAATTTTCTTATATTTACAAATCGATATTAGTTTTACAGATTTTTGTACGAGACATGTTGGACATACTAGAGTAGATAGATATTACAAATTGTTAAAATTACAAAAATATTTTTTTTTTCCCATTAAAACCTCTACGGTTGATATACGGTAATAATGGTGTGGAGGAACGGGTGTCATGTCCCTCCAACACAAAGGGAGGATCCTCCGACCAGGCGAGGTGATCATGCCTGGCGGGCCACTGCCCAACGGTTGATGTTGGGAAGTTGTATATATATTAATCGGCGCGAGAACTTCTATTGCGCGATTTAGGATTGGTAGGATTGGTAGTTTCTTAGTTTTCTTCGTTGCTCCGTAGTTCGATGTTTCTTCGGTAGATGGCGCTGTCCTATATTTTTATGTTGTTGCGCTCTATGTGGAAGTCGCCACATCACTCCCCTCCAAGATCGGAGGTTGATATCTGGATGAGTCAGCTGTCTGTGCTCTGTTGCGGAGCTTGCCAGTGCCAGGATTGAGTAGTTCCAGTGAGTCGGAACTGAGTGCCGCAAGTTCCAGTGAGTCGGAACTGAATGCCGCTAGTCCCAGTGAGTCGGGGCTGAAGTCCGCTGATCCCAGTGAGTCGGGATCGCATGCGGTGCGCGGTGCTGCGGTGAAGTCCCCAGTGAGTCGGGGCGATTGCTGCGTAGTGGCTGGCTGCTGCATAGACGGGAGAGAGATGCTCTGCTTACGTGGACCGTAGTTGCAGTGTGCTGTGCCTAGACGCTGTTGAGGCCGTAGGGGTAAACCAGGCTGGAGCGGTCGCTTCCTGCATGTGATGTATCCCTGTTGAGGCCGAGGTTGCTGGCTGGCTGAGACTTGCTGTGGGAGTGAACGTGATGGTGGCGCGGTGATGCTGCTGCTGTTGATCTGCGCCTACGAAGGCTGCTTCCAATCACGTCGGGGTCACCACTGTGGAGGAACGGGCCATGTCCCTCCAACACAAAGGGAGGATCCTCCGACCAGGCGAGGTGATCATGCCTGGTGGGCTACTGCCCAACGGTTGATGTTGGGAAGTTGTATATATATTAATCGGCGCGAGAACTTCTATTGCGCGATTTAGGATTGGTAGGATTGGTAGTTTCTTAGTTTTCTTCGTTGCTCCGTAGTTCGATGTTTCTTCGGTAGATGGCGCTGTCCTATATTTTTATGTTGTTGCGCTCTATGTGGAAGTCGCCACAATGGAAAAAAAAATATCTTCTTCTTCTTTTGATGATATGGCCATCAGCCGGATCAGCTATTTCTGCCAATGTCAAGTATTTCAAGTCTTCAATTCTAAGTCTTAAAGTCTTGTCATGATGAAATTAATGATAAAATATATAAAAAATGTGGATGACATGAAATGGGGACCGTCTTTCGCAAAATCAAAAAGCGATCTCCAAAAAAAGGATTATTTCCATTATGGGTTTTCATTGACATTACTGGATGTCAGCTGAAACGTATATGTTAAGAAAAACTAATGACTGAATGCACATATCGTGCAAAGCCAAAGGAAAACTAGACAAGATTACTTTTTGTATTTTCAAAAGACGGTCCCAATTTAATCTCATTAATATTTTTTATCATTAATTTCATCCCAACGAAGACTTGAAGACTTTATTAGAATTAAAAAAAATATTTTATAAATATGACATTGGCAGAAATAACTGATCCGGATGGATGCCATCTCATAAAAAAAAAATACTCAAAAACGTTTGGATTGAAAACGAGACCAGTTATTAATAAACGGGAGTATGCATACATTTTAACAATAACTAGCTTACTAGAAATTTGAAAAGTCGCCATACTATGATGGAGGCTCTAACTACGTGATTTTGTAATGACGTCTAAAGTAATACATTTGTTTGTATGAATTAAATTTTTGCTTTGTTTTATAGATTTATAGTTAAATTAGCTTACAAATAATTGTGCATCTCGT
The DNA here is from genome assembly GCA_003709505.1 of Hyphantria cunea. NCBI lineage: Eukaryota > Metazoa > Arthropoda > Insecta > Lepidoptera > Erebidae > Hyphantria > Hyphantria cunea. The sequence continues at coordinate 1,461,627 of PKRV01002605.1, read as the reverse complement.
GTTAAAATTAAAATAAAATTGCTTCGAAATTCCATAGTTTTACGAAAGAAATAGTGCCATGTTTAAAAGTATGAAACGTCTTAAGGCACTACTACTAATGTATGGACTATAGTCAAAACCAATGTACCTAAATAGTCAAACACGTAGTTATTTGAAAAGTTAATTATCGGTCTCAAACGATACTAAAATAGTTGGAACTAAATAATGAAAGCGGTATTACGCAGTTAAGTTAGTGTTGAAACCCCTTATATGGATTTAAATGCCCGTTATGCGAAGCTGATACGTTTCATAAACTTTATAAAGCTCTTACCTTCCTAATTCTTCGTCTATACTTTTAACATGTTAAATATACTTTGCTACTTTATCTTTACAAATAAATAAAATGAAAGAATCTGTTTATAGTTCAAATCTATAAAAAAACAATTAAAAAAACTGTGTATCTGTCTGTTTGTTCCGGCTAATATCTGGAACGACTTGAGAAAATTTGATTGGACTTTTACTGACAGATGCAAACTATTTTTCCTCCACACTAGATGAGCATAGAAAAAGTCTCTCTTCGGCTTTTTATCTAAATATCAAATATTTGTTTAGTTCACTTACAATCATATATTATCATGATATATATGTTTATTTGATACTTGTAGTTTCCGAACATAATTGTAAAGATACCAAATTTTTCACTATTAAATGACGCGAGTGCTTTTAGATAGGAGATTGTAAGACACGAGATCTGTGATTCATATTTTACCTACAACCAAAAACAAAAGGGTACAATTTATTGTTGCTACATTGGTCCAAAATAACATTGTTTTATAAAGCAATTCTCTGACTAAAGTATAAATTGTCTCCGAACCAACCATTAAATTAATCTTTAGTCATTTTGAAATAGGGCCTTGTCAAGTATGTTTTAGCTTTGAATTGAATTTATATCAAATAGGTACCAACCATCAATAACCTATAATCTTCCCGCTGCTAGGCTCGGGCTCCTCTCAGGAGAGAGAATAGACAATAGAATGGAAAGAGCTACATTTGTTTTCATTTGCAATATTTATGTACTGCAAAACATGTTTTAACTATGACTTAAATCATTATAAATTATAAATATTTTCAGCACTTGATGGAACTTTGCTAAAATGCATTCTTTAATTTTTTTTATGGAATAGTTGGCAATCTAGAAGACGTTTCGCCTGATGGTAAGCGATTACCGCCGCCCATCGACACCTGCAACACCAGAGGCGTCACAAATACCTTGCCGGCCTTGGGGGATGGGGAGGGGGATGAAGGGAAGGGTTAGATTATGGGCCTCTGGTATCCTCACTCACTCGGTGAAACACAGCGCATACACTGTTTCACACCGGTTTTCTGTGAGGCGGTGGTATCACTCCGGTCGAGCCGGCCCATGCATGCCGAAGCTTTGCTCTCCCACGATAAGTAATTAATTAAACGCATTAGTACTGAATTCCATTTTCGGGGAGAATTTCTTACACCGATGCACCGTCGCTTCTATGTATCGTTGATTCAAATGATTATATGACCTGCAAATGTTTGTTTCGGAGTTTGGGTGTCTTCTATGTATAATATGTATGTATTTACAAAAAAAAAGTATATAAGTATTAATATCAGTAGTACCCATAGTACAAGCTCTGCTTAGTTTGGGACTAGATGGCGTTGTGTGTTAAAATGTGTGAACATATTTATTATTATTATTTATTATTATTATTCTATGTTCAGTTGTTAGGTCTTAGATGTGAATAAATAATATAATCCGAACCTTTGATAATGCCTCAGGACGAAATTGTTCAGGTTAAGTTAATGTTAATTTAATATTGAATAAACCTGGACTGATTATTGTTCTTCTTCAGGAGCTGTACCACTTCAGTAAATTCTTTATATGTATAATTTTTTGCTGCTCACTTTGCTTCTCTTTCTGTCGAGAGGAGCATCGATCGTTCGGTCTTGCTATAGTCCCTCCTTCCTATAAATATTTGATCAGTGCACAGATTGTTCTCCACCTCAACAACTTGACCTTAAGCGACTTGAGTATTATGTATTTGGCTGTAGTTAATACCACGCACTTGGGCTCAAACATTAAGTTAATGTCAACAGCCTCCACAGACTCGTTAATAAATAGCCAATATATTCAATGCAAGACGAAATAATCAAAATAGAGCTATTTATGTTATAATAGTAATCTTTATTGTTATAAATAACATTTTACAATTTCCTTAGAGCCAAAAATCACAAAGTTTTAAGATGAAGGTCACACAATTAGACTAACTCTAATTCCCAAACTAGGTACCCAAGTACCTAGTTTGGGAATTAGAGTACTTGGGTACCTGTGACTTGGGAGTAAGTGTTCTGCTGTTACAGAGAGACGGATCATAGGTTTAAAAGGTAAAAATAAAATATGGCTTAAGTGCGTGCGTGCGTGTGTCTGTGTGTGTATGTGCGCGCGCGTGAGTGTGTGTGTGTGTGTGTGCGTGTGCGTGTGTGTGGCCGTGCGAGTTTGTTCATAGTCTAGAGTTTGTAAAAAATCTTTTGTTCTAGAACGCAATTTGTTAAATATTAACCCACTTATAGCAACAGCTTTACATGTTTTCTGACGGAAAGAATTTTACTGTTGATATTATAGTAAATGAGTTGGATATCGTGAGTGATAACGGATTGATAAAGCTCTAGGTATATCATCTGCAAGTTATCTGGCATATCTGGGCAATATCTAAGCAATCTGAAGATATATACAAGTCTCCTGACTTTTGCAAAAATGCTGTCAATATGTTTGTACCATTTCAATCCACTATCGATCACAACACCCAGGTACTTTATGTGTTTAACGCAGGTAAGTACCTCACATGAACACTGGATAGGATCAGAGCATGTGTGTGCCCTTATCAAAAAGTCTTTTCTAACTCTGTTCTTACTATGAATATGCAAAGGGATACAGGCGTTACAATTTGTTCTGAGTCTGGATGTAATTTATCTATTATATGTATGTCACCATCTTCCTAGCCTTTAATATTCCCAAGATTTGGGGTCGGTTACAAAAGTAATTAAACCGGTTTTATCTGGATATCAGTTTTTACATGGAGCGACTGGCATCGGACCGTAACCCTGAGGGTGAACTGAATTCGAAGTAGTTGTCAGTATATTTGAGGTCAGTGACGTCCCAATAACGATTGCCATAGATGTTCATGACAACCGTGAGTGACGGCTTTACGAGCTCTCCGAGACACGTACTCGAAACACCGCCATCTTCCATACTCCGGGCTGCTATTAAGAATTTCTTGTAAGAAAAACCCAACAGCCCGACCTCATCTTTTATATGTATGTATTTGGAAATATATATGTGTGTTTATCAGCAGTCTGGTTATAATAATACAGGCTTTGTCCAGTTACGGATAAGACGTCCGCCGCATATGAGATGTACGTGGATATTTTTAAAGTTTATAATAATAACAGTATTTTTTTTATTTCTATCTAATCACAAATCTTCTCCCCAAAGTTAAAAGTTTCCATGTTCCATGGTGAACCAGGTCGTTAACTAATGCCTACTACATAAAGATACGTATAAATACATATATATACATCTATTAATAAGTAAAGCAAAAACTTTGTACTCCTTGTTACGAAAATTGCGCGGACGGAGGAGTTAAAAATTTCGTACATTAATAGTTTATATTGGGAAGGAGTACAGACTTTTTTAGAAATATATATAAAAAACACATTAAGTTATTAAAAATAAAATTCCCCACGCTATTATTCGTATGACACACCCATACACAAATATCCACATACATTAATATGTGTATGTCAAAGTCAACTAACAATATGATTATTTTTTGTCTTGTCATACTGAAAGACAAAAGTAGACATGATTGATTAAAGAGGTGCAATAGCCTTAGTCGAAAGAAACCCTAAAAATACCTAACTAAATGATCATGTATAAGTATGTGTATAAAAGTCTTGTGTCACAATTCGAACATCTGCGAATCTTGGTCTACCTATACGCCGAAATAAGTCACCTCTATACAATAATCTATGTTGATATGGGCTTAATAATAATAATAATAAATCGCTTTATTGTACACCAGATAATTAAGTACATAACTTAAAGCTAGGTAGGTCGGTAGTACAATTGGTGGCCTTATTGCTCAACGGCAATCTCTTCCAGGCAACCGTGGAAGTTATGGCTTAGTACGTACCTTCGACATAATGGCTAATGTTGACGCAAATGCTGTAGTGCCGTGCACTGTGTACATGAACAACATTTACTACTTTTATCATCATGCCAACAGCATGAAAGCCTGCGTATTAAACCTCATTAACGTGTTATACCAATAATATAAAAGGGACAATGCACAACCTATTTATCGAGAATTTGCAAGTATATTTCGAATATTTACAGGAGACTTTAGACTGTTTCAACTGCCTCTTTAAATCGAAATACAAGTTATTTTATGTTTAGCATATAACTTCTATGAGTACATAGCAATAGTGTATTGAGTTTAATGTCATTAGTCAGTGATTGACTTGTACGGTAACAAAGTTTTGTGAGGCGTGTATAAATAGTTTAAGGCTAGAGTATACCTAAGAATGCTTTAATCAAAGAAATTGATGACCTTTGTAGAGTAGTCCGCCAATATAGGTATTATATACGCTTAAATAATTTAAGATGTACTGTATAAATGCTACATTTACTTGACTTGATTGCCAGCAATTAAAATAATAACAGTTATCCGCAACACTAATTATCATAAATAATTTAAACGACAATCTTGGTACTCTATATATCATAATTATATCACTGTTCTAGTTAAGGCGAGATGGTAGTCAGAAACAGCGATGTTTCCCCACACATCATGATAATGGTATTTATTACCTAACTCATACATGTTGCAAACGATGCCAATATTTGTGTAATGCTTAACTTAACAATAGTAGCCGTCCCTAATGTGTGTTGGTCAATATGTGTGACAATCGAAAATTAAACTTCATGTTTTACATAGAGAACATTGTAGGCTTTTAGCCCTGCGCACATCGCCGCCAGTTCAGGTTCGTTGAACTCCATCGTGAGAATGCACAATGATGCACGATTCTCGCAAACGTTGCACCATATATCTTTCACTCAGCAATACGAACCTGTGATGTTTTACGATTATCCTTATTTGTTTCCTATTTAAAGTCTAATGATGTTTTAAGTCCTATAATGTGTTTTAAAGTTGTGATGTCGAAATGCGTAAACGAAACACGTCATGTCTGGATTTTCTTTTTTCTTTGATATAAAAATTATTGTCATTATCATGCAATCATCGTATTTTCTGGTGAAAAGATTACCAAATGGCTTTTATATACAAGGAAGTAAATATTTATGCATTGGTGTATTGATCTGTGGGAAGTTTTAAAATGAGAACGGTAGCTTTGAATACTACACATTGATGAGGTTTGATGCTGACTTACTTGACTTAAATTCCTGTGTACATTCATATATAATAACACATATATACATGTATAACACAAGGGGTATTGGCCATTGGGCATCCATAGTCAATCTATTTTTCAATTGGTCTTAAATTTGGTGTTTAATTTCACTCTACGTCTTGCCAATGTTCTTTGCCTTCTTATAACTGTTCTCTTCGTTCTGTACTATTCGTGACCCGATTTTCTCGAGGGTTCAATTCAGTGCCTTCGTAGAGAGTTGGTTAGAGTGATCGACAACTAGATGGGGCATTCTGACAACCATTATTTGGTGATATTGTGATATGTAGTGTGTTAACGTATGAGTTTTAGCAATCCAATAAATAGTTTTTTAAACATGTATTATGCAAATATCGCCCACAAATATCTAAGTACGACTGACTCTTTAGTTGATTGCTTGATATTAAAAAAAGTTTACATTAAATATGTTGTATTTATTAGTCTAGTCGTACTTAGAAATGACATAAAAACTCATCTAATATGGGCACTAATATGCGGAAATTAGAAACTTGTTTTGAGAACTTTTTTTTAAGACATCGATGGTCCATTAGAAACGAGAAATATGTTTAAAAAGAAGTTAGAAGGTGCCATATTGAATAATTTTCTAATCATGTACAATTTACATTTATGTAAATTACCACTATATAAGAAATTATAGCTTGAGCCTTGAGGCACTAAAAAACTTCAGACAGAAGGATTATTTATGAACATTATACATTTACATAATACAACAGCAAAACATACAAATATTACTAGAAATTTAACTGACTACTAATTTTTGAGTGCCTCGGTGGCGCAGCGGTAGCGTATGCGACTGCTGTTCTTGAGGTCTCGGGTTCGATTCCCGGGTCGGGTCAAATGTTTGTATGATCTACAAATGTTTGTTTCGGAGTTTGGGTGTTTTCTATGTATGATATGTATGTATTTACAAAAAAAAGTATATATGTATTTATATCAGCTGTTTAGTACCCATAATACAAGCTCTACTTAGTTTGGGACTAGATGGCGTTGTGTGTTAGACGTCTGAAATATTTATTTATTTATTTATTTATATACGTATATATTAGTAACGAAAGTATAGGCATAACGTATTTATATGTGTGTAACGAACCATGTAATGACGGATTAAGAATATAGAGTGGATGTCGTGATAGGTGACTAAGGGATATATATATATATGTTTATATATAACAGTAACTTTAACAGTATATATGTACATACTGTTAATGTTACTGTTACTGTGTGTGTTACTGTTGATATTATACATTTTCGTTATATATGTATACTCATTGGCGCCGTGTGTTTTTCACAATTCATTTCTTAGACCTTGATGTTGGCATGATCAAGGTGACGGCATTGTGCCTACGTACGATTTCCGGATTGTAAAGCGGACACAATCGCTGGCTGTCTGATATTTGTCATGACATGACATGTGTTTAAACAATCAGAGAAATATATATTTGTTTATTTTTTTTATATTTACCACCTAATTTCTATCACTCTAGTAGGCTATACTTAAGTTATGCATCTTGTCTTTTATTAGTTCCCGGATAATATAGTTGTACAGTAGTAGAAGTACCAATGTAACGACAAAATTTAAATAAAAGAATAATTTCTCATTTTATACAAATGTTAGAGTCCAAATAATATTTGAACTGATTAAAAATTCTATTTTAATTACGGATGCGGATATTAGTTACTTTACAAAAAATATATGAAGTTGTTTATGGATTGTGTAAGTAAAAATTCAAAAATGTTTTTGTTCCAGTGCTCATTTAGAACCTAGTATCTGCGCAAGTATACTCTCTTAGAACAGCATCACCTGTAGTATACAATGTATACACGTAGCATTTATGGTGTAAACAAGTAGCGCAAGGCGTCATTTATCGTTTTCAATAACCAAAACGTTATTCTTTAAGATATTTAAATATATTATCTAAAAGATCTATGTGTGTAAAAAGAGTACATTATTCTTAACAGTACATATTCTTATATATTTATTTTTTTACAATGACCTTCCAGAGGTTTAGAACCCTTATTTCTTCTTATTGCGTTAGAGACAAACATATCACACGCTCGATCAACACAATAAACCACACAAAACAAAAATTTAATTACATATAATTATGGAAATGAATTAAGCCGCACGCCCTTGACTTTATTACAGTACTTGAACATTTCTTTACGACGTAGATGAATTGAAGATAATTGTCACCACAAAGCACCTACGCACACTACGTAAGTGGTATAAAAGTATAAACTTGTGATCATAATCATTATGAGAGCTCTGTTTGAAACTTGTGTTAGCTACAAAGTATTTTGCAGAGCTCTCATATATACATTAATTGTAGTTAGTACATTGTTGAACAATGAATCATGAAAGCGACGCAAGTAACACATACAAAGTCTTGTAATTTTCAACAACGAGAGGGAAAATGTATGACTCACTCACTCTACCTCATTTCTAAGGGAAGGCCTATAGCCAGTAGTGGACTATTAAATAAATAAATAAACAGATGCTGTCGCGAATATATGATATTGATATTCCGCTCTTTTTGGTCGTAGGGTAATAATGTATAGCTTGTTGTGTGCCTTGATAACTAAAGGATTTTTTCAAATCGAACCAGTACTTCCTGAGAGCGCTGTCTCAGCGCGTTCAATCAAACTCTTGAGCTTTATAAGTAGTCAAAAACAAAAAAATAATTATTTGGAACTGATAACAAAATGTCAATTTTAATAAAAATGCATTAGAGGCAGAGTCACACTTCGGCATGAATGGGTCGGCTCGACCGTAGTGACACCACGGCCCCACAGAAAACCTGTGTGAAACAGTGCTTGCGCTGTGTTTTACCGAGTAGGTGAGGACACTGGAGGCCCAAACCCCAGCTCCTCCCCCCCACCTCCAAAGGCCGGCAATGCACGTGTGGCATCTCTGGTGTTGCGACATAGGCGACAGTAATCACTTACCATCGGGCGATAAGTCTGGTCGTTAGCCCTTTATTTCATAAAAAAACTGTGGAACACTGTGATGCAGTCACAAACGCTCAACCTTTGGATTAACATTACTTATTGGCGATAATACAACAGCTAAAGAGGATATTAAAGTCACATTGAGTTATACTACTGATTTACTTTTACGATTTCACTTTTGATCTCAGAATAATTTACAAATCGTCTTCCATCATTTTTTTCGTCCCGAAAAATTGTGTTAAGTTTTGTTTTTTTAAATCCTCCACCACAGCCGCACCACATCCAAAGGTGGGCATTAGTGACTGCGCCACAGTGTTTCACTAATGCAGTCGTTATCAAACACATTTAGGATTCTGTAATTTGTTATCAGTTCCAAATAAATATTTACAATTTAATAAAAAAGGTTTCTTCTTTATCTATCGCGTTTTTAAAGAGAAATAATTTTAATTAGTAATTCTTGCAAACTAGCAAGATTGATTAGGTGGAAAATATTATATTAATTCGTTTTTCAAGGAAAATAAAAATCTTTTGTCTCAAAATTGACTCAAAATATTATATCTCGTATGTACCTATCAAAATACTGAAAAAAAACACGTATTCATCTTAACTTGTCTGTTTGTTTGTAAAAGAAACATTTTATGATAATATTTATATGTACTTTAATTGTTTTTTTAACGTTACCTAATTTATGTATCAGATTTGTCCAAAGATTCTATTGAAAGGTCAATAGAGAAATCTTTGGCATTGAGTACACTATGCGTGATATTTAAATAGTAAAGTGGAATTAGTTCGTTTGTGAATACTGTTTTTAAATGTGTAATGGAGTTTTCGCTACATTATTTATTTATTTAATGCCAATTGATTCAAAACACTGTTATTTTAAAATTTAATAAATGAACGCATACCTACACACATTTACTCACACATACATCCCCGAAAGAGTAGGTAGTAGCGTTATGTCAAAACGTGAAGAAGGCGTTCATAGCACTGTACACTTTACATCTTTATTTAAATGTATTATAACAATAATGACAGCGAGAAACCATTTTATCTACAAAAAATAATTTAAAATCACATGATATAAAACTTCGCGAGTGATTGATTTTTGTTCCCCGCGGCTTAGAAGTTTCAATCTTGTTATTGTAAATAGAAAAATTTGACGCAATCCATGGTAAAGTGTATTTGACACGGGTTCGTTTTGAGCACAAACACAATAAAATACAATTGACTCTTTTATCAAAGTGACTAAATTATTCTAATTGTGGTCTGTATCTACCGTTAAAAGGAATGAGGAGAAAAATAAACACACTATTTTGGTCTCATTTAGATGTTAAAAGTAAATGCAATTTCCCATGCTTTTAGGAAACAAGATTAAATATGAAATAACATCTATATTGAAGACTAAATATTTCAATCAACATATCGCATTGTTTTTTAACAACAATATCAATGTTATGTTTTTAGGATTCACGTAAGTGTATAATATATGTGTCTTTATTCCACAATAACGTCTTAATGTCTGAATAGATTGCAGCAAATGTTACCTTATCGTCGGTATCGTTACAATCGTTTTAGAGCTTCGTAGTAGGACTAGAAATCGTTGTAGTTGCGCCATGTCCGTCCGACTGCTGCTAAACATACAGATTGTTAATAATAAAATCCTATAAATTTCTATGTTAGTTTTCAAGGTGTATCTAAATTGCTTCGATTAAAATTAAGAAGCTGGATGATTGAGCTTTGCTCGGCATTTTTTATGGGTAAATTTTCTATAAAATTCTATAAAAATATATGCTAGCTACATCGATTTATCGCCCCCGAAACCTCCTCCATATTAAATTTCATGAAAATCGTTGGAGTCGTTTCCGATATTCAGATTGTAGATAGATAGATAGAAAACTCTTTATTTGTACACCGTTTTTACAATATTAAGTGAATACATAAAATGATCAACATATGTACAAAGGGTAATATAACGAGTTATAGTTTTGGAATAAATCTTATACCTTTAAACGAGTAACTTTTGTATGTTATATATACAAAAAATACTATTTTACAAGTATAAGATTTATTCCAAAACTGTCAAGTTAAGCTTGTTACCGGAAAAATCGTGCAAAAATTATAAAATTAATACCCTAAATTGACGTAGATACTGTCTAAATGGCATGGGCGCTCCACTATTACGGCGATTTCGCGAGTGAGAGATCTGGCGGAGGAAGCGGTGTCCCGGGGTGGAGTGATGTTGGCGGTGTCCTTGGACATCTCCAACGCCTTCAACACTCTGCCCTGGAGTTGTATTCGAGAGGCACTGCGCTACCATCGGGTACCTCCCTACCTCCACCGCATCGTTGGGGCTTATCTGACGGAGAGGTGTGTTACCTATCTGGGACGTGATGGCAGACACCAACGCCCCATGTCGTGCGGTGTTCCACAGGGCTCGGTCTTGGGCCCGCTCCTGTGGAACATCGGCTACGACCGATCATCGGCGGGCCCGCGGTGAAGGACTGACGCAGCGAGTTATCGAGCTGCGTCGGTCACAGCTACGCGAGGTCCTGGTGGCGGAATGGTGGGACAGGCTTTCAAGCCCTTCCGCCGGCCTAGTCACTGTCGAGGCCATTCGGCCAGTGCTCGACCTGTGGCTCGGGAGAAGGCACGGCTCCCTCTCGTTCCGTCTGACGCAGATCCTCTCGGGGCATGGCTGCTTCGGGAGGTTCCTGTGTCGCATAGGCAGGGAGCCGGACGCTCGGTGTCACCACTGCATCGACTGTCGGGAGGATACGGCGTGGCATACGCTGGCAGAGTGTGCCGCTTGGGAGGGGCCGCGCCGTGCGCTCATCTCTGTAATAGGCAGTGACCTCTCGCTGCCGGCCGTAGTTCGTTCTATGGTCGACGGCGAGGAGTCCTGGGACGCGGTGGTGTCCTTCTGCGAAACCGTCATCTCGCAGAAGGAGGCTGCGGAAAGGGAGAGGGAGATCCTGACCTCTCTCTCAGTCCGCAGAAGGCGCACCGGGCGTCGGAGGAGGGCATACACTGACCTCCACCGGCCTCCCTAACTGGGTCCAGCGGCGGTGGACTTGGGGATGTCCGTCGCCCCCAACCAACCGGACCCGAGGTGGCGGCGCTTAGTGTTCCTGTGCGCCCCTCTTTGAAGTCTCGAGGGGAGTCAAATACCTCACTCCTCTCACTGACGAGATGTGGTCCGCAGCAGCGGGCCGGCACCAGTCGGGGATTGCGGATGCCTTTTAAGTTCCCGTGATCCCTGGCGTAGGAGAGGGACGGAAAACCGGGGGGTTTTAGTCAGTAAAAGTCTGACAGACCCCTTCGCTCTCTCCCCAGAGCGGAGGACATCCATGAGGATATTCCCCCGTTATAAAAAAAAAGAAAAGAAAAGATATTGTCTAAATACAATTCCGTATGCACTTGTTCGTGGTCGACAATCTTTCCTTTGGAACGTCAAACAATAATTGTAATGCATTAAAGTATATATATGTATATATATTATAACATATGATATAAACTAGTATATTATACGATCAATGCTGAACATTAGTATTGTCGTAAAAAATATATAAAATGTTTATGTAGTAGCAATTCTAGCGAGTCGATAAAACTCCACCTGTCTAATTGGAGCAGTGTCCTTAGACGAAAATTAGAACGGTCATATAGTTATTATTCTATAGAATGGATTGTGTGATAAAGCTTTATGTTTCTGACACATGTGGTGAATGGTTGGCCCATGAATATATACATAGGTTGGACCGTTTATGTCCAAATGAACCAGAAGCCGTGTACACTAAGTCAATACGAATTTCAGTTTAGTTTATTTTATTTGTAGTTTTTTGTTCCTGTACTCAACAACATATTTGTTTTTAAAACGTCTCGTAGAAGTAGACGAAAGGTTTATTTTGTCTAAAGAAAAATTATTTTATAAGTTTTTTCTGCGTCTGGGTATTATATCTTTAACATTTATGTATTTAGAAATATAAATTTTGCCGTTCTATGATCATCGTTTATTTTGAACTATACCTCGATTCACTTAGAATTTTTGAATATTAAAAAATGTTAGAAGAATAGTGTTAATTCCTGTAGGTGAGATTAGAACAATGAGATTGCCTACACGTATATGCCAGCGAGAGGGGCGAGCGTAACGCTGCAGCAGTCAACGTATGCCAGGCGTACGGTCCCTCTTTTGTTTTTGAATCATTTTGTTTAGATGAGTTTAAGAGCATTGCTTTATTCTCAAAACCAACTCTAAGGTAATTAAAGAAAAAATAGAAAATTTAATGCCATTGTGACAAAATCAAAGTATCATTGCACCGAATTTTATATTTATACCTACTCTAAATGGTCTACTTGCCATTATTTGTACATAATATGTATTTCTTAAAGTTAGCAGTAACTAGCAAGGAGGATGATTTACTTGGATTGACAGACCTCTCTTTATAACTGGGGTTATAATTATTCACAAAAAGACAAAGTGTTAATTATTTTTTAAATAAGTCAGCAGCTATATTGGAATACACGAAAGGAGTACATACGACCAATCTCCAGGCAATATCTAAAAAAAACTGTTAAAAATACAATCCAAAAATCTTTGCAACCACTTCAGTAAAAATATATTAACAGGAAGGTATTCTTTAGAATTCATTTTGTATGGTACCTCGTATATTACAAACCTACATATATAATATTATTAGTATAGTATTCAAGGTGAATTCTAATTGTTCTCTTTGCAGCACTCTGTATAACTCATAAACTGGGTTTGTTAACTTTAGGGCATAAATCTACGACTTCAAGTTATAACGCGAGAACTATATCTCTCTCTAAAGTAAATTGTAATTAACTAGTATAGAATAGAATAGAATAAACTTTATTGTACACCAGTTAAAACAGTTTACATTCAGGAGCACAACATATTAACGACCATGTACAAATGGCGGCCTCATCGCTAAAAAGCAATTTCTTCCAGGCAACCCTTAGATAGACAAATTGACTGTAGAAATTCGAATTTATTGGTAATTTGGTGCGAAAAAATAAATAAATAAAGCAAATCATTCAAATTTTACTAGTAATAATATAGAAATAATATACTACTATTTAGTATCATCATTTAATATTCTTTAAAAATATGGTGCTCAAAAAAATACGGGCACAGAAATATATGTAAGTTTGTCCTTATTTTTTTATATATTGCCGTAATATTCAAAGGATAAATCTTATACGATATTAGAAAAAGATTTTTTTAATTTTATCCAATTCAAATATAAGACTACATCGTTAGTCTAGTAGTTAGCGTCTGTGACTGCTGATCAAGAGGTATCGATTCCCAGCAACCCCGGACTACTGTTGGGTTTTTCTTACAAAAAATTCTTAATAGCAGCCCGGAATATTGAAGATGACGGTGTTTCCCGTTCGTGCCTCAGAGAGCATGTTAAGCTGTCGCGTCGGTCCCGGTTCCCATGAACATCTATGGCAATCGTTATTTGAGAAGTCAGTGCCCTCAAACATACTGACAACTAGTTCAATCTTCGAATACATTTCACCCTCAGGGTTGTGGTGGTCCGATGCGAGTCGCTCTCGGAAAACCTGACATTCAGGTTAAACCGGTTGAACTAGTAGTTGACCCCGAATAATCTTGGAATCAATACTTAAAGGTTAGGAAGATAATGATGATTCAGTACAAATATAAAATAATCCAAGTGGTTACCCTTTAATTTAATATCCCTACTAATATTGTACATTCAAAACTAGGCTACTCTTTATTGCGATAACCGACTCACTAGCGGGTGGAGTCGCGGACAAAAGCTAGTATTTAGATACTAGCATTCAGAACTATTATTCTAGTATTCAGAACTTAAACAAATATCAGTATCTGTTTAAGTTTTGAAGACAAATAGTATAATCTGTAGGTTTTAAGTAGAAAGGGGCAAACAGCAGAAAAAGCACTTAAGGGCACGTCACGTCATTATTCATGTGTGGTGAAGTATCACTCTCCCGGCTAACAAGAAATGGAAACATAATAATACAAAAAAATAACAAAAAAACAGACTTTAAGAATTGAACTAAATTGAAATGGGAAGCACCAGATTTCAATTAAAGAAATTATCAAATCGGTTGGTGTGATATTGAGTTACTCGTCAATTTGCCGCGCACATGCTTAATGCAAATTGAAGACTTACATGGTTTTCTCATGGATGACAGTGTCAGAACTGGACCAAATCATAAAAATCGGTTACACACTTGATATTTCAAAGGTAACAAACCAAAAAAAATACAATCGAATTGATAACCTCCTACTTTTTTTTACGTCAGTTATAAATGTAATGTTAAACGATTGTAGTCGTTCTACTTTGATAAAGGGCTGGGGTCGTTGACCCAGAAAATATGCAAGATAGATAACTAAATATTTTTACTTTAATAATAATAATGAAACACCAGAGTATTTGATATTATAAGATGAATACGTGTAGTTGTATACTGACTACTCTTTCTAATTTATAACATCAATCGAGTAAAATAACTAACATTTCTATGTTATAATCTAATAACTATTTTAACATTCATTTCAGATACTAAGCGTATTTGTGATCGGCGCTCTAGCCGATCCTGCGCCTGGTCGAGTCCCGAAGGTGTACAATGCTCTCATCACTTCAAATCAGAATTTAGAACCCAGCAAGGCCTACCCGGTCTATCAGCCAGTATTACATGATCCCTTCGGTTTCCCTTTTCAACCAGCAGTCTTGTACGGTGGTGATTTAATTGGCAATGTAAGTCGTTTTTATTTTTCTAGATCTTCTATTTAATAATAAGACACAAAAGTCCATTGACAATTGCAACTCAAGAGTTCATTGCAACTTAGGTGAAAATGAGGTGAAAAGAGGTGAGTTTCAAGCTCCCTCTGGTTTAAGCTCCGATAGTCTCATCTACTCAGTGAAAAGCAGCAAAATCATTGCTTAGCATCGATTTTTATAAGAATACAGTATATACCACTCAAGCCAGCATTTAATCTAGAGCATTCAGTATTTTTTTCAAGTCAATATTACTTAATATACGTCATTGTACACGTTTACAACTGATACAAACAAAATATATACATAACATATAATACAAAAAAAGTATATCGGTATATGTGTAAAACACATATACCGATATACTTTTTTTATATACATACATATTATGCATAAGAAGCACCCAAATCCCGAAATAAATATTTGTAGATCATACAAACATTTGGTCCGACCCGCACCAGTCACAAAGGCTACCACTGCATCACCGAGACGTTTTGTATAATATGTAAGTGTAAATAAATTGATTATTGATTTCAGGGTATTCTGTCTCGGCCAGATTTGCCACCGAAAGAATCTCAATCGCCCAAAAACTCAGCGGCAGCCACACCTGACTCACCGAAGGAGCCATCTGAAACTTCTACAGAAGCTCCAGCCAAAACTCCTGAACCTGAAAAACCAGAAACCGATAGCAGTGATGCTAAACCAGCTCCTCCAGTCTCACCTTCAACGGAATCTCCAGTTATTCTAAATGCATTCGGACTACCGCCACAAGTTTTACCTCTTGGGCACGTAGATCCTTTATACAATGCCTTACCACAATTCAATCCCTTTACATATCATTTCCCAGGATTGAGATTTTACGATCCATACGATCCGTTTAGTTTCAGTGTACCCTCATTGTACCGACCTTTACCCAATCTATTAGGACCTCGCATTTCTGCAGTAGTTCCGTTGGCCCCAGCTAATAAAAAAGCTAGCCCTACTCCTGCCCCGTCTGAATCCTCTGACCAAACTCCGCCCCCCGAGCCGAACGATCTCAGCATCTTAAATTATTCATCAAAAGATCCTGCTATACCTAACGTGCCCCCGCCTCCGTTACCTCAAGGAGGCCTGAAATCTGGTGATTCTGAGTCGTAATTGTGATAAATAAATATAGATTTACTGTTGTTAACTATTTCATTTACCCAAATTCAAACTGGACAAAAAATAGCATCAGTCATCAAGCAAGCAAGCAAACAGTTTCAGGTTCTAACAGTTCAACTAAAATGGGTATTTCTTAACTTGTTAAGCCTCATACTGCAGTCAGCTAAAGAGTATTCAATTCTATGCTGCCACTTCCGTTAGTTGAGTTATATATTGTGAATATAGTGAGTGTATACTAAGAGTTAGACACTTGAATAAGCCTCTTCTCGAACAGGTTCACTTAAATGTAAATAATATGTGTATTTTTTAGATTTAAGAATGGTAGGAGTTGGAGTTTTCTTTTACATAGATAGATCCTATAAATGCAGAAGCACCTCCTAGAAAATTGTTTTACATATACATTAATATCGATTAGTGCCCAGCTGTCCTTTTTAACATGTAACCGAAACAATGTTTTCATATACGAAGGAAAAAAACAATGAATTTTTACACATTTATTTTTATGAAAAATAGCGCCTTACAGAATTATAATAGCAATATCTAAAAACTTTTATTAGGCTACCAAAAATTACACAAACTGTAATTCGTAGCATCAGATCAGTGATATGACATTATAAAATCTACAAAATTATTGATACATATATAACAAATTAATCCAGCACCTTTCAAATTTATAATAACAAAAAATACTACGTTTCATTATTTGCGAACATTTATAATAGGATCCCTTTTTTCCACGATTACGAAAGCAGGACCGTCATGTTATAACATAACATTTGGCACGCCTTAGAGCCTAAACGGCTTGTCGTATTTTACGTAAGTGGTGTCAATAGATTCGTCTTAGCCGTGAGTGTGACACTGGGTACATCAAAATTAAAAATAACTTTTTTTAAATAATTCATTCATTCAACCCGAACTACTTTTTACCGTTTTAAAGAAAACTATAATATCAAGACAAAAATATGCATGAAATAATAGGAATCATAATAATTAAAGAATTGATATTTAAAATGTGTCAAGTTCTGTAGAAAATGCTGAAATTTATGTATGTTCTTATATATATTTTAAATTTTATAATAAAAATTTTAAGTAAGTTTCATACACATTTCTACTAAAAAAAATATAACTTCTTAAATTTTAATCGTCTTATTTCATTAATTGTAGGAAATGCTACATACAATTCTAGCGCAAGCCCTAAAATGTATACCTAGTGTGAGCTGAATATTGGACAAGTTTTATATTGAAATTTTAAAAAGTAAAAAATAACTCCCTAAAAAGATTTCAAAGTAACAATAAACCTTATAGAATCATTAAACAGTTAATAATGTTCCTATAAATTTAATAGGTATACACATCTAATAATAAGTTGATTAATAATAGATAAATATATCCCAATCAATATTAGGTTTCATAAATGCCGGCAGAAACCACTCATAAAAGTGTATATAGAACTGGCGTCCAGCGTATTGATAGCGGATTTTCGATAAACACATCGTAAAACCTGTCCATTTATATTTGACCATATCTGGAACGGGAGATGTTGAACGTAAATAGATACAAGTGAAGTCCTTGGGAGGTTCCAGATATCCCTGAAAACAATCCATCAATCAAATTGAATCATCTGAGCCAAGAGACGTCCTCTATATGAAAACTTAGGTATAATTACCTTTATAACAAGCTTTCCTTTAAGATCTTCATAGGTTATATGATCGTGTACAGCCAATCTCTTGCTTTCTTTAGCACACTTGCCGTAAAAATATTCGCTGTGTACCCCATCTGGAAAAAAAGCCAACGCGTCTGCTCATGCCATTGTCTATACATATAACATTTATTATGTAGTTAAGAGTTTCTACCATCCACTCATCCATCAGCCTCTTCAAGATTTTCCACAACAATCGGACTGTCATATGTTGTCCATCTAACGACCTGTGACCTATAGTGTTATTTATTTTCATCCTAACCGTTTAACCCCAATAATGGAAATATATTAAAAATTGAATTCCAAAAATTGTCTTCATAGTTATCAATGAATCGAACGAAAGCACGTGGTATAATATCCTATAACATAATGAAGATAGACAGAAATTATTTTAAGGTATAGTTTACCAACCATATATTTATAATACTACCAACTATATATACTCACATAACAGAGAGTAAGCCTAAATATTAATATGAGAAATAGTTTCATACCTTCGGGTTCTGGTAATTTTGTGAATACGATACTGTCAAGAGCGGAAAACGTTTTATAAGACGATATTATAGCCGCTGTAATAAAGAAAAAACCATCAAAACTACCTGATCGTTTGTACCTGACGTCTCTGTTTACGATTGAATTAAGTACAAACCTATAGAACTGAAACATAAAACGTAGCACAGTAAATTCTCCATTTAAAATGTTTACTTTAAATCTATTGTCACAATGCAGTAAGCTAATCCTCATCGTTATATGATGAACTATAAACTAATCAAAACAGAGAATGACTTATATAATGAAATATAAAATAAAACAAACAAAATTTCAACATGAAATCTGTAAAATATACAAACATTAATAGTAACCATACACAACTGTTACATATACACCTGAAAACAAACAAATAACAATGTCTTACTTGCAACAAAAATGTTGATATTTGAGTTAGTTCCTCACATTTTATACCCATAATCAACAAGCTAATAAAAAATTACAAAGTATAAAGCAATTTATCGCGTTTATTGCAGATCGAAAGTCTCCCCCAAGGAACACCCTCTATATTGATCTTGGGCAGTCCGCACACACTTTCTTCAACTGCTAGCCAGTTTCTTCAAATCATAGGTTTGCTCAATGGCTCGTTTCACCAGCCTCTTAACTTGCTTGTTCAGACACTCAAATGGGTGGCGCTCATTATTTCTCGTCTTTTTCTCATGAGATCCAGGGTTTCGCTTGTAAGCTTTACATTACGTCCAATACTTTACGGTCATAAGTTTTTTAAAAACGCTACAGCTTATTACTAGTAGCCTTGTCCGTCGTTCAGTAGGGTAGGCCGCGTGTACATGAGGTTGGCCATAAAGGAAGATGGTAGGTGACCTTGCTTACAACCAAAATATATAACATGTTATTTTACGTGTACATGTTTATTTCTATAAATATATATAAAAATGAATCCCTATTTTCCTTGTGCACGATACATCTCACTATATATCTATATAAATTAAAATTGAATCAAAGAAATGTTTGTACGCGCATAACTTCCGATCGACTGCACTAAATTGGATAATTCCTTCTTTTATGGATTTGTTGTAGTGAGGACAAGGCTTGTATAGAAAATAAATAAAAGGAAACCGAAAATGCTATGTTTTCTTAGTCTGCGACTATATACTATGAGTGGGAAGCTGAGTTGGGTACACATAAATACTAAAATGTTTTACATAAATATTTCGGAAACTTGGAAAAAAAAATAGGGCGATGGAATGTTCACCGGGTCAGTTATAAATAAATCTGAAAAAAAAACCTCGAATAACAAGATGTCTAATATTTTTCAATGTTCATTTAATTTGAATATTATTAAATAAGTACAATATTTTCTTTCAAAATCTGTAAAAAAAATTCAACCAATGCACACATTGAGACGATTAGTTGGTATCTTTATATAAAAGCACCGCAAGAATTGAAATTGATTAATGTGAAATCTATGAGGAACGTCTTGTCAACAATTAAAATTAAAGTAAAATTATCCAAGAATAAAACAAAATTGTGCAATAACGAAGACAACGTTTTCATTGAACTTGGTTTCCATTTGTACATTATGTTTTACTATAGGATACCACTTTTTTTATAACTGACTGGAGTCTAGTCTATTTAAAATTATTTAATGGTGTGATTAAATATCTAGGTTTGTCATCATCGACAAAATCTGAATTCCTTCGAGCGAACTCACAGGCAAAATCTAGTTCTAAAGTAACCCTCAAGTCTGTTCTCTCAAAAATTTGCAATTTGTCACTTATTTACTCATTTTTCATCCATTGATCGAGGTGTCTTGTTTGTGATCAACATCCTGTTTTCTTCCACTTTGAATGTAGATATTGCATGACAAGAATTCAGATTGTTTGAACACTATTTTCTACTATCAGTTTTGCCTTGCACGTTATCCCTATCACTACGTAGACTAACTTATTAGTTCAAGAACTCACAATGTCTATCAATGTATTTTGTTACTGTACGTGGTTATTACTTATGGGTAAGTTATCAAATTAACTTTTAATTTTTCTCCCCTTTTCAAATGCAAAAAAAACTGATTGTGTTACATAAAATCTAAAAAGATCCTTTAACGCCGTGGGGTACCGAGATGTGGACTAACATAAGGGCCAATCCATCATCTTAAAGTCGATAAACGTATGTAGAGAGGTAAGCACGTATTCTCTCTCTCTATTAGTAGGTTGAAGTGGCAATGAGTTGATCACTTACGTCACAGTACCGACAATCGCTGGAGTAAACATGTTCTAGAATAGAGACCGCGTCTTGGCTAATGTAGTGTGGGACGCCCTCTGGCTATCTAGCGAAACGACTTGCACAATGGTGCTATGCTAATACTTAAGTGTTGATTATATACATGCATGAGCATAGATGCGTATGAATCTGCACTCATTCAGGTTAATATATATATGTAAACCCGCAACATGTCAATCGTTTTTCTTAGATAATTGCATGCCAAAATGAATCTGTATTACTCGTACCTTCGTTTTTCCAATCATCCCTAGTATTGAAATTATCAACTATTGCCATTATAATTTACTGACGTATTATAGAACTCTTTACCAAATTTGCTGACTGCCAGTATCTACCATGGGTGAGACACAAACCTGAACCCGTCGACGCGGACCACGTTCTCTACCCTGCCCTTTTCCAAAAATATGGTGAAACAGACCCAACCAAATTAACTCTAGTTGAACATGAAGGTTATTACCCAAGAAGTAAGTACAAAAAGTCTGTAATATATATAAAAAAATATCAGTCACGAAAAATTCTGCAGGGAATCCTTAGTGAAATTCCACTCCTAGAAGTACCCATGGACAGAACACTATCGAACACGTCTTCGATCGAAGTTATTATATCCAACTAATCTAAGTAACATATAATAGTTCTGGCATCGGCGAAGTTAGGATATTTACAGACAGCTCCAAAACACAAAACCAGAGCTGGTGTACTTTCGAACGATTTAAATATCAAGATATCAGCTACTGTAGAAAAGCTAAACACGATCTGGCAAGCAGATTGATTTGGCATAATCAAAGCAGCACAGTTCTAGGCATGTCTAGTTGTGGACTGTTAAAGGCTGTTGGTGATACATAAATATGTGTGAATATATTTGACAGATATAGCAAAAAGTAAATTACTATCGTAGTCGTTGTCTCTATTTACTTATTTATTTATTGAATATTAAAAGAACATCAACAATTTACATATATGTATATCTATTAAAAAGTACAATTGGAACATAAAATGTACTTAATGCGAATTTGACAAAATTAATCATTAAAAATAAAACAAAAGTTAAATTAAGTGTATGTTTAAAAGTACGGTAGCGATT
Source organism: Hyphantria cunea (assembly GCA_003709505.1). NCBI lineage: Eukaryota > Metazoa > Arthropoda > Insecta > Lepidoptera > Erebidae > Hyphantria > Hyphantria cunea. Next base: position 1,439,684 of record PKRV01002605.1, on the reverse strand, counting down.
ACAAGTCCTTCAATAAAATGAATTTAGTCAAGAATAATGCAATTTAATGATTCATTAAATTTCCTTACTCGATATAATGTAATTACTAAAATTACACATTCCTCTAATAATTAAATTTGTACGTACGCTAATTAGACAATTTTATAATTACAGCATACCATCACAGTATTTTCAAATTTGGCTATTGTCCCCCCACAATCCTAAAGAGACCTTTCCTCGCCAGAAGAGCAAACATAACCATGACGGACATTAGGTCATCTGAAACAAACTATGTTTACGTACGTATTCTTTTTATTAATGTAATTTTGTATTCAATTTAACATTTACAGTAATTATATCACATAAGAATACTTACTGTTGTTCATCGTGTGGCCCATGGATGTCGTAAGGGCCGACTACAGCGCTGCAAAGATATGAAATGCTTGGCACAAACCCTATAAAACACTTGTCGGGCTAACGTAGTATAGTAAGCTAAAACTGCTTTTTAAGGGGAGGCCTGTGTTCTGTAGTGAACCATTAAAAGCTGTTGATGTTTAAACAAACAGGTATTTTCGTAGTTTGTTATGTACAGTGTTTTTCCATAATACCATAAAAATGTTATTTTATTCATGTGTTACTTTACTTGTTATACCTTTTTGGTCTATGGTCGTAAGCATACCATACTTTTGCATTCTATTAGAAGTACTAAACGAGAGCAATAAATTTTAACTCAAAAAAAAAACAAGGACCAATAATAACAAGAATCTCATTTTTGTAGTGTAATATTTGGTGAATATTAGCCATCGCACAAATCTTATATTCCTACTTATTTTGGGCGAACACAACTCATTAAAAATAACATTGTGTTTTATGATTTAATTACTTTTTAACTCCACAATTCTGTGTTGCAGTTGATCGAGACAAATGCGTCGATAAGGTTTCGAATACAATGTGTCGTGATGAAAATTCTAGTTCCCAGGAAGTATCTTTTCATAAGAGGACGTTTTCCTATTTACTACTGTCAAGGTACACTGCGATACGTGTACCTTGTGACGTACCAAAAATACGACATCCACGAGTTTTATTTCCATCGGAACATTGCAATGCCTTCGCATTTAGAATTTGAGTTCTACCACGCAACTCCGTTTGAAAAATTTGGTTAATATTTTTAGTTATATATATTAAAATTATTAATATAGTCTTTATCAGTGACATAACGTAGCAGGACATTTGTCATTAGTAGGAACATGGACATGGACAATAAGAAGATCGCCTCCACGATATATCATGTGTCGCAATCGTTTCTGATTACCCAAGCATGTCGTTGAGAACAGTTTGTTTTTAAAATATTATTGCACTTTTTCTTTTAATATTCAACAGATTGTTTTTTATTAATTAAGGCTTATTATACACGAACAAGATATAAGCGATTTTAATAAAAAATGTAATTTCTATGAAGTTACGTTCCATTTTAACTCCCGACCCAAAAAAAGACAATCGAATGTACAAACATATTTTAGTTTCGGTTACCATTGTTTCCTGTAAATACTAAATTCCGAGCTTTAGGTTTAACTTTTAAGTCTCATATTTGAATAATTTCATGTTTACAATATTGTACTTATTATTTCATTGTACTAAGATTCTGTTTGTATATATGTAATATAATTAACTAAATAATAGACAATTATATTAAGTTTTAAAATTACAGGTTTGTTTTCTTTTTGCTTAATCTGATAGCACCTGGAAAACTGAGTTTTGCTCGGTGTTTTGTTACGGTAAATTTTCTAAAAGTGAATCCTAGTTAGATCGATTTATCGCCCCTCCCCTCCCCCTAAACCCCCTGAGTACTAAATTTCATGAAAATCGTTGGGACCGTTTTCGAGATTCAGATTATTTCCCAACGATTTTTCTCCCTCCGATTTATCCCATGTACGAACCGACTAAGGGAGCAAATTAAATAGGACAAAGTCACCGTAAAGAAAATGAAAATTTGAAATGGATCATATGTCAACCCGTCTGAAAAGCGTAATATAGTAGATCAACATCACATTTCTAAAGAGAAGCCTATGACCAGTAGTAGAGTATGAGGGACCATGGTTCAGTGGTAGCTGAGTAGGTTAATACATTGCAAAGTTAAGCAACCCTGGTCAGAGGTGACTATATACGTATTAACATATTGAGAAGTTCTCACGATGGCCTACCTCGGAGACCACGTTAAGCGGTCGGTATCAGTAGCTATGCCAATATCATCGGCAATAGTTATGAATAATAAAATAACAATTACAGCAAAAGTCCGATAACATACTTTCTACAAAACTTCGAAATCGTTTTTAACTTGGGTCGTCAAAATCAACGAAATTAGGTCACATCGTACCTACTAGTCTTAAAAATGACCTCAACCTACTTTTTGGAAAAGAAAAAAGAAGATTTCTATATTTCGGAAGAGGTTGAACAAGTCATGACACATGACTGACTTGTTGAGAACCTACTACATATATATAATTTGTTGAAGCAGTTTCCATTTTAGGATGCAGTGAGATAACCTGGTGACAGAGTTACGCAGTTACTGCTAGTATGCCTGAATGACAATTCTGCAGTTGTTAATAAAAAAATCTAAAATAATATTAAAAATTAATGACTGTTAGTCTTATTAAAATCTTGGAAAAACCTGACTTATTAACCTGACTTTAGTCTGTTATGGAACTTTGGCAAAAGTTTAAATATTGACACAATATGAAAATAAAAATCATTTCCTTCTTTAACTTAAAATAATTTTGATAGCTACGGTTGGAACCAGCCAACCTAAATAACAAACTAGGTTAGTAAAGAAAACTGTAAAGTTTATTTGAACCCACTTCTAGTACAAAAATTTTTGTATCCAAATGAAACTTTCTGAACATATGTACACTTAATTTTAGTACGCCTTCCAATGTTGCAACTTGGCATTAGTTAATAGATCTCTTCAAAATATTGTGTGTCTTGTTATTATCTCTTGCCCTAAATCAGTAGTAAACTGATTCAACATCGGCATACAATGGCATACATTAAAATATTTTATAATTTTTATAAGCAATTAAAATGTTTGTATTGTAGCCGTCGTCCTGTTTACTAGTAATTAATAAACAGGAGGTAAAAAAAGACATTCTAAACAAGAATCAACATACATACAACTCAATAGTGATTAGTACTGTGTTGTTAATGTACTAGTCTGGTTAATCCAATTTGCCACCTCATTATTCCAAGTGCAATGATAACTATTTTAAGCAATGGTATTTATCTATCATTATTTAATGGTAAGCTAATTATTTTACATTAATCGTCAAATACTTGGATGTGTTCAATCCTAATCTTTTGACATTAGATGAACGCCATACCTACTCGTACAATTTTTTTTTTAAAAACACTTTCTAATTGAACCTAAGGGAAAAATATTAGTATATTCTTTTTTCTTTGTGTGTGCTTATAGCGGACAAGGTTAATAATTTTTTTAACAGTAGATGTGCACCTTGAAGAATTTCTATGTTTAATAGGCTCAAATCTTCAACGGTATCACGGAGTGCCATTTTTTTGTTGGTTCGTTAGCTTTTGGAGTATTTCAATAAAATGAACTCAGGCGGCAACAGCTTGCATTTTGTTTACCTTCCACGTTAAATACCAACACTTTTGTTTCTCAATATTTGACTTTTAAAAAGAGTGGCCATGAGTTTCTCCAGTATTCTTCTCATAAGACTCTACGCATTTTGAAAACTGGAAGTTATAGATCGTCACTAGTAGGCAGTAGGCCTACTAGTGACGATTTTGAGGTTTTTTGAGTGAGGCGTCTATTTATGCCAATCAATTTTTTTTTAATTGTAGCTACAATTAACGTTCACAAACATCACTTAGTGTCTTAAGTGAATAAATGATTTTGAATTTGAAATTGACCAAATTAAAGGAAGCCTGAAAACAACATTCGTATACTAGGATAAACTTAATAGTAAAAAATATAAATAGATCGAATAAAGTTTTATGTATGGAAGTTGACGTATTTTATAAGTTTCATAGAGATAAGCATATGTATTTATTAGTCTTTGGTTTTATCAGTGTGGATTTTCCCGACGTGGTGTGAAATGAAAGACATTCATTTTTGCCACGATGACTTCAGTTTCAACCCCCCCGATGGACTACTTGATGAGTATTCATTTCCTTGGCTGGGCTTCACACAATACTTACACGGTATGTTGAATATTGCAATAGTATATTTGGTGGTTTTCTATTGTAAAACGGCCAACACGCAACATTTTAAATGAATAGTTTGACGATCGGAACCTTTATATGACTTGACGGACAAAATATTATTGATAATATAAAACATACAGTTAGGCTCTAAAAGATGTTGTTTTATGTTTACTTTTACTCTCATCTAAACTTTCAAGTACGACTTGCGTCTTTGATCTCGAAGGGTTATTGGCCCTCGCACATACGATGTGGTCGTCTACTGATCAGACGCCCTGTCTCTAGGGACCCTTGAGCCTCTACAGCTGCGTAGAGATATCGCCTCCTTGGCAGTCTTCTATCGCCTTTACCATGGTGAGTGTTCTGAAGAGCTCTTCCAATTGATCCCCCCCTCTCCCTTCCTCTACAGAACGACACGTGCCGGCCTTAGAAGTCACCGCTTTAAAATGGAAAACGTACGTTCTCGTACTCATCGCCTCGGTGCTTCCTTCCTATGCCGAGTGGTCAAAGCCTGGAACTCACTACCAGCGCACGTGTTTCCTTCCCACCATGATCCCGGGTCCTGTAAGCGGGGCGTGAAAAAGCATCTCACCAGGCCTCCATAGTGTGGGTCACCGTGCTGCATTGTTCTTTTTCGCATTAAGGATGGCGACCACCACTCTTGAATTCTGTTCATGCTTTCCATCAGACAGGGCAGAGTCATTTTAGCAGCTTATACATAAAAAAAAAGATTCTTTGCTAAGGCATTTCACCTATTGTAGACTTATAAGCGACTGAACATGGTATGGTCCTATATGTTACAGTCAGAGGTCTAAGCCAATTGACTCATAGTACTTTTGTGTAATTTTGACGTTTAAATTATGTTGACAGGTTAAAAGTTGTATTTGTGATATGAAATGTACGTTTGTGTCTATACTGTAGTAAATGTATGTGTAATGATAATATTAAATGTTACTAATTTGATATTATGTGTTTGTTTGCAGATATGACCGGATTGTTACATCCTAATATAGCGCCACGCGTAGTCCTCGTTCATAAACAATTCGTCATTACGACTGCTACAGTTATGTTAAAACTTCCTAAGCATTATAAACTGTATGTATGTTACAGTATAATATATAACATAATATCTTTTGATTATATTTTAAAATAGGTGCTTACATACGAAATTGGCGTTTTGTATGGGAGGAATTATAGTTTTTTTTTTGTCAAATATATATAATTATTCAAAGTATGTACCACTTTGCACTTTTGTCATCTCATAAGGCTCACTGAAACAATATGGATTGCCACATCGGCTATAAAAAGAACCTTGTGAGGAGTTACACAAATTTCGGAAAAAATGATAATGTGTTGTAACAAGGTCCAGGAGTACGGTGGATGACGCAGACATTCCAGTCGTAGATCCTCTAGTTTGGTGGCTGTCTGTGGTGCAGTGTGGGGTCTAGCGTTGTTCTAAAGCAGCTGTGGCCTAGAGCGATTGACCAGCTTCAGTAGTTTACAGCTAGCTCTTCCACCATGGTTTGCAATTGCTGATAGATATCTGCCGTAATCGTTGTACCTGATTTTAGAAATCTGTAGTGAACGACGCCGCCTCTAGTCCACCAAACACTTACAAGTAATTTACTTTAAGTCAATTTTCAATGAATGGAAAAAATTCAAAACGTTAATATTCAAGTTTTCACTTCTGCCGGCACTCCCGGAGTGCAACCTGTTTTTTTATCGATCGACAGAACATATACAATTTTCGCTTAGAATTTTTCTATATGTGGTCATTTAGCTACTTTAAAATTATTTTTTTAATCGAATTTGAATCAGGCACTAATACTTGTATTTTAATTACTAAGTGATCACTACGGATCAAAAGCTAAAGAAGTGAAATATCCGATATTTCATAATTGTGTGAATTCCAGGGGAAATATGATATTTGGTGATTATGAACAGGAAGGACAAGATTGTGATTTGACTTCTGATGATATTATGATGGGCAAAAGATGCCCTCGGGCATATATGGAAATGCCGATTAAGGAAATATTACCACACCCAGAGTTCTTAAGGTAATATACTATTTTCTACGGTGTATTATCAAAAGAACGCTTATTTATTATTCTTTAATATATCATGTTTATCAAATTCTTTTTAGAAATCTGAAGACTAGTTTAATTCAAAATAACTATAACTATATGCTTTCTGCCAACAATTGATGTATTTTTGTTTAGACATAATGCAATCAGTTATATATATATATATATATATAAATTCACACTTGCTAATGACTGCAATGGTTTTAAAACATATTCTTTATTACATTCTAACCATTAAAACATTTTATAGATTTCAAGTCAACAACAGCATAGCGCTGGTACACTTGCTTCGTCCAATGAAGTCTTGTAAGTAATAGAAAACTTAGTCTGTTAAATTTTTAATTTAAAACATCGCACACAAAAAATTCAAGTACGGTTGATACTTGACTCTAATTCATTTTTTGTTTTCAGATTTTGTGTTGCCAGCTTGCCTTCCAACTATAGAAGAACGCACAAGAAAGAAAACTTTAAACACTGTTTTTCTTATAGACTACATCAGCGGTATAATCTTTACTTTTAATACTAATTTTTTAACTTAGCTTGAGGAATACTTTGACATTCAACATGAACTAACTTATAAGTGCCTAATACTAAAGAGTTTAACATGTTCTTAAGTTAAAATAAAAGAAATATTAGACTAAAATTAATATTTAAAGGTAAGGCTTAGGCGATCTCCACACCGCATTGCACACAATGTTGTTGGTTCAAACCTTACGTGGGACATTTCATTTGATCCACAAATTGTTGTTCTGAGTCTAGAGTTTCTTTGCATATCTTTTATATATGTTTATAAAGTCTCCGAAACAGAATATATTCCTAATACAGGAGTTGTCTTTTAAGAAAAAAGTTATAAAAAGAGTTCCAAAACTAAAGCAGAAAGTAAAATTTTAAGATTTTCAGATTAATAAGTCCCCATATCAATTTCACAGCAGTACCTAGAGACTTCGATTATGAAAAAATGGGGAAGCGAACTCTTCAGCTTTTTCAAGATACAGATTGTATTAGATATCATAACGATACGGTAAAGTATATCTTGAACCATTAAAACATAACATAACAACAACATAAGTTACATAAAGTGGGTAAATGTATAAACACTCAGATTATTTCAGTCCAAAATTATTCATTGCAAATTATTACAATTTCGCCATAATTTAGAGGCATTATAGTCAGAAATATATATTTTTAAATAATTCTAGTTATTGTAATGAGTTCTAATTCAGTATTATGACTATGGGTCTTAGAATATAATAATCGACCCTAACCAAACTTTTCTAAATAAAAATCCATCTTTCTTTATTATGTCTAGTCTCAGCACATATATTTATTTTAGGTTGTTGGTCATAAAGACCTGTCGCAGTTTTTATGCACATCAGGTTGTGGTATGCGATCAGGTGCACCAATTATAAGCCACACAGTGGACGGGCGGTTTGAGGTCATTGGTTTAGCGGTTGGTGATTCACGCTGCGTTGATCATGAGATGCGTCGCAGTTTCAACGAAAACCCTCCTTTCTATGTCGACGTTTACCCTTATGTGCCATGGATCACTAATGTCATAAATGCTCATAACATTCCTAAGCCTTATCCGGAACATTTTCGATTGCTTGAAGGAGGCTCTCGTAAGTATTCAATATATATAAACAATAAAATATTTTAAAGGTAATACATTTACTAAATTTGAAAGTCCATTTAATCCTGAATATAATGGTTTAGCGTGTGTTTTATTGACTACTTTATCTCCACTTATAATAAAGGGTAATACTAGATTCTCATTGATATAATTTCGTAAAGTGAAAATAGATGCACGTAATTTTTTTTTTTTTTCTATGTGTTAAGTGTGTACAATAAAGATAAATAAATAAAATAAAAAATAATTTGTTCTCTTAATCGCATATAACACCCATGGGATAAATAGGTGTGATGATACACTGTATTTTTAACACCCCCACTACACGATATAAATAATAAAGGTTGTACTGTTAGTCGTCAAAAATGTAGTAAGAAAACATGTTCTTATTCCAGGAATGGGTACGAGGCGCTCATTCGCTAGGTCACTTAAGACTTCTGGTTGGAAAGGTCGCACATACTTAATAGGGAAGTCTTGTTTTGAAAGATATAAGGCACGAAGATTAGCTAATCTTTTCTACATGGAACAGTTTGAAGCGCGTGCCGACACTGACATTCTTCCAACGACTCTAAATATTACAGTCAAGGTACGTTAAGTGTATTTCTCTTTATTCACTTATTTCCATATCAAAATGGAACAAAAAGAAAATTAAAAAAAATATTTTATGTTATTTTTACCTGGGCATAACGCGCAACCATTTCTTGAGTACTTTTATGTTATTTTATATATATTAACTTCTCAGTTCAACCTCTTTAGATTCTGAACCATTATCCTTTCAAATGACAGGCACAGCAATTGTAGGCAGCGTCTTGAAAGGAATTCAGGCACTTGCTTTTTCAAAATTAATGTTTTCACATCGTTTACTTATCATTAATTCACTGTAACGTTTTGAAAGGGCCTGGAAAGGCCTGCTTAAAATAAAAGCTATTTGATTTTGATTTTATTTATTTTTACATCATATATTATGTATCAGTGCCAATTACTTAATGGTTTCACAGTAATCACAGCTCTAAGTATCACTGATAACACTAGGTAACACTCGAAATTTCCCGGGGAAAATTCATACTGTATTTCGTAAATAATCATTCACTTATAAATAAATATAAATAAATAAATATAAAAAAATATAAAAAAATATCAATTAATTTTAATCACGTAAACAAAAGGAGTTTTTTCTTTTAAATAAGCACTTTTTCACCGATTTAAGAGGGTAGCTCTGAATGTTTCTTAGAAACAATCACAACAATATTTTGTAGTACCAATATACATTTAGTTCTTTCACCGAGTTCCACTTTTGTGTGAATTCTCCGGATTTATTTTTTATACGAAAGTGAAAAAGAACGCATGATGCCTTAATTACGAAGTGTTGTTGTGCATATTTTTCATACATGACTGAGATTGTTTTTTCTTCTTTGTGTCTTTCTTCATTTATTAACAACTTCAATTTAATTCAATAGCAAAAATATGCAATAAAGCCAGATTTCTTGTTAATGTGACCATCATAATATGAAACCATTATTTACAGATATCTCCAGGAATTGAATGTGCTGAAGCTTGCTACCGTATCCTACTTCCTCATCGATTGATTAAACCGATAACAAAAATAAAAGGTTACATCTTTACTTTAAACATGAATGTAGTCGCATTTTCTAAATCATTTTTTTTCTCTCTTGGCATCTCGGGAAAGAAAGCCAGTCGCCAGATTTATGAAAGCAGGAAACAGAAGATTTCGCTTTTAAATTAGACTGGAAGCTAGAGGTTAAGTCGAATTAAATAAAATCCAGCATACTACAATGATATTTGTTATTTACCTAGCCCGCTTCTTGTATTAAAAATAGGGACTGATATTAGTATATCTTAATGTTTGATACAATTTGGTTTCTTTTTGACGTAAACCCAGTCGTAGCCTTAGTTTAATGAAATTTAAAAATTTGAATCGAGCATTGCATGATTTGACAAATCAAATTAAGCTTTCATTTTGAAATTATTTTTACTTTTATTTAATTTTTATAAAAATACGCAATTTTAATTCAATGAGAGTATCCTCAATCTATTTTGATGACTGCAGTAAAGTGGAGTAAGGGAGCGATATGTACATATGTAAGTACATAAGTAAGTAGAAACACCTGGTGTGTATTTTGCCATTGATAATAATCACTTAACATGAGTACTGCGTGTTTGTCTTTCTACGTAATCTAAAAGACAATCTTCGTCTAAAGATAAAGAGGTAAATTGAATTCAGTCCAATAAACCGGCACTTTTATTCATGTCGATGAAGCCATATTCGTATAAAAAATATTGAGATTTGTTTGGTAAACAGCTTGATTACTCGTCAAGTTATATTTGTATGACTGCAAGTAACTGTCATCCTGTTTATTAGAAATTTAATAGTCAATAAACAGGGTGTAATGTGTCTCTTAACAAATATTGTCAAAAAACTATGTAACTGAAATTGTAGTGTTGTGCAAGTCAAGTGAATGGTGAATGTGAGACCGACCGGAGTAGTTTAGTAATCCAGTTTGTATTGGCAGCTGTAATGTTCAGAAGGATACGCTATATTTTGAGTCTGTTATTTTCAAGTGGTAAGTGTGTTTTTATATGTAATCAATGAAGGTATTCTCTTTTCGGATCTTTTCGGTAGGTGTAATTTTCATCAGTATCAATTTAGGTTTTATTATTTTCTTAGCCTTACCATGCTTTACCTTCTCATTCCACACCTTCTAACTTGTTACTTTACGATTCAAGCAGAATTTTAATTATAAAATATGCTTTTAAATTTTGTCGCCCTGCAGCCAAGTGAATTCAGATAAAAATATATAATTAATTTACTCAGAGAAGGTTCACTAGTTGAAGAAGTGCAAATATTCCTTCTAAGTTTAATTTCTATTTCTAAATCATAATATGTTATAACCTGTGATAATTTCACTTACCATATAAAGTTCTATACAATCGATCTTCAATAAAATAAACGAACGAACAAAAATATTCTCTGTTAACACAGAGATTGAGAGCCATTTATGTGTTGGATAAAATTTGAAAAACTCATGCAATTCCCATTTTTAGTACAACCCTTCAAGTAACCCTTTATATTCAATTTGTCCTACAAATCTATGATCAGCAATATGTTGGGTATCTGTCTGTTTTCTTAACGCTGCTGTGTTAATGCCATGCTTTCTTTTTTTAACTCTGAAGTTTAATTTGGTAGTTTTGGAACAAATACCTATTTTTTTACATCATTTATATTTTTTAGTTTTGATTCGACCGACATGGTGTGGAATAAGCGAAATCAACGTTTGTCACGACGACTTCAACTTAAACCCCGCCGATGGACTACTAAAGGACCATACATTTCCCTGGTTGGGGTTCGCCCAGCATATACACGGTTTGATCAATTCCAACATATTTCAGTCGATATTGTATAAAAGCATAAGGCAATTTTAAGAGGCAAGAGAAATTTTGTATTCTTAACAGGAATTAATCACTAGAAAACTATGAAATTAACTTAACAGCGTGTTATTATGGGCCAAAATTCCTTTCTAGGGAAAGCTATATGATGATGATGATGATCCATTCTAAACAAATAACTTGTCCAAATATTTTTATTTTGTGAAGTTAAGTTTTCTTCAATTTTTACATTTTATAGACCAACACATCTCTTAAACTTCTGAATCGAATTTATCAGTGATACTTTTCCTATTGAATTCAATATACAGTAGACTATCTTTATTCTTTGTATTTTTTTTAATTTATAGCATTTTATCAACAGAAGTAAAAGATTCCTTTTTGAAACAGTATCCAAAAGCTAATAGTGCAACGATCAAAAATATTTGAAATTTATTTAAAGACAAAAGCACATTAACGGATCAAAGATACCTGTATCTAAATTCGCAGTGATGACCGGGATGTTGCATCCAGCAAGAGCACCGCGTGTTGTCCTCGTCCACAACCAATTCGTCTTGACAATGGCCAGAGATGTGTTGAAACTACCCAGGTTCTATAAACTGTGTGTATTTATTTCGTCTTAGGCGTATTTGTAATGAAAGCAATCGTTTTTCTATTTACAAAACTTTAAAATACTACTAATTTTGCAACCACATATTCGATCACACATAACTATGTATGCAAACGATACGAGGTTGTATCTACCTGATTATACTTCATCATTACATACCTAATTATACATAATTGATTTTAATCAAATAGGTATACATAGAGAGATTTTGTTAGAGTTCAGCTCGAATCAGTAGTCAATTGCTATTGTTTGCCATTTGGGATATTGTTTGCTCAACCTTTTTACTTTTAAAAGCAACGTCTCTTTCCAACCACAGCTTTACCATCTTAACAATTTTTTTAACGTTCTCAATTTTCCAATTTAATCAATTTCTAAGTGACCGATTGACGAAAGGCATTTTAACTTTGGACATTTTCAGCGGTAACGTGATATTCGGTGAATACGAACGAGAAGAAAAAGATTGTGGCCTTACATCTCAAGATATTCTAAAGGGCTATAAATGTCCACGAGCTTTCATTGAAATCTCTTTAGGTGAAATTTTACCTCATCCAGAATACTCCAGGTAAGTTTGAGTACCCTAAGATTCTGTTTAATAATGGATTAAATTATTATCACTCATTTAAAGTGAAAGTAATAGATCTCAAATATAAACCTCATTTGTTGCAGATGTGGAATAAAAAATAGCTTGGCCCTGGTCAAATTACTTCACCCTATGAAATCCTGTAAGCAATTTCTTTTTGACATTCAAATATATAAAGGTTTTAACAACGGCAAAAGCGCAGCGCCGCCATTTCTTTATAGCTGTATCCCTCTCATCACCTGCACTGGTTCATGAGGATGCTATAAATGATGAACGACTGACTATAATTGATGGGCCTGTTGTTTCAATAGTTATAGACACTGCTTAGCAAGATCTTTTTAGTACAATTTCCAACAATATTGTTTAACGTTTAGTATTTAGAAATATATACATTTTATTTCACAACAATATTTACTTGTGGTCAAAATACCATGGCTTAAAATAGTCAAGGATTGGTGATGTGTTAGAAGTATCAAGCTAAAAAAGCTTAACATATCCTGTTTTTTCCCGATTTTGACCACTTTTTGTACTTTTGTTTCATAAATTGGGCTTTTCAGGTTACATGGTCCCACTCTGTCTACCGACACTAGATGAGCGCTTGAAAAAGAAAAAACTGAATACCGTATTCCTAATAGACTACATAAGTAGTAAGTTACATCTATTGACTCGTTCTTGTTAAAAAAATAATTATAACAACACGCTTATATCTTCAATAATATAATGATCAAGAAAAAATAATTTACCGTAATAAAGCGTAGGGTGTTAATATCACTATCATTATAAATATTTTATGGACAAATCTTGATAAAACTCTTAAAACGCACCTATGAGGGTGCGTTTTTACACATACATAATTATTATGCTACATAGAAATATATTTACATACTCGCGCTAATAAGTCAAAAAAAACCATATGTAAGCGATGTTTTAATATTATCAGAATATATTTAACTCTAACAAATAATGTAATTTCTTCTTTACAGCTGTACCGAGAGACCTAGATTACGAAAAAATGGGAAAAAGAACACTTAAGCTTTTTACCCACAAAGAGTGTTTAAGAACGCTATCATACAATAGAGTTAAGTTTATGTTAATGTAAGCTACATAAAAACTTATAAAAGGAATATTCTATTGCGTTTTTTAAGCCACGCAAAAACGTCTTTTGAATCAGTTTAATTTCAATAAATAATTTTTCCTAGGTGCAGAAGAGTCGAGTTTTAACACACATGCTGTGCACAACAGGTTGCGGGATGCGGCCTAGTACACCCGTAATTTCCCATGCAGAAGATGGAAGATTTGAGCTAATAGGCCTGTCGGTGGGCGGACCGCTTTGCTCACATCGCAGTATGAGACGCCGCTTTAACGAAAATCCTCCTTTCTATATAGATGTATACCCCTACGTCCAGTGGATCATAAACGTCCTCACCGCACACAAATTACCTAAGCCTTATCCCCAACACTTTCAATTAGTTCAAGGAGGCTATCGTGAGTTTCAACGTCTATAAAATTTGTAATTCGAAAAAGATTATAAACATGGTCTTTTAAATGTAGCTTGAGCTCCGTGAAAGATAGTTATAAAAATGATGAAGTAACTTTTAACAATCGTTAAGTTTATGTATCACCTAGTTTTGATTATTTTCTTTTGTCAAAGTTAATATACGATACACTAAAAACGTAAAAAAAATCGCACCTAAAACGTTACTCGTAAGCCCTAAAATGATACTGGTGATAACTATCGCAGGATCGAAGAATATTTTAAGGACTAAATCCAACAGCTTTTTTTAGAAACCTTGTTTGCCTGTCTATGCATCTAATATAATTTGTTAATTTATTTCGATGTAATTTCAGAAATGAGCACTATTCGTTCATCTCATATACACAAGTCTGGTTGGAAGGGTCGTACATTTTTATGGGGCCATCGTTGTTTCCTAGATACCAAAAAGCAAAAACAAGATTTGTTTTTCTATAAGGAAAATTTTTCATTAAAAGTAAACAGTTCCAAAACACCTACAATACTAAATATTAAAATCAAGGTTCGTGAAAGTCTAAAATTACCTTTTTCTTTTACAAATTTTAATATATACAGGGTTACTTTAAGTTAACGCAAGACCTCTTGCAGGCAGTTTAACTACATCAATCCCAACAACATTTGTTCTATGACTTTTTACAAATCTTGATAATTATCCCAAAAAAAAAAGAGTATGTTTGCTCCCTCGGTTATTTATTGCTCTGTATGTTGTAAAAAATACGTAAAAAGTTGTAAGAGGTGCTAATTTAAATTATCCCTGTATTGTTTAACATAATAATACAAAATGTTTTCGAACATCGTACGCATAGTGCCTTTTGTTTTATGCTAAGACAACTTTAAATGAAAGTATACACTGATTTAAAACCCGATCTCAACATGATATGTTTACTGGACGAAGAGCTTATTTCCCCCGAAACGCTTTCATTAGTAAAGAATTTACAAGCAACAGATCCTTAATCTTGTATACAATTTGTATATCGTGAAAGCGTCCACTGTTACGCTATAGTAAGCGTGCTATTCGGTGAAAATCATGAAAATCCATTCATCCATCGGGAGTAGTTTTTATTTATTTCTTTATAAACACACTTCGTTGTTGATCTTGGACATTGGTATTTCTTCCATCGTACAAGTAAGTAATATAATATAATTTATTAGACAAGAAATATATTTCAACTTATGTGGGCTGTTTCAAAAGTAGCGAGATGAAAAAAGAATATATTTAAAAAAAAGTTTATTTACAGCTCTTCAAAATATTCCCCTCCAATCTCAATGCACTTATGCATTCGGGTGAACCAGCTTTCAAAACATTTTAACATTGTGTGTGTGTGTGTCTGCGAGTACGTATGTGTGTGAACATATTAAAGATTGCTAGTGAGCAATAATAGCTTCGTTTAAATGTTTTATGCTGTAATAAGTTTTCTTTTTTCAGATATCTTCAGGAATTGAATGTCAAGTAGCGTGTGTTCGTTTATTGCTTCCCCATCGACTGATTCAACCAAATATACAAATGATTGACAATGATTTGATTTTAAGTATACATGTTGTTACGTACTCAACATTATTCTCTTTCTCACTCGGCATCTCTGGGAGGAATATTACTCGACCGATTTTATTAAATGAAAAAGAGCTTATCAACAACTATTTTCTTTTGTTATGATAAGATTAATGTTATGCTAGGGAAAATTAAAATAAATTATAATCATTTATTTCTGTGCAATCAATGAACTTATACAAAGTCAAAATCTGTTGGATCATGTTTCAATTTATCTATTCTACGTGAAATTACAAGTCACTGCTAGAAAATATTATTTACGTTCAAAAGTACTAGAAATACCTTAGGACATATGTCACCATTAATAGTGTCCAGAGCATTGTCTTCAAAATACACGTATGACTTTGTAATGATCTTTATAATCGGTTCGACTATTAAAACTGTGGATATATCTAACATCACTCATGGATTATTTTTTTCTTTGGTATATGTAGTACAAATCATAAAAGAAATTGAATCTGTCTGTTTTCCTGGTTAAATCAGCCAAACAGAATTATTCGATTTCATAAACATTAAAACTCGTGCTCTTCAGTTATATGACTTTAGTTTTAGGTATAAAGTTTTACATATTTCCATAAATTTAGATGCATATCTAGGTGTTTGTGTGCGCTCGGTGATAACAGATCCGTCCAAAACTGTAAGTACAACCCCATAATTTTCTTTGCCGACATCTTCGGTGTTTGGTCAATGGCGCGTATTTCTAAAATACATAAATCATTTCAGGGTTCAAGTCATTCGTAATTTCATTAATAGTACACTGCTGGACATAGGCCTCTCCTGGATATAGGCCTGTCCTTAGGAAGAATTTTTGACCTACTATAGCACGCTGGCCAGTCGGGTTGGTATATGGTGTGTAGTGGAACGGGTGTCATGTCCCTGCAACACAGGGAGAATACTCCGGCCAGGCTGGGTGATCATGCCTGGCGAGCCACTGCCCACCGATTGATGTTGGGAAATTGTATGTATGTTAATCGGCGCGGGCACTTCTATTGCGTGATGCAGGGTTGGTAGCTTCTTCGTACACTACGTTACTCCTGAGTTCAATGTATCTTCGGTAGATGGCATTGTCATATGTTTATGTTGCTGCTGTTTGTGGAAGTCACCACAGGTGTGTTTCAAGTTTTCCTTCTCTTTGCAGTGATCTTGTCCTGCAAAGTTTTCTCCCTTAGTCGCCTCTAACGATACCCGTGGAATGAGTAGGGGTGGTGACACTTCGTATTCTTTATCCGTGACCACACGTTTATATTATTGTGCAGACACAGCAATTTTCTTTTTCAATTTTTTATAGTGTGATATGTAGTGAAACATCATATGGAGAACAAAACAACATCCTGTTGTAATAAACGAAATGACCAGTTTTACCCACGATCATCAGAAAATGAATTCCTGCATAATATGGATGTATACAAAATGTAGGTTTATTGGTAAATTACTAAAAATATCGACATTCAAGAAATCATAAATCATAAACTGGGGTGTAGAAAGGGCAACCTTATTGCTTACAGCAATTTCTTCCAGGTCCCCTTTGGATGGACTTTTCTTTTTAATTTTTTTTAAATGTGTGTTTAAAGTATTTATTAGTATTTAAGGTATGCTTTTTAAAGGCGTTCCTTTGTAAAAAATTAATTATTGCTGCAAAAAAATATCATTTAAAGGAAATATATTATTTGAATATTTGTTTCGGCGTTTGGGTGTTTTCTATGTATAATGTGTATGTATTTACAAAAAAAAAGTATTTATGTATTTATATCAGTTGTCTAGTACCCATAATTCAAGCTCTGCTTATTTCGGGACTAGATGGCGTTTAGTGTTAATTGTCCGAAATATTTATTTATTTTAAGAATATTGTGTATAAAATTTTACGAAGCAAATAGCAACGGGTTGTTCCGAGATATTGCTGCGAACAACTGAGATGCCTCGTTAAAATATTACGAGGCAACTTGTGTCATAGTCTTGTCGTGTCTATATAAACATTATAATTTTAAGCCTGTCAGGGCATTTGTTCTGACTTACCGTGTTCCCATCTTTTGATTTTCGTTCTCCAATTTTCTCTATCATTTACAAATGTATTATTAACATTCGTATACAATTTATCTGGTTGCAATTTGGTCTTATTTTCTTTATCCTAAAATGAAAATTAGTTATGATATAAAACTAAATTATATCTTGTTTGAAATGCATTAAACGACTTTATTCTATGTATTAAATAATCAAAATACCAATATCTTGATTGAGCTACTTTAAAATATTATTTATTAATTCCTACCTAACTTTGTATGTACCACTTTTTACAACTGATCTTGTTAATTCAGACTATGCTATTATATTGTAAAAATTATGCGTAAATGCGATAATATAATAATTAATAATCACTATTTTTATTTAGTTCTACATTATTTTGTTATCAAACACACTTGTACCTCTAAATCGCTTATCACATTCATTGCTTCAGTTATTATAAATATAACAATAAATGCAACACTAATTAGTTGAAAAGACATTTTCGTGATATTTAAAAATATAAAACCAACTAGATATAACTACGACTAGCAACAGATTGCGACTGACATGACATTGTGACATCATTTGAGTTTTAGAGTTCCAAAACCAAGTTTGGAAAGCTAACACAAAATGATGATAAAACTTAATGATAACAAAGTGTTTTACTTTTATCGTTACATTATAAACATACTGTAGGCATACTTATTACTATTTTACTATTTTAAAATTACTACAACTTAGATCGAACAAAATGTTGATCCTGTTGAAAGTAACACAGAAAAATTTTTTTGCTTATGATAAAATTTGAAACTATTCCATATCAATTGCCGACCTAAGACTAAATAAGTGACACCGCTAATGGATACGTACAACGTCAATCAATCAATCAACAACCCATAATGTTCCACTGCTGGGCTCGGGTCTCCTCTCAGGAGAGGGTTAAGGCCATATAACTTAAATGTTACTATTTAAATCCTTCCTCCAAAATAAAAAGTAGGAAAGGGTTTAACCCCGATAACCTCACCCTGTCTGCAAAATTGCCGATTTGCCGTGAGGCCGTGATAGCATTTCGTCCAAGTTGGCATATTTATGACGAAGTATGGCACTCGCTCGTATATTATTTATACCTTCTAAATAGAATAATATTTAAAACTATACTTCAATCAAGAATTTCGTGCCACTAATATACATAATTAAAGAAAATTACCTGAACAATTCAGTTTGATTTAAACAGTAATCAGTTCCATAAATACTACTGAACCCTTTAGCCTAAATTATCCGACTTATATGCTGTGGTATATTTTTATATACACAATGATCCGCCAACAACGACGACGAACACTAGGAAAAGAACAATAGTGTTTATCAATAGCATATAATAAATAAATGAACAATTCAGACCTTTGTGCCTAGAGTTACAAAAACATAGTCTGTGGGTTTATTATGTCTACTTCTACATTTGCAGTAAAATAAGAAAACTAAGTTCTTTTAGAGTTTTCTTAAATTCAGGCAAGAGCTTAAGGTTGAGAGAAAATAATTGATTTTAGAGAAAAAGAAATTAACCCATTAGTGATAAATTTGTGGATCACACAAAGTGTCCCATGTAGGTTTGACCCACTATATTCAATGCAGCTGATAGTAGCGAAGTGACCGCTCAAGCCACTGCGCCATCCGTGCAGTCGACTTACACTGTCTTAACT
Organism: Hyphantria cunea; assembly: GCA_003709505.1. Classification (NCBI taxonomy): domain Eukaryota; kingdom Metazoa; phylum Arthropoda; class Insecta; order Lepidoptera; family Erebidae; genus Hyphantria; species Hyphantria cunea. The sequence continues at coordinate 1,420,406 of PKRV01002605.1, read as the reverse complement.
ACTCAACTGTAAATTATTATAACAATTATTTTTTTTTAATTTATTTATTTTTAACAAAAAAAACAACAACCCATCATGTCCCACTGCTGGGCTCGGGTCTCCTCTCAGGAGAGGGTTAAGGCCATACGTCCCCACGCTGGCCAAGTGCGGGTTGGGGACTGATTTATTTATTATTATTCAAATATTATTTAATTATTTCAAATAGTATTTTGAGAATATAAAGCAGGTATTGTACATTTACCCTTTAAAAAAGGTATATAACTGATCGAAAAATTGTGAAATCGTACCAAATATTTGTATTTCTGGTATACTGGAGAATATTAATTAAGGTTAGAATACAAGGTGCAGTTTTCTTTATACTGCCCAATTTAACTTTAAATTGTATATGACAAAGTTTATTCATCTATATATAAAGACTTCTTCTCCACATGATTTCTTCTAAAACATAATGGATATAGGCAGTTTTACCATGAATCAGTTAAAACTGAAGGTATTAAGTTTAATGTAAGTAGAAAATATTTTGTAACCAGGTAGCAAGCAAATAACTTTAACTGCCTCGGTGGCGCAGTGGTAGCGTACGCGACTGCTGTCCATGAGGTCTCGGGTTCGAATCCTGGGTCGGACCAAATGTTTGTATGATTTGCAAATATTTGTTTCGGAGTTTGGGTGTTTTCTATGTATAATATGTATGTATTTACAAAAAAAAAGTATTTATGTATTAATATCAGTTATCTAGTACCCATAATACAAGCTCTGCTTAGTTTGGGACTAGATGGCGTTGTGTGTTCGATGTCCGAAATATTTATTTATTTATTTATTTATTATACTATTTAATAACTTATATAAGTGAGTCGCTGATATGTGACAAAACAAACACAATAGTTTCCAAGTGTTTATTTTTGATCTTTATACGAATAGATACAAATAAAATTCATAGGCTACATCGAAATACACATAATATCAAAATATTGCACATAGCGTCCACTCAAGAAACATCAAGAAAGATAAATAAAACATTGTATGAGAAAAGGTACGAAAAAAATCAGTTTATGAAATTTAACCTTTATTTTTACTACTTCAAGAGGTTACTCTCAGGCGGATTCGACGGCGACCGTATCTTCATCATTAAAACTGCTTTCGTTATTAGCAGGCGCTGGAAAACTAGCTGGTGGAGATTGCGATGGTCCTTGAGCGAAAATGTTTGATGGGAATTGGGGAAATGCGGGGTTTTGGCCTTGTTGAGGAAATTGTGGAACTTGCGCAGACATTATAGGGTTTTGAGGATTCTGTGGAAATTGAGGGAATAAAGATGCTGACTCCTGGGAGTTTGGGGGTATTTGTGGATTTTGGGGAATCTGTGGAGTTTGAGGAATCTGTGGGGTTTGGGGAATTTGTGGAAATGATGGAAAAGCTGGTGCTTCGTCCTGGGGAAATTGAGGATTTTGAGGTAATTGTGGAATCTGTGTATATTGGGGGAAAGATGATGCCGGTGGCTGTTGGTTTTGAGATGTTTGAGGATCTGATGGGACTAAAGGTGTCTGTCCTGAGCCTTGATTCAAATCGTTCAAAGGTGGAAATCGGGAGGCATCTAATTGATTGTCACTTGTCATCTGTGGTGGCTGCCCCTGTTGTTGTTGAGAGGGAAAGTCTATTGAATCTATAACAGCTGAATCGGCATCGCCAGCTGTTTGACCGATGTCTGCACTCGGTATCTGTGATGGTGTAGATGGAACCGGAGTACTAGGAGATGCAGGTGCACTAGGAAGAGCGGGAAAAGCTCCAAAAGTGGGAATCACTGAATGTTGGGGGTTGTAATATATATTAGTTCCTGGTATATAAGACGGATTACCTATGGAATAATATCCAGAAGGCAAAGGTGCAAAACTGTTCACCTGTGCAATTTGATACGGTAATTGATGATGAGCTCCAAAGGAATATGACGCAGGAATCTGAAACAAAAAATAATATTTAAATAGTGAACGACCGATTTCCATTTTAAATTTTTTGACTGATTTTCGTTTTTGCGAGACAATATCCGAAAAATCATTATTTTAAATTATTATATAATAAAAAGAACCATGGACATGACGAATTTGAAGTCATGATTTTTCTTCAATCCAAGTAAAACCAATACATGAAAAATTTCAAAATATAATCTAAGGTAGTTCGAAGCATCTTGTTATATGAAGATTTAGGTATGGAACAGTTTAATAAAGTATATAAATATTACATTTAAATTATATACTTACCGTGTTTATATACTGTGTAGTAGAATAAGCGGTAGTTTTTGTTTCTCCCGGTAGGAAGGTTTTTAAGACAGGCGCTGACAAGGCGACGGGGGCAGACAAAGCCACAGCGCCCGGCCACGCTACTGATCCACCGGCCGTGTAGCCCATCAGAGCACAAAAGACGGATATTACAAATACCTGCAAGGCAATAACTGACAGTCAAATTGAAATAGACGCTGTTTGAAATAACTAGAATATAGGGAATGTTTTTTAATAAGTGAAAGTAATACTAGAAGTGGATTAAAAATAACACAGAACTAAAATATAACTTGTGACCTAATTAGTATAGTATAAAACTAAAATATATTTATGAGGTATTTATGATTTTACTATAAGGAACTCCTTAGCCCACAAGCACTTTAAAAACTGTACAATGAAAAATGTGTTTTACCAAATTGGTAGTAAGTATATAAATTGACGTCGTACGAGAGCCTTGTCTGGAAGAAAGATATCCAGCAGTGGACTATTAAAGGCTGTTGCTGAGGTTATGGTGTGTGGATCACCATATTAGATTATTGTATCGTCTACATTAGTAATGAATGGACAGGTGACAACTACTCATGGAATCCGCGCCTGCTGAGTACATTACCTGCCATGAGGTAGGATCATAAAAAATAAATTAAGGCAGCTTTAGATTATGGCATCGTTAATATTTTTATCTATACACCTATCGCACCATATTCCTATATAACTGAAAATCAAGAAGATGAGAATGTACAACAGATGGATTAAATTTTAAATATATAAGTAATAAGTAACCATGGTAGAAAGCACCTGCTTGATATTTTTTTTCAAAAACACGTTGTTAGACATTATGCAGACGTTCAGTTTACATTTTTAAGGATATCATTATTTTTGCGTAAACAAAAAATCATGTCGAATAATTTTATGCGTGAGTTAATAATTTACAATTATTCTGTATTATTTTATGTTGTAAAACTTGAACTCTTCTAAATTCACATCCTTGCATTGCCAAAATATACGGTCTTTTTATCATAATATACCAAAATATTGTGACCTCGTGCATAGCGCCTAAATCGACGGTTGAAGATCTCAAATCGACTTAAACGACATAAAGTTCCTCATCAGCCCCCTAGCCAAGTTGACATTCTACATACTTTAACTAACTTTTAATATTAGAAAACTAACAAATTCATGTGAATGACGTCATCTCAAAGCTATGTCACGTGGTTAATACAAAATACAAGCCAATAATCTAAGATAACACAGGCGTTATCTTTTGCGAAAAGAGAATCGATGTGAAACAGTTGCATCTTGGTCTCAGAAGCACCTTTAGTTCAACTCCCTACAAACCAGCCAACGAACAAAATTTTCACACCAAAAAAAGGCTAGCTACTCCGAAACCCTAAGGTCACGTTTATACTTTCACAAGCGTGATTAAAATTACCCTAACAATAAGAAGGTAAAAGGTCACAAGGTAAAAAAAGAGAAACAAAAGATCATATAATAGAAATACATTACGTTATATTTTTATCATCATAAAATGTTTTTGTACCCTTTATAAATTAAATTTTTTCAACCCAAACGGTATAAAGAGATGGAAATGCCATTTTCTTTAAGAATTTACGATATCGTACATCGAAGTATCATACTAATATTATAAATTTTAATGTGATTTTGTTTGTTATACTTTCACGCGAAAACTACTTAACCGATCATCGTGAAACCTTGTACACATATTCTTGGAGGTATTAGAAGTAACATAGGACTTTTTATTAAAGCGAAGTCACGAGTGAAAGGTTTTCAAAAGTATAATCTTTATAACAAGCTTTGTAACTTTGTTTGTATTTATAAACTCAGAGAGTGAAGCGTCTTTATTGTGCTCCTTTGACTTTATTCTGAAGGAGTTAGTGAAATAAAATATGCAGTAGAAGAAATTAATTTGGCATTCGTGACTTGAAAGAGAACGCAACAACCACATGGCGCCAGTATTTTGTCTATAACTTAAATTGGGAAAGGTTTACTGCAGCAAATTTTGTTATCAGAATAAGTAGTTTAACATTTATTATACATAAATTAATCATTGACAACGAAAATAATCATAGTTCAAAGGATGTGTATATTTTTTTTACAAATTACAGACCACATATCACAAAGAATAATTGTATGATTTCCTGTTTCGAATAGTAGTGAAAAGCTTCAATCTTCACAATCAGAGGTAACAGATCTTCTGTACGAACGTAAAATTTTATCAGAATTGATTTTGATAATAAAAGAAATGAACTTAAAATTAAAAACACTATACTAACTTCTTTTGTAACTTTGGAGTTGTTAAAAACTTGTGGTAAAAAGTAACAAAAATGTGATTGCCAGAACTTGATTGGTGCGCCATTAAAACTCCATCCAAATGCTTTGAATCTTAACTAGTAAATATAAATGGTACCAAGTTTATATCCTCATAGCCACTACCGCAAAAAAAATAACATAATCGGCTAAGCATAATACATAATTTATGTGCCAATGATAATGAATATATGTATAGTTTACTGTTTAGTTCAGTTATTTATAAACATATTCATGCTTTTTTATTCATAAAACTATAACTTGTCTGTTGACAAAGTTCAACAACTTTTCTATACATGACTTGGAACATAGCTTTGTAGCAATATATTTAAAGTGATTAAGTTCTTCACGAACTGAGGCGATAACTGACCTCAAAAACTAGATAAATTAATGGGACATTATTAATTAAGAGACACCGTAGCGTAGTCTTAGATGTCTACTAGTAATAAACAAAAGCAAACAGAGCATTGAACCACAACGAATAATCACTCGAGCACGATCTCTGTGTACACAGTCACTTGTCACTAAAAGTTGTATTATTAATAGTAATCCAAGGTTAACACACGTACCTTCATATTGGAGGCAATAGTGATCTCTGTAATACTCACACTGATCTTCAGACGAGCCTTTTATACGATAACTGCCACCCCGCCCACAAACAAAGAAAGTCACGCACTAGATATGTCTAACATAATAAATAGATTACCCGGCGCTGCGGACGCGCCGGTTATTTTGCTACATTGTTGGTAAAAAGTTGATCTCATTAACCATAAAAAATTACTATTAATTAGTTAATCGTAAATTTTGCGATTAAAATTGATAGATCGTAATCAATATTTTGATAATTAAGATTGTTAATAGTAATCCTAAATTGTTAATCATGATTAAAAATATATGATTAATAGATACAGTTTCAATAGGTTGAAAATAAAAAATCTTACATGGCTAATCAAAAATAAATGGGTGAAATAGGGGTTGAAAGACCGTCATTTTTTAAGTTAAAAACATGAAATTTATCTTTGGACTACCAATTAAAAAGAATTGATACGTTTTAAAACACATCTGGATATCCTACCCCTAAGAGGGTGAAATAGAGTAAAAAGTTTGTATGGAAGTGTATCATTTTTTTAGTTAGAAACATGAAACTTTATTTTTGGGCTACGGATTAAAAATGAATAGATACGTATTTTAGCATTTCTGGATATTCTACTCCTAAGGAGATGAAATAAGGGTTGTCATTTTGTACATATGTAAGCCTGTAAGTCCGTCATTTTTGAAGTCAGTAGCCTGAAAAATTGTCTTCGAGCTTTTGGTTACAAATAAATGAATACGTATATAAGCATTTATAGGAATTCTACTCCTAAAGGAGTAGAAATAAGTATCGAAGTTTCTATAAAAGTCTTTATTAATGGGCTATTGATAAAAAATAAATACGTTTAAGAACAATATCTCCGTTATACATACTTACACAGTTTTTTAATTAAATGCCTATAATCATCTTCTACACGAGCAAAGCCGATGGCAACTGCTAGTACATACACAAATGTATACATACATACATAGACAAGTTAAATATAAAAATAAAATCCAATTGCATCAATATCTGCCATCTTTATTAAATTCAGGATTTTTGGTTACATTTTATTATTGATTTTTTTTTATATTTTGATGTACCCAGTGTCACTCTCACGACTAAGACGAATCTATTGACACCACTCACATAAAAATATGACCAGCCGTTTAGGCTAGAGCCTGTATATTTCTTTGGCCTAGAGGCCAAAGAAATATACAGTTACACTCATACAGACAAAAAAAATATTGCCCGTCAATAAAAGTACTTTATTCTGCTTAGTTAAATTAACTATTAATAATTTATTTTATTAATCGCGATTACGATCGATATTTTAATTAGGATTAACTTAATCACGATTTAGTTTATTTCGATTAAAATTAATCAAATTAAAAGTAATCGATTGAAAAATTTTTCGATTAATGCCAACACTATTTTGATACAAGACAATTTAAAAAAAAAACAGGACATTTTCCTCTTTTATGTGTATATTAGCTTTAAACAGACTAGATTTTATTTTAATACAATATTTTTATTTTTAAAAGACTCTCCTGCACTAGGAATGATGTCGATCGATCAATTATGTGTCGCGGGGGGCTTTACAAACATGCATGAAACGGACCCAAAGAACACCCAAACTCAGAACAACAGTTTGTGGATCACACAAAGTGTTGTTCCATGCGGAATTTAAATTTAGAAATAGAGTAAAAAGTTTGTATGGAAGTGTATCATTTTTTTAGTTAGAAACATGAAACTTTATTTATTGGCAAAATAGGAAGCAGCGTGGCGACTGCTTAAACTACAAGGCCGCATGTGCAGTTATTATCCAGGTTGACTGGATAAAGATTAATATTAGTTTAAATATAAATCTATATTGGGTTTGAATCCGCCAACATTCGTTATTGCTTCTTTTACAATAATCGAATCGACTCGAAAGCTATTATTCATTTATAGATGTTTTGTCCATTACAACATTTGTAAATATATAAAATATGTGGATATCATAGGCATTACAATTATCCTTCCATTTAATTTATACAAGTATTTTTTTAAAGCAAATTAAATATATAACTGCGAATGCGCTCAGAGTAACAATATTAAACATTGAACACTAATCGCGTATACAATTTATTCTTTTAATTAATAATAATAATAATAACTTTTTATTCACTAACTTTTTTTACAGAATTCCTATGAAGTCCCTGACTTCTGAGCTAGGTTAAAACCTGTGTTACAGAAGTCAGTGCCCTCTCCCAATTTTGGTTGATACACATCGCAATAAGAGTATTTAAGATAAGTATTGGGTTTAGTTTATTATTTATGTTTAAGTGTGTGTATGTATATGTGCTAGTATATGTATTTTGTGTGTGCGTGCATGGGTATGTGTGTGTGTGTGCGTGTGTGTTTATGTGTATGTGTGTATATGAAAGTTTGGTATGGGTCTGATTTGTGAGATACAGGGAATATTAATTGGTAAGTAATAGCATTTCAGTTTCATCGTAGTTTAGTTGTAGCAGCCAGTTCTTCACTTTGCTTTTAAATTCTCGAACAGTGAGAGCATGTTTATTATCTTATTTATTTTATTATATATGTAAGATGATCTATGCGATTGCTGTCGTCGAGCCGTAGCCGTATGACATTTGACAGGTAATTGTAACACTTATGTTACACATAACGTATTCAGTAACTCTAAATCTGTGGCAATTGAAATATTTCATTGAAAATCGGCCATTAAAATAAACGCAAAGAAGTACATTTTGAATGATAGTATGTATGTATTTTCCATCTTGATTATACCATACATCTAGAATTCAAAACTCCCTGCCTAGAAACACTTAAAAGTGTAAAACAAACTGGCTCTCCTTAAATTACTATTGTTTAATCTAATTCTTGTGTAATCTTAATAATGAGTAGGTACCTAAAACCTTATTGAAGTCCTCCAGCTTCTAACCGTTAAGGATTTTTAACTTCTATCGTCAGCTCATCATCATGAAATGATGACTATTAGACGCAAATACCGGAATGGATTTAGAAATTTTTTTAAAAATCATAGTAAGAGTCTTAAAATTTTGAAGGTTTCTCTTGATTTCCTTTGGATTCCATAATCAGACACTCATACGGTGGCAATGGGAGCACCTTGGAAGAATACCTTTTCGAATACAATAAGAATTTTTAAAATCGGTCCACAATCGAGTGAGTAATATATATATACGCTACGAATAAAGAACCTCCATCTTTCTGGAAGTTGCTAAAAAATTGAAATATCTGTTTGTAATTTCAAATTAAGAGCTTCTCACTAAATGCGTATAAAAGTTTATACGGTACTTACATCCAAAACTCATTTTTTCATGACTGTTTGTTTGTTACGGCTGTTTTTTCTCTTTTTTATATTCTTTCAAGCACGCTACATAACGCAAAAATATCGAGATGTGACCTTTTTATAATTGTTAAAAAAACGTTTTCTCTGTTGAGTATATTAAAATGACAATCTAAAAGAACCTGTCGAATAACACAACACCCGACTACGGCGAAGCCAAAAGCAAGCGAATTATTTTTGGCAGTCCATGTATGCATTTATGTTCCACCGGTGGCGCCGAAACTACTGAATCAATTACAATGAATGTGGTCTCAATACTTCGTAATAATGACCAGAATGACGTAGGCTGCACATATTTTAATTTTTATTCATACATTATTTTTCTTGTTAACAAAACTGTGTTCGTGTGACTATGTGACCATCTACATCAGAATTCACTAGTCTATTTGTAAAATACATAATGAGTCAAATTCTTAAAGAAACACAAGTTATCATAATAAAAACATTACTTTACAACTGCACTGGGTGTCTTCGTTTAGGATAAATATTAAACACTTGCGTTATCCACGCTTCGGCATGCATGGGCCTGTTCGACCAGAATGATACCACGGCCTCACAGAAAATCGATGTGAAACAGCGCCTGCGCTGTGTTTAAATCGCATGAGTTAGGATACCGGATGCCCATAATCAAACACTTCCCCTCATCCCCCTCCCCATCCCCCAAGGGCGGCAACGCACTTATGACGCCTCTAGTATAGGGGGTTAATCGCTTACCATCAGGCGATACGTCTGCAAGATTGTCCCATATACCATTAAAAAAAACCTACAGCAAAGATTAGCATTTAATTGTCCTTCCTCAAGAATCAAAGTATCTCCAGGCCAAATTTCATTAAAATCAGTACAGCGGTTCAGCGTTAAAAGCATAACAGACAAGCAGAGTTACTTTCGAATTTATAATATTAAGGGCCAGATTCACCACCTACAGGTAAGTTCTTGATAGAATATCATGAACTTACCTGTCAAATAACTACAGACATCGGTTTCACAAGTCTTAGATAGAGACATATAAGTCAGATACACGTACATATATCAGCAATTATTTTATATCATATAGCGTTATACGGTAGGTGACTACCTGATACTTAATCAGAAACTGGTGAAATATGGTTTTTAATTCCGATTTCGATCCTCATATCATCTGCTCAAACCATTCTACTTCTGTCGATTGGAGCATCGATACCGATTTCAGGGAAGAAGAAATCAAAGACGCTCTCCTTAAAGAGAAGGACAGCTGGTTTTGGCACAGTGTGGAAGATGGGGTGGCTACCACCAACATGTTTGCCATTTGTATAAAACATATTTTTTATCATCTGTAGATGGATTCGTAACAGTTTAAGTTGCGGGAATTTTGCGGTTTCCACATATTTACCTGTAATCAGAAATAATATGGGTAAACTATATTTTTGTGCAGATGTGAATTATATTACTACTGCGACTTCGTTATTTAGAACTCGCAATCATAGTCACTTTATGATAACTAGTGATGGTCCAGTGTGCAGTGGTCGAAATTTGAAAACAATAATTGTGTTTTACTGTATGCACTCTTTCTACATACAAACTTAAATTGAGCCAATTTCATACACCTCCATCCACAAAATTTTCCTAAAGAGGAGTACTAAGTTTTTGCTTCAAGTGTACCCAATAATATTAGTATATAATGATAATTTAAGATATTAACCGGGATTTTTCTTGCGTTTTGAGTCAGATATTATTCATCGTGGCTTTTAATTTTAAATATGGCCTAATTGACTTTTTATAACATCAGCTGCAGATGTTTCATATTTACACTGAATATATGGTACTATTAAAGGCATATATCGAAAATATTTATAATGTTATTGTAGATACCAAGATATACGCGATTTTTAATAAGCCGTCCTACAATGATTAAGCATTCAAATTATCTGAAAGTTGAGGTGGCTGTTCAATCACTATCAATTTTCAACAATGGACTCTTAAGCCCGGTGGGATATACAAGGTTGTGATAAGCAAACATGATCTTACTTCGTTCTTGACGTTTGAATCTTGTTCTTCCTATTCTTGTTGTGACTGCGGTGTTGCCATTACCATCAACGCCATTAGCAAATAGCAATATTTTATCTACTGCACCCTGAAATATAAAAGATACAATGAAATATAATAAGATGGTGTATGTTGTCTGCGTCTTTTTGCAATCATGTTTCGAACCTATCTAGTTACGTCAACACAACACACATTTAAAATAACGTGAAAATTGCTCAAATAGTTTCGGAGTTCATCGTGGCAACGTGACGTGAGAATTGCATACTAATTATTATATCGTTTCCGAGATTCAGATTATAAACATATATACAGTACCTGGACGACCCAGCTTGGTACGCCCTGGTACTGTTTATTCTGCACCAATGACCGATGATTTAGATTATATATGTACAAGATGATGGTTATCATCATCTCAGCCAAAAGATTTCCACTGCTCGACATAGCCCACCCCGTCCCAATTTTCTCTAGAAATAGTAGAATATAAATGGACTTTACATTTGCCAACAAATTCTATTAAAATTTTAATCTTTTTAGTGCAACATAACCGGGAACATTACTTAAACGGTACTTAATTCGGTACCTATGTTGTCATTGTTACTAACCTCCATATATTCAAATGTATCTAATAATGAAACTGCAAAAATGTTTACACTGAAGTGAACTAAAGTAACAGAAACTAAAATAATTGTGCTTGTAAGTAAATGCATTTTGATGAAATAAAAAGTAAGATTGGCAATAACGCACGTCTTTACTGAATGGCTTTCCTTCAGCGGTTGTGGTACAAATGTTTTATGCCACATCTTTTAAAATAACTATATCATTCGTATTAACAATAGCACAATAAATTTATCAACAAATAAATCGAATATAAAAGAACAATGGCATTAAAGATGCATTCCTAAACGTTGCTACGTAAATTCGTTTGGAATCTGAACAATCATACATGAGATTTGTAAATATTTTAATATGCTTAAAACTTAAGAGATTTTATTGGGTCTTGGTCCTTTTCAAGGAGTCAGAGGGCTATGAACTCAGAGAAAGGACATGGAGTCAAGACTCTACACCAATAATAGTGTAACTAATTTATTGCGTCTACCTTCATAGTTTTTTTTTCTGTTTTAGCACTGTAATTGATGCAAGCCAATTATTTTATTTAATCCTTATTTTATTTAAAAAAGTACCCTCTCTATAGTTTTAACTATATTTTACTATTGCACTCCTAAATAATGATCATCAGACGTATATAGTGTCTATACATGCAATAAAATTAAAAGAAGATGATGCCTGCATTTTAAAAATGTTGAAGAAAAAGTAATGAAGGGAGTTTTTATAAAGTAAAAGAAATTAGAACAATATTTTTTAGAATTTACATTTACCTAGGCTAATCTAACAAGTAATCGATTTGGCTGCAGTTTTTACTAACGTATTGTAGTAATTTTCATTAAAATGTTGTTTGTTTTATTTAAATTGGTTAACCAATTCAAAAGTTAAACTAGTTTAAAGAAGCGCGCCAAAAAAGTGTTCTGTCGTTCATATCTGACGTTAGTATGGAGATACTTCGATTCTTGAGGAAAGATATAGGCAACGACATAGACATTATTTCTTCAAATTACGAAACTAACATCATAGAATTAAGACTTTATATGTGAGGTAAAAAGAATTATTTTTTTCCATATTGAAACATAAAATGAAATGAATGATTTAAAATAAATTAAATTATTGCATTAAAAATGTTTTAATTTCTATAATACAAACACTGAGATAGATGAGAAGAAATAAATAAAAACTAATGTTATTTGGTCTTCAACCCCTATGCGTAGACGAGGGAGTACCAGTAATGCAGTGCTTTCCTAGCAGTAGTTTGATATTTCTGTAGTTTGATATTGACATAATAATTTTAAAATATTGAGAATGGATCACAAACATGATAATAGAAGTTATTTGCTCCAGATTGTAATGAATGATTGCAATTCAATTGACATTTTGTTTGTAGCTCATACTTGTAGCTACCGGCCTCCACCTAATCCCACTGACATTTCGCCGCGTAATACATGTGAAAGTAATTTTAAGAGCTACACGTCACGTAATAAAACTATGACCATAAGACGACGCATACTAACGACAGATTAAATAAATTTGTGATTTCAATAAATCACTTTGAATTACATTAGATCGGAATTAAATCAACATAACAATTAATTTACGGAAGACAAAACCACTGCAAAATAAGGTAAATTGAAAAAAAACCGATACTCAACAAATATGGCCAGGGTGGTATAACAGGCCAAAACCTCCTTTCCAAGAGGCGCCTATATTCAGGAGTGGAGGGTTAGAGGCTGTTAACGATGATGATAAAACCAAGATACCTACGTGACCTCTGTAATGCGTAAACTATATGGCACAGAATTAATTCAGAATCTTAATTAAGTACGTTTATAATTCATGTAAGGGGTGTTCATGTAGGAGTAACGAAATTATTGACTTAAATGATTCGTGAGCCTGACACTACCTCATAAGTATTTGTATTTTATTCATGATACGATACAATTAAAAGATTAAAATTGAAATAAGAATATACTTACTAGAAGTCAAAATTAATAATATAATAACTAACGGTTATTTAAGAATCAACAACCCATAATGTCCCACTGCTGGGCTCGGGTCTCCTCTCAGGAGAGGGTTAAGGCCATACGTCCCCACGCTGGCCAAGTGCGGATTGGGGACTGGCAAGACAACGTTGTGGCTACGTAATCTTACCGTTGGATGTTTTTAAGCCGCCCGAAGGCCTCCAACTAAGCTTCACGACTGTTATCCTATAATAACAACCGGGACCGACTGCTTAACGTGACCTCCGAATCACGGAGACGCTCATGGTAACATGCCACCAGCGGTCACCCATCCAGGTACTGACCGCGCCGTCGTTGCTTGCCCTCGCTGATTGTTTCTAATCACCGAGTGCAACTGGGCTATGAGCGCGTTATTATATATTTAAGAATATTTAAGTATTAATTATGATGCTCTAAATATCATTCACCATAAATAAAACCTCTCTAAATTGAAACTCTTTGTTACGACTGTAGGATAAACTTTTTATCGAAAAAAGTTGTCAAATCTTGCACTGGCTGGCAAATGAAATAATAAACATAAAAGCAATAAGCATATAATAGGTTATAAACTGTCGGAAATTTCCAATCTGATTAAAATTTATTAATTGAAATCAGAAATGCAATGCAATGTTAATACAACAAAGTTAACGCAAAAATATAAACAAAATCAAACGTTTTTGTAATGAATGAAAAATGTCGGGTGAGAACAAAACTATGAACATATAATTTGAAAGTTTACGCCGATATAATTATGTACAATTACTTAATTTGATCATTTTTTTTCCTTGCGTTTAGCAATTGATTCTGCTGCACAAACTCAAGATGTTGCCAAACCTAAAAGAAAACGTAAGTATGAAAGTCTCATATTTATTATGTACTTTTTATAATACTAGACAAACTAGACTTATTATACACTAGTTTAAAAAAATTCGCAAGAGTGTAACCACATATGATGTTTGATTAATTAGGCATTACTGATTCCTAATATAATCATCAAATATCGGCATAAAACATCACGTAAATTTAAATAAAAAAAATATAAAACAAAAATACTCTGTTCATGGTCAAGTTACATACAATGCAGTATTTTATTATTTTGTTTTTGAGGGTACATAGAAAATTAACCCTTTATAGTCATTAAATGCGTTTTGTTGCTTGATTTAACTACACAATCTTGTGTTGCTTTTCTACTTTTAGTTATTATAAACTTTCTAGGTACAAAATGAGTAAAATCGCTAAAATTGTTTGTGTTAGTTCTCCAGATTCTTTTTTATTTTATATGTGGCTCGTTTACACCTTTAAAACAAAGAAGAGTAATAAGTGAGAATGTAAAAAATATTACACGAAACCTATTAACCAACTTCAAAATAAGAGGAGGTTCTTATTCGACTGTATTTGTTTTATGTTTGTTACCTCAGACCCTTCGACTAAGTGAACCGATTTTGTTGATTCTTTTTTTGTTTGAAACCTGACACTTCCCGATTGGTCCCATTTCAATTTGCAGTCCTTTTTTGGAATGTGGTTGAACTTTCATTTCTGACACTTTCATTTGAATTATTTTTCCACAAAATTAAGGAGTTCTTAATGACAGAGTGAGAAGTTCCATCAAGACATCCTTAATATGGAACAACGTTATCGAGGTTGATGAGACCCAGGAATGTTAGGAGACTAATGTTGGTTCCTCACGAGAGAGAATAACCAAGATTTTAAAAGAAAGTCACCTTATGCTTGAATAACAATAACTACAAATCCTGACGTGATAACGAAATTCTATTATCAGATTTGGCGTTTTACGCAAGATACATTATTTTCGTTTCTGTTGCTAACTAAAACTGTTTTTTGTAGAGTGATGATTTATACCTACATATAAGAACTTTGTGTCTGTTAAAACAGTACAGTACGTTTGTAAAGTCCCCTTCGTCACGAGAATATTCCTAGAGCGGGAGTAGTAGTAAAAATAAGTTTTGAAAACTGGCACAAAATTTAGAACTATTAATTAATGCCAAAACCAAAAGAATACCTGACTCTGTTCAGCTCAATTATTTTGTGTGTAACCTAGTTGTATTACTTATATTCAGTAAATTATACTTCACTCTTTACCTGAAAGGGGTTTATGCTTGCGACTTCAAGTTACTGCTGTCCACTGGCAGCGGTTATCACTTACCATCCCCAAGAAATAACATTTAAAGTACAGTGATTATCTATCTATATGCTATAATATTCATGAAAACAAAAGTAGATTATTAATATTCCTGGAACATTATTCATCTTTTTTACTTTTCTTCATAAATCTCATACATCTTTTTACAAATCTTACTATCCAATTGATAAACGAAGATGCCTTTATGACTCAATAATACCTTGATTAGTTCATTTAAAATAGAATGAATAACAAATAATGTACCAAAGTACAAAAGAAAGGATTCTGTTAACATAAACAAGCGTATTTTAGTCCTTAAGTTACCAGACACTACAACATACGCCTGCCCAATAATGATATTTATTTACATCCCACGGTTGCCTGGAAGAGATTGCCGTCGAGTAATTAGGCCGCCAATTGTACTTCCGACCTACCTAGCTTTAAGTTATGTGCTTTATTATTTGGTGTACAATAAAGCGATTCATTATTATTATTATTTACTATTTGAATTTACATGAAAAAGTCCTTAGACTGGAAAAGGCTTTGGACTACTGACTACGCTGTATATATATTGTTTAATTAAATTTTGTGTGCATTTCGGAATTAAATCATTTTCATTATTTTAATATTTAAATGTCTAAATTTCATTGCAATTAGAACCTCTTATTGATAAATTATAGTGGCTTTATTATTTTGAGTTATTATAAATATCCACTTAATATTAGTGAAAATCAAGTTGTCTATATTTTAAATAGGTTGTAGTTAATTATCCCAAAGTACAAATAACGATAAAAGTAAAAAAATTTTTTATTAGAGAATAGATAATTATTATTTATATTGTACCTACGTACATTTATAAAGTTACGTATTGTAAATATTCTTTTTTTTTGTATCTTTTTAAAGACAACTCCCGCATTAGGAATATACATTCCTGTGTCGCAAACATGCATGAAACGGACACAAAGTACACCCAGACTTAGAACAACAATTTATGGATCACACAAAGTGTCGTCCCTTGTAGGATTTGAACCCACAACACTTGGCGTAGCAGGTAGTGGTTTGGCGACCACTTAAACCACTGGGCCAACCGTGCAGTCAAGTGTTGTGGGTTCAAATCCTAATGTTATTCAAATTGTGATTTTATAAATTTACGTTCACATATTCTCTATCCCTATGTAGTAACTACATTAAGTAATATGATAAATTAAGAGTCATTGAAAAGCGTTCGACTAGCGTAGGAGAAAATTGTTTCCCGCACGACGACGCGCGCCCTTGCGCTTTCCCACAGGGGGGATCAGTCGGCCGGCAACCGCCGCGACGCGTTGAGCTCCCGACTCTACGCTCGACAACACACACTGTTTATTTACAAATAGACGGTCATATTTTACCACAGAAGAGTCAACACGCATTCACGTACGTTTGTAGTACTTACATTGTTTGTTTCCAATCATATCTCATTACACTTTTTGTGCATCAAACGATTTTAGACTGTGTCAACAAAAACATTGTTATGTTCACGCTCAGGACTTGTGATTTTCTGTTTTACTCTTGGCGAAACGTCGTTTATTTTATTGAGTAGTTTCAGTTTACACTAACAGGTTTAAATAGTATTTCATTTAGGTTGTTTGCTATCTAGATACTGTGCACCCAGTCTTAATATGACATAACAAAATTAAATATTTAACTTCTAAATTATAAGTTTCGCCTATGTTGGAAATTTTATGAAAAAAAATTTAACAAAAACGAACATTATGCTTGCACATGTAAAAATAGATGAAGAAAACATGTGCCAAAACGCTTACCCTTTCCTTTTACCCTTTCGAAAAACATCACAAAGATATAAAGAATCAGACTAACTCCACTTTTAAATGTATAATGTGCCGAATTATTTTCTATATAGATTACAGAAAGCACCAGCTTTCAAACATAAAAAAAATACAGTCGAATTGATAACCTCCTCTTTTTTTGAAGTCTGTTAAAAATACATTGGATGAGATTGATTAATTAAGGATGATTTCCATCTCGAACTTTCTTATAACGACTTCATTATAAAATTGTTTTATGTTCATGCTTTAAACAGTGTATTATAATTAGAAAACAAGCAATGTACGTTCGGTAATCGATAGTCTCGTCCCCACGTGTTTACGCTCGCCTATAATCGTTGCACTGTCGCTTTCAAACTCAATTAGCGTTGTTTAAACTGGCACGTACCCATTCACACGTCCCATCAATAGCATTTATTAGTCCACGGCTGGACATAAGCCTCTCCTTCTGTGGGAGGTTTTAATACACTTTTTGAAGTGATAATGGCCTGCGTAGCTTTTCTTTCTCTTCTTACCCTCTATTCTTTATTTATCACCACATGGATAAGCCGAACATACTTTTTTCCGTTTTCTCCCCCTTTTTTGGACCTGCAATCATTCATCTAGACTATAATCAGGTGCGTTGCAAGAAGTTGGGGTTTGGAGAGATAGAGCCACTGCCACTGCTACCTCACTAAGGGGAGATGGAGCATCTCCCTTTAGTGAGGCAGCACATCGGCTTTCTTGGGTCTTCTCCACCACAACTTTCTCATCCAGATGGATTGTCCGAACATATTATCCCTCTTTATTTAATCAATTAATCAATTAACACTATATCAAAACCATCAGGCATATTTTACAAACTCGTATTTGATAAATAACATTTGGTAGCCACAAAACCGATGTTTACTAGTCTTAAATTATCTACATTTAAAATAAAAATGATATTCATTAATTATTTTCTTTGAAGATTAAGCAGTCCGTTCAAACTGACGTCAGCAAAATTTAGCATCACTAAGGGAGATTGCCCACGGTGACTTTTGGCTTCGATAATAAAGCACTATTATCGCAAAAGTTGCGATACAGTCGCTAGAATTCGTCTTCCCATGCCCACGCCTGTGATTCGGTATTGCAATCAATGTAAATAATCGCATGCAAATGTCGTGTCATAACCTCTTTTCTCCAATCCAATGTAAACGTCGTAGTATTAAGTCAGGAAAAAATAGATATTTTTACAGGCAGGTATTGCTATTTATTAAGTCAAAATTAATACAGTCACACATTTCGTTCGTGCAAATATTATAAATACTAAAATAAGAGATACAAGCGTGCTATTAAAACACTGTAAAAAGTAGCCGTGTTCGACCATCTTAAACATGTCTAAATCAATATACATTATTGTTTTGACACTCTACACATCTCTGAAAAACCTATTATTTTTTAAATTCAAAACTAATTCCAATTGATATGTTATTAAATTTGGCAAGTACTATTTTCGTATCCTGATTATAATGTTATCGTAAAATGTAATCTATACTTTTGACTGAACCAGTTTTTACAGCTTCGAAAACAATCACAAATAAACGACCTATTTATTACAGCTAGGTATTAGAATGTTCTAAAACTGCTGAACAAGACCTGGACGTCACTGGACTGGCCTACCCAAAAAGACTCGAACCCGTTAGATCAACCGGACCAACACCCCGGTAGTACCAACAGGCCTATCTGGGCCTAACTCAGTGTCCTTGTAGTTGTAGGCAGACTACCACTTAAACAGGCCGTAGACCTGGAAAGTTACCCTGAGACCCTAGCTGGAATCTACGAGAAGAACCACGAGAGAACAAAAGTGACTACTGCGCATTTATAAACTTTTCAATCGATATTAAAATTGTAATACTACATTACTTTCGATACTTATATCACTATAAAAAGCTGGTATTGTTACATATACTATGGTTTTACCCTAAAAACCCAACCTAAATAATTTTTAGTAATCGTAGTTTTTCTAAAATCACTTTTTTGCTGAAACACTTAACTTCAGTTATAATAAAACTCTTATTTTATTAACTGGGTGTATACGAATACCTATTTTTGGGTGTGATAGCATGAAAAAATATCCAAATATTGATGGGAGAAAATAATGAGACCCAACCTAAAACAAAAGTAAACATTTCTTGTAATAGTTACATAGTGTTTAAAGTGGCCAAAAGCTAAACACGTTATAAAGCTCATTTTACTGTGATTTGTGTTTCCTAACAATATCATTATATGAAGGCCATAGAGAAAACGCTCAAATAACTCAAATTCATTATCTATATTTCCTGTACCGAAATAGCAATTAGAAGCCATTTTACGTCAATGCTAGTTTTTCATTCGCTGATGTGGCATCTTATCGTTTCTTCTTTATTTCTCAGAATTATCTATAAGTGATTTATTTATGCACAATCTCTTTGTTATTTTTTTTTATATTGATACGTACAAACGTCATTAAAACATTAAAGAAAGTTGTGTGTTACATATACCAGATTTGATTTTTTTTTTATTTACCCATTACCATATTGACTTATTTAACGTACTCCAAATTTCTGCTCAGCATACGAAATAAAAAAGGGATTTGCGTTTATTGTCAACCGCAAAACGCCCACAAATGTAGAAAAATGTACTAGGGTAGGTATATATTATGTCATGTTTGTGTTTGATTGATTTGTGCCAATAAAGCAGATCATAAATCATTGTAAACCAATTTGCTAATAAATGAAAAGGTTTCGTCCACGACTGCTTGATTTATAGAAATTTGATCATTGAATTTAGGTGTATTTTCTGCCCTTATTTAGTGCCCTTACAAGATTACATCTGCCGTAATTTCAATCGTTATCTGAGTGTTTTCCGAACGAAACTTAAAGCTAGTTATTGCAAATAGCTGTCTGCATTCCTATCAATTATATTCTCACTAAAGAGTAATTTATACCGCAAATATTGAAACTGCTTGACTTTTTTACAAGGAATCGTAAAAATGATTCTTTTCACAAAAATAAAATACTGGCTAGTTTTATATGTGTATGTGAATCGCTGGATCGTCTAACCCACTCCCATATAACCATCTTGCTCTCGTTCATCTCGAAGCAATAATTAAGGATCTAATAATTTGTACTATAACTGATTGTTTGCAGCGATCCGCATGGCAGACGATGGAGTGGCAGATTGCTTGTTCGAGCGACTCCGGCTGCATCAGCAACGGGCACCTGACTCCGTCGAAGTGGCGCGAGCGATCACAGCAAGAATTAATTCGCGGCTTACGTCACACGGTAATGTAATATTTTTTATTTTTTTATTAGCGATGGAAGATCTTCATTAATGTCTTTCGCCCGTTGGGGGTGAGGGTGGCGAAGGGGTATGTCTAACTTTTATCGACAAAAAACCACCTTGGTGTTCAGACCAACAAGCAGTACAAACAGATGCTTGCCAACTCGCAGTTGCATTCTGCCGCCACCCCCGACAGGCAATGATCAGCCTTGCCCAAAACGGGTCCGGTAACTTTTCGTTGTATTGTGGTCGCAACGGTAATGAACTTACCTATATCTCACACAGCACCAGCTTAAAACCTAAACTTATATTAAAGACACTTAGCTGTAGAAAGCTACAACTTAGTTATATTTTTTTAAATTTTGTTTTTCGGGTCAGTGTTTCTTCTGAAAAATGATATTTATAAATATTTCTGAAACTAATTGGAAAATGACCTTTTAGAAAGACCTTTAATTTATCACTAAATTGAATTACAGTATTACTTGTATATACCTTGAGCAAAACATAGTTTGTTGGTAAATTAGTCCTACTGTAAATCGACTCTGTTCAAAAGCCATACAGGCTTCGCCTAATGCAGCTTTCATTGATATTTATAATGATGTAAAATTGGACAGCTAATAAATATATTATTATTATTACATCACTGTGTGATAACCCAAAGAAAAATTTTCATATGTACATTTTC
This sequence comes from Hyphantria cunea, assembly GCA_003709505.1. Taxonomy (NCBI): domain Eukaryota; kingdom Metazoa; phylum Arthropoda; class Insecta; order Lepidoptera; family Erebidae; genus Hyphantria; species Hyphantria cunea. Next base: position 1,399,309 of record PKRV01002605.1, on the reverse strand, counting down.
AGAGTACCACCCACTCAAATTTTTTCATCGGGCAATCCCCTTGATGCCATGTTATTGTACTGTTCAGAACAAAAGGTCAACGACCTATTTTACTAACATCGGTTTTAAGAATTTAGATTCCGATAAACATTTGGCTGGATATCCTTTATCATACGAAAATTATTTTAAATATTATAACCACAGACTATGTAAAGAGGTGCTTACTGTTTACATAGTCTTAGCACAGTCAAACGAAACTTAAGAGTTTTGTAGTAATGATTATTACAATGTCCAATAGTAAAATTCATAAGAGTAATTTATTCAAATTAAACAAACTTCTTAAGAAATCTTGAAGTGGCGTAAACTAATTCGTAAAATAAAGGGTCACCAAATTGAAGCAGTTTGTCAAAATGTACAGGTATGTAGAAGTTTCTAATAGTTTTCAGATATTCAAAAGATATCATTCCTGTTTATAGCAACACACATATTCTTTTACCTTATGAATAATTAACCAATAACCAATAAATTAATCAAATACACTATTCGTTCAAATTCTTATGATTGCATTTATTTATAATTGAATGTAATCAACTCTTATCCGGTTAAATTATTTGCACTTACCTACATACATCCACAAATTTATGTATATTTTGCTTACGTAAACTGTCTGCATTTTGGCAATTTGCCAGATAAAACATTTTGATAGCATATCTCTTTTAACCCGGGGCGAGAACGCAAATGTGACAATGGATACTTGATGTGTAATTTAGTGACAAAAAATTAGACTTACTCATTAGGACGTAAAAAAAATTGCGGGTTTTTTAATATTGTGTACATAGAAGACGTAATCAAGAAATAATTTTAAGACATATTTTACGTATACAACTCATTAATTTATACATTTTATTAATACATACATGTATGGGATATTCCAATGTCTTTATAATTTTAGGTATAAGTACACCTTTGAAACGTCTTAAAAAATCGTAATTAACATTTTGTTTATTTGTACACCATTATTATCCGACAATGCACCAAAATAATCCACGTAATTCTAAAAGATACGAAGTTGAAGCGTTGTTAAACTAATGTGGATACCGTGTTAAGGAATTTGTTATGTAGGGAGGGACGCTGGAGCCCTACGCAAAACGTCTGGGAATATTGAAAAAGCAAAGAAAAAAAACATGTCTAAACTTCATATTATGGTTGTTGCCGATTTTATTTGATGAATATAGGATTGAACCTGTGTGTGTAGTGAATTTTCATTAAATAGCTATCAAACAATCTCATATACGCATATATGTGCACGCTATTATCACACGGTATTTCAGTCTTGAAACTAATAAAACAAACACAACACACTCGTGTTTATTTTGCGTGACAAGAATGAAATAATAGCTGTCGGTTTACAAAGCCAGACTTAAAACTTTGTTTGTGTTTCATTATAGTCATTCAATACTTCCATCCAAACTTCTTTGTGTTAAGTAAATGTTACATTTTGACCTAATTCCCCCTTGTGCGATAGATAGTTTCAAAGAAACTTGTAACTGGTACGGCTGCGATTAAATCAGCAATTTTCTAACATCCTACAGTTGAATTACGCATTGTGTTGGAAATAGTCCCTTTTCAGCTAATAAAGTAATGTCATTATAGCAATAGATTACGAAATGACAAAACAAACTATACTTTCGTGAATTTATCATTGTATTATTCAGAATTAGTTCAGTTATTAATTTTATGTTGTTTCACCATTTTAATTATAATATAACAATAAACAATGAATATATACACTATTGGTAAATGTTTATATTCATTGTTTATTGTAAACTAACTGAGCTAGGCGGTGTTACCCTCGGTTGTTGTTGTATCTTTACAAAGTCTATTTAAATAGCCTAAGTTACTCCTTATATCATCAACCATTGACCAGTGATATTCCAATCAAAATCAGTCCAGCCGTCCCAGAGATTAACCTAAAAACGCAAACAGATAAAAATTCAAAATAATTAAAAAAAAAAATATTTTATTTTATTTATGTTCATTTCAAGTCGTTAATACCGTGGGAGAGCCACGCTTCGGCATGAATGGGCCGACTCGACCGGAGTGATACCACGGCCTCACAGAAAACCGGTGTGAAACAGCGCTTACGCTGTGTTTCATTGAGTGAGCGAGGATACCGGAGGCCCATACCCCAATCTAACGCCCCCTACCCCTCTCACCATCCCCCTTCCTCCCAGGCCGCCATAGTGTGGGTCACCATGCTGCATTGTTCTTTTTCGCATTGAGGATGGTGACCACCACTCTTGGATTCTGCTCATGCTTTCCATCAGGCAGGGCAGAGTCATTTTGGCAGCATAAATATAAAAAAAAAATAAAAAAATAAAAATAAACTTACACTTTAATTCAATCCAATACAGTAATCAAGATTATTAACGACTATACCAATATGACCTTCAAAAATGTTAATCCAAAACTATAAATTAAAAGCTTGTGGTATGTTTCGTGTGGACTTGAAAAATGGTACGAAGATAGGAAATGAGAAAACTCTTTATCGATTCCATACCTGCAAAAATTGTATTTTGGTCAAACAACGAGCTTCTACTACTACCTCGTTAGTCTAGCGGTTAGCGTAAGCGATCAAGGGGTCTCGGTTTCGATTCCTGAATCAGACTGCTGTTGGGATTTCTTACGAGAATTTCCTAATTGCAGCCCAGAGTGTGGAAAATGGCGATGTTGCCCGTCCATGCCTCGGAGAGCACCTTAAGCTATCGGTCCCGGTTATAATGAACATCAATGGCAATTGTTGTTGGGAAGTCAGTGCCCTAAAATTATACGGACTACTTTTTTTCAACGTCTGGAAATCCCAAGGGCCGTCACCCCACTGAGTTTTGTGGCGGGGTTGTATGTCGGAAGCTGATCGAGTAAAACCAAACGGTGTAGTCACTCTGCGCCTGAGTTGGGAGAGATCCGTGAGCTGCTGTTATTACGACATCCAGCCCCCTCCCAGGCGTACGGCACACGTATACGTCTCTTCACGGCTGGCTAGCTAAGCGGATAGAGGGGAAAACTCGTCCAATCCATCCACGGCCACACTCCAGGCGGCATGAGATGCTGGTAGACGCGCCTGCGCCGCTCTGGGTCTGAGTGGAGGTCGTCCTCCCGGACCCTCTCCGCCGCCTCCTTCTGTCAGATGACGTTCTCGCAGAAGGAACCGCGGTAAAATAGCTGTCGCTACCGGCCATGAGTGTATGACAGCCGGTAGTGAGAGATCCCCTCCGATGACTGCAGTGAGGCCCCGACGCTGCCATGCCCAAGCAAGGCAGACCGACAGCGTGTGCTGGGCCGAGTCCTCACCGCAGTCACAGTAGTGGCAGGCGGGACTCAGTTTCCTCTTAGTGACTGAGCGCAGATACTTCCTGAAGCAACCATGCTTGCACTTGTACTTAAGTTTCTTGTCACTTGTTGAGTCTCTCATTGAAAAAGGTATTGATCTAGAGCACAGGAGTAAGTAAGGTTACCATTTACACATTAGATAGCACGGAACTCATGTTTCTTGAGTTACAGACGTCCATGCAGATGACGGTGGTCACCTACATATGACAGCTCGTCTACTCGCTTAAAACAAATTTAAAGTCAGCCTTGTAGAATTAGAAAGAGTTGGAGGTAAAATGTCTATGAGTTTCGTTATTCTAACTGCTACAAATACTAGACAATTAGTGTTAGTACCATGTTACCAATTAGAGTTGGTCCCAGTACCTATTTGGCTGACGTCACTATCTAGTTGTTATTTAAGTACGGGCTATATTGCGCAGAAAATCGTTAAAATATGAAGGTAGAACTTATAGCGACAAGAAAACCATCATTGTTTTGAAACAAATATTGGTAATATCAAAATAACTTGCTAAGTTTACAGTTTATTACTCATCGCTCTTAGAAGGTTATTTGCAAATTATACAATTCAGCAAACAGTTTCTCATATTCATTGTATGAGAAACTGTTTGATGAATTGTAGAGGATCATTGCTTGTCCGCAACAAACAAGCAATTCCAGAGGTAGAATTCAGCAAAAATTTGTATCTATGTAATGAATCTGTGGAATATTACCTTATTTTATACATATATCTGTGTTATTTTATGTTGGTCTTCTGTGAGATACTCCTCTTCTTATATCGGATTTTATACTACCACGCCCCTTTCTTTAATTACAAATCCTTGAAGAGGAAACAAAAGACGCAAGTTCTTTGAGCACTGAATATTAACGGTTCAACCTCTTTTCAGTTTAAGTAGGAATAAAGCTCTTTTTAACACCTTAACTTAATAGATGTTTTCTTTAATTATTGCAGTTCTATTACTTTCTGTACAAATATTCAAAAATGTAACGTCAGTCCAAACAATATTCAGTACCAAATAACGCGCTATACGGACATGGTTTTCGTGGAAAATAAAAGAAATAAAATTTGTGTCGTGTTTATTTATGAATTACTAGCAAATTTTTTTTTGTGCGGAAGTCCCCTCCTGGCGTAAGAAAGCGGTTCCTGGATCCCTCCCGTCTCAGGCGCAGAGGGGCACACCGTGTGGTTTTAGTCGGTTCGATTCCGACACACCGCCCCGCCGCAAACCCCGATGGGTTTTACAAACGTAAAAAAAAGGTGATAGATGGCCTCACCTGTCACCCTCAGACTTGCGCTTATGGAGGACGGAGATCATATAGCGATCTTCGGCGCCTGAGTCATCTGCGGTACCAGGCCCGTTCCCGGGCCTGGCGGACAGGAAGAGTTCTAAACCTCTCCCGGTCCCTCTCGGCCATCTCCTTCGTAAGCATAACTTGCTCGCAGAAAGAGACGGCAGAGTTCCACGTGCTCTCGCTCCGCAACATTGCCGCAATCATGTACCTGAGCGAGAGAACCCCCATCCCGATGGCCGCCACGAGATCACGCCTCAACTCGTCCCACGCCAGACATTCTGCCAGCGTGTGGAATGCTGTATCCACGGTCTGGCCATCGCAGTGGTGGCACTCAGGCGTTGGCTCCTTGCGGATCAGACACAGGTGATCTCCGAAGCACCCTTTCCCCGTGATCACCAGTGTCAGCCGGTATAAGAGGCTCCTGTGAGGACTCTCGAGCCAATCCTCCATAACGGGTCTTACCGCCGCAATAACGGCGTGCCCAGCGCTCGGTTGCCCAAGTCGTTCCTTCCATTCCTCCATGAGAACCTGGCGGAGTTAGCATTTCTGGTCATCGATTTCTCGAACCTCAGGGCTTCTACCCAACTCCCGCGCCTCCTTGCACCACTGATAAAGAACCGCAAGAGCTCTCGCCTCCAGGTCCCATAGTGGAGTTCCGGCCAGGAGACTTGCCGCCTCAAAGGAGATTGTACGGTACCCCTTATCATCCTGATGGCCAGCACTCGTTGCGGTCGTCGCAATAGTGCGATATTCAGGACCTTTGCCCATACTGGGGCCCCATAAAGGGCCATGGACCACATAACCCCCGCGTATAGTCTCCTGCAGGAGTCATCGGGCCCCCTCATGTTTGGCAGCAACCGTGCCAATGCACGCGCTGCGCCAACCAGCTTGGGGACCAGACTTCTGAAGTGGTGTCCGAAGTCCCATCGGCCGTCGAGTACGAGCTCCAAATACCTCATAGAGGGCTCGATGCCGATGCGAATGCCTACTAGCAACCTGCCCCGGCTTTGCACGGGCTCATTACGGAAAACATTATAGCCTATGTTTCTCTGAGATGTACAGCTTGTTTTTTTCCGACGACTTCAACTAATATCGTTATATTTGAGCCAATGCACTCAAAAGCTTAACAAATTATATACGAAAATCTTCTCCTAGAATCACTATATATAAGTAAAAACCTGTACCTTTTGAGTTTATCGCGAACAGACAGACAGATCCAGCGAAGGACTTTGTTTTATAACATCTAGTGGTAATCAAACGGCCTAGAAATTAAATTTTGACAGTTTTCCAAATACTCTTTCAAGTCGTATATAAGATTAGTTAAAATGTCTCGTATAACGTCTGTTTTACGTAAACGCAGAATAATAAAGTAAACAAAATACGAATATTATAGAAAATATCTTTCTATAACGTTAAAAGTTTTATGAATTATAGCCTACTCTAATAACTAGCAAGTTGATGATACACAGAAAGAAATATCTTAAACAGCTTTTAACATTTTTAATGGTTATTTACGCAAAACTTTCGTCCTTCACTGAGAGCCGATAAGTCTGCTAACGATGACTAACGAAGTTGCCGCATACTTATAATTACAGAATACTTTTACTAGAACATTCTAGAACAATTTACTTTTCGCATTTGGTGAAAAAGTCTATATTTATAGTTTATAATTGAATCCTAGTGGTATTTTGTATAAGCTTTAATAAACTGTTTTAGCGACGAAAGCCTTAGAGTACTTTCTTGATAAGAACCATCTTCTTAGATCTTATTATTTCTAAGATAATTTGGGGTCAGTAACTATAGTACAACCGATTTTACTTAATTCGTTTTTCCACGAAGCAATTGTCATTGGATCACCACAACTCCCAGAGCACATTGAATGCGAAGGAATTGAGGGATTTCCCAATAAAGATCGTCATAGATGTTCATGACAACGGGTACCGAGGGCTTAACGTGTTCTCTGAGCCACGTTCGTGATACACCAATAAATTTTCATACTGCGGTGTGTTATTAAGTATTTATGTACGAAAGACCCAACAACACTTTAAGCCTGACCCGGGAATTGAACCCGAGACCCGAGATCTCAATCGGCAGTCGCATTGCACATGCCGTTAGACTGACAAGGCAGTACTTTCTTATTGAAAATATTAACCATAATTTAAAACATAAATATGAAAAATTTACAAAAACAGGGCATGCATAATTTATACAATTTTGCAATAATTTTCTCGTAAATGCTACACTGAAGCAAAGCCTAAGAAAATAAGTCAAATATAAATTATTTATCATAGAATATCCGAAAAAGAAATATTATCTAACCATAATCTATTTGCCTATTGGGAATGCCTTGTATGAGATGTAGATTGGTTTAGACTTAATACATAACAGCTTTTGCCCAGGGCTCTGCCCGCATGTTTGTCGGTCATCGCAGTAAATTGTTCACTACGTATTATCTAGTATATTAGTGTATAACTGTAAAGTTTCATCTAAATCCGTTTAGTATTAGTTCCGTTCAGTAGTTTTTGCATAAAATAGTAATAAACTTCCATACGCCCAACCTCATAAATATTCGCATTTTTAAAATTAGTAGGATAGAATTTAACAAGTAATTCTAGTAAAGCCTTACAGAGTATGGTTACTTATTGATCCGTGCTCTAAATTAACCACGAATTTTATCTAGTAAGCTGTAAGATAAACAGATGAAGTTATCTTGTAATTAAAAATGGTTATAAATAAAGTATCAGTAACATGCAAGTACCACACTTGAACATAATGCAAAATATTCCTCTCGTATAAATACTCTTTACCTTTTTATGAGAATACTTTTCGATTTGACGAGTTTGACGATAAATGAAACACATCGCGTGTTACCTCAGATATATGACTTATTTAGAAAAGCTACATCAGCATTGTTCAATTTGCATTCATAGTATGTAGCATTCATGAGCATGAATGCTACTACAAACGAAAGTTCGTTTTACTAGTTTTTGTTACATTTTAATAAGATTAAACAATCCGAAACCTATTTTTATTACAATCCAATAAAAATAACGTTATTTTTAATTATGAGATTCTTAAATAAAAGATCTCTACACTCGTGTCTTAAAGTCACTATTAACAGTTTATTTAGAACTGTAGATACGCCCTGCTATCTAAGCCAAGATGCGTTTCGTGTCGTTTCTTTTTCTACAGTCGCTAACGCCTGTATTCTCTTGTATTATTGGCTAATATTTCGTTTTGCCCGTTTCATGACTTAGCGTAGATGATGTCATTCCCATACTGCTATTTTTCTACTAACGTTTACGCTTGTAGTACCTAAGTCAACTTGGCTTAATTTCTGTTATACAAATGCCTTTTTACATACAAAAAATACTTCTATTATTTGGATAAAGGCAACACAGAACTGGTTGTTCTTTGGAGCTTTGGAGAAAGTCCACAATGGACCAATTAATTTGTAGGTGAAGGGGTTTTAAGGTAACAAAAAAAAATAGTAACTAATCAAGAACATCCTATTTATTTTGAATGAAATGATAAAATGTTATGCTCAGTAAAGATCTTCTGAAAATAAACTATAAATATAGGATCAAAATTTGACATTCTATGTCATATAAATACTGATTTTATTTGGTCATATGCTAAAGTAACATAAAGCTTGGGAGCCAGTCGAGCAATATTCTGCCTAACATAATTCTGTTCTAATTATTTTATTGTTCAAATGTTACACGAATCTATTAAACCAATAGTTCAAACTCGTTAAAGCTAGGCCAAGCTATAGCAACATAAATCACCGAATGAGGTGTCATCACTGCAGCAGTATCGCGTGCGAATCGTACATAAAGTATCGTGCAAGAGACCCTCGGCCAAGACGCCGCGGCCCAAGCCGTACCTACACCATTAACTTATTCAACGATACTCAAAACTTATCATCCTTTGTTCAATTATTATACCTGGTACAATCAGTACCAGGAGTAGGGTCTCGCACTATAACATTTGCTGATACATTGCGTGGGGTGAATATTGAGTGTTATTTACTAACGGTAATGAATTATTTTATAGGTCATATTCTTCCGACGACGACACTTAATCATGAACTACATCTATGAAAATTTCCTTTCAAATATGAAACAGAGATAATGTGAACACGAAACTTGTAAATAATAAAATGTTTTCAAACAGTAACAATTTAATTGTCTGCGTAGGCAGGTCTATTTTAGTGGTGGAGTAAATTAATTTTCGCCTTGACATTGGTTAGATGGCCGCCGACACTCCCATCGTACTGTTTTCTTCGTATATTACGAACACACGATGTATGTAGCCTAGGAACTAATATACCTGTGTAAGTAGTTTATTAAGTACCAACTGTGTGGAAAGTAGAAAAGACTGTTGTTACTAATTAGACTCTAGTGCTTTTTACACAAATCACTGGTCCTAGCTAAATATTACCTATACTAAATTTAGAGTAGCGTCTGTAAAAAATCACCAAAACTAATTTTAGATCATTTGACATAGTAATAACTGTTAGCAATGTTCAGAATGATTTTTTGTTCATGATTATAATCTATCTAAGCACATGCAGTGACAACGAATAACATATGACAGCGCAGATACACTGAACTACGAAGTGATGTACTACACGAATAAAACTACTAATCCTGCATCGCGCAATAGAGATTCCCGCGCCGATTAACATACATAGAACATCCTCGGTAGGTATGATCAGCTCGCCTGGTCGGAGGATCCTCCCTTTGTGTTGAAGGGACATTTGACACACGTATAGTAGAAATTTTCTGTCACACAGCCATAATTTTGATAGATTTTCATATTCTTTACGTCATTTAACTGTAGCTACTGCAGAATCCACTAATGAGACACGGATCTTCTTTATTTAAAAGAAAAAGTCAGTTGTTTCCATACCAACACAAACAGACAAATAAACAGTGGCATGTGTGTTGAATAAAAGCCACAATTTCGACTAATGCAACCAATTAATGGAGTGCAACATTTGAACAACGTGGTGTATTTTTTATTAGTCCGATGTTTATTCATCATATTAATCTAGAATTTGAAATGAATTGAAACTTATTAGAAGTAATTTGGATCGAGCGCAAACACACATTTACTAGAGATGGTAGTATTTGTGCAGATGTAATACACGTGTACTTCTTAAGTTAGACAAGGTAATCTATGACATATGCTATACACAAATCGTCGATTTATTTTAAATAAATAGCTGTTTCGCTTACATTATAATAACTTACTTGCTTTATTCTGTATAACTTTAACAATGCTTATGTTTAAAATATTAGTTATTTGATTATCTCAGTCACAATGCGGCACTTTTCTGCCCAGTTCTGTGTTCGGTACCACGATTGAGTAAATTAGAAAGCTAAAAATGCTACCACAAAATTTAATTCAGCCAATGCTTTAGAATCCTTCGTAATGGAACAAGTAATCTAAATTTAAGTAGTAAGTTCGTGATAAAAAATCTTCCTAAATGTTATATGGAGGTTTTCGTTTGTATTTCGTACAGTTATTTAATATATTATTCATTCGATCTTTGAAAATTTTGAATTTAGCAAGCATGAGGCAACATGTAACAATTTCATGTAGGTTCATAACTAACGAAGTACTTAAGAATGGCCTAGTTAAATCAGATCTTTGTTAGTTTAACATGTTCTGGTAAATTGTAGAGAATCTGCGTAACACTCGTTAGTAAAGCTACTTGCGAATTGAAAATGTATATTGTACAGGACTTTTCCCCAATAAGATTGTATTTTAACTTGGACAATTTTAAATAATTCTCTAGCAAATATTATATAAGGACATTTTACAGTATATAAGAACGTTCAACCGTTGGCCCCGGTTGCCATGAACATCTATGGCAATTGTTATTGGGAAGCCAGTGCCCTCTAATATAATAACAAGCAGTTCACTTTTTGGATTCACTTCATCCTCGAGGGTCCAATGCCCGCCGCTTCAGGGAAAAACTGGTATTCAGGTAAAACCAGTTAAACTAGTAGCCGACCCCAATAGTCTTGAGAATAATAAAGACCATGAAAGTGATGTCAATTGCATCATTATTATCAACAGCCTGTAACAGTCTACTCCTTTAGGTACTGTACCACCCTGGTCTGACGAGTCGGTATAGAGTTTGATTTATGGAGGAACGGGTATCATATTCCTCCATTACAAAGGGAGGATCCTTCGACCAGGCGATGTGATCATGCCTGGCGGGCCACTGCCGAACTGGTGATGTTGGGAAGTTGTATATATGTTAATCGGCGCGAGAACTTCTATTGCGCGATGCAGGATTATTGGCTTCTTCGTACACTACGTTACGCCCAGGACAGAATTACTGAACGATCGGCGCTATTAAGAGACCAAATATATTGTACTTTAATCAATATTTACAAGTATTTTTGATGCCAAATTTTCCATACAACTAATTTGGATAATTTAAGGTTCTTATGGTGATTGGCACCATCACTGCCGGATGCCGCCATTCTATATTTATCGTCACGTTGCGTTGTAGAATATATTTAAGCATATTATTATGACATTCATGCTTACAATTTCGACATTTGATATCAGATGCCTGGCAGTTGGTGACGAGGACATTTTATAATTTGTTATTGGCACCATTTCGCAATAGTTCTGAAAATATGTAGACCATGCAGATCATTGTTATATATATTTTATACTCACGTAATTAAATTAAAAACTAAAGATAGTGAAGAATGGTTTGGTCCACTACATTGTAACTGATTGACAAGCAATCCGTACGATTTAGTCCACATGATGTTCTGTGTTCAGAGGTGACAGCCTCTTAATCGGTGATACCGTCAACCATACAATGACGATGTATTTACAAATCGGTCCACTAATAGACATAGGCCTCTCCTTTAAAAAGAGGTATTGGCCTACTATAGAACCAAAAGATGTAAAAGGCGTGGAATAAAAACAACCGAAAATAATATGAAAAATGTTGATAACAATATTAATTGGCATTGGAGAAATAAGACAAGTAATTAATAATAATAACATTTATTCATTTACATTCTCTTTATAAAAAGATAATTGGTACAAGATACAGAACAGGCAATATATGGTACAATATAAAACAGCTTTCTTTGTGAGAGACTGGAGTCTATACTAGGGTACCCTGTGTGGTAGATCTCCATGCCTCATTTTGAACATATAAATTTATACATAAAACATTTTATAATGTCAGCAAAATACATAAAAACGAGGTTAGTATGTACGTTTATCTATCATCAACCCATAATCTCCCACTACTGGGCTCGGGTCTTCTCTCAGGAGAGGGTTTGGGCCATATGTGTCACCACACTGGCCAAGTGCGGGTTAGGGAATAGCAAGAATACGTTGTGGCTACGTATCTTGCCGTTGGATGTTGTTAAACCGCCCGAAGGCCTCCAACTAAGCTTCACGACTGTTATCGTATGATAACAACCGGAGCCGACTGCTTAACGTGACTGTCCATGACTGACTGTTGATGACAATATGAAAGTCTTTATACACTGACAATTAGGTGTCTTAAACATATAATGCCAATGTGTACATATTTTACTTGCACTTATTCATAGCCAGATAGAAATTGATTTATGTCTTAATAGCGTACATTTATCAAACTGCCATTATAGTAAATGGTGCCAAAAACGTTCATTAAGTATATTGATTTATAGGTATTCTTGGATGATTGGCAGATTTTTATCGTTGTACGCTAATTTTATTTTATCATGCGGCGCTATTTCACGCTCAATGTAGTTGTATATTTAGTATTTATTCTATACTTCTCAACTTTGCGTGGAGGTGCAGATAGCTTATTCAATGGAATATTTTCTGAGCATTATAAATTATTTTTTATCTGATAATGTTTGAATGCTTTGTAAATTGCTTTCAGAAAGTATTCATAAAGTATTTAAATACAATTACATTAATGGGGTGCTCACTTGCTCTTACTGTACACATTCCTTTAGTGCAAAGATAGGGTACATAAACCACACCAGAACGCACGCCCGAAGGTATGCTAAGACTTAATCAGTCACCATAGCCGAAATCGGCAGGGGAACATATATAAAATATGTGTCATCTTTTTTCCTTCAAAGTATCAAATATGAGCTAATTATTGAGTAGGTCTGAATTTTCATTATTATTTTTTATTTTATTTTGCTACATAATTAATAAATAATTATTATAAGAAAATATAATCGTGTTGAATAGTTAAGAGTGGTTTCGCACAACGTCCAATTTCTAATCCGTGATAATCGATTGGGAAGGGTAACTGTATTTTTTTATTGTTAATGAAGAATTGTGATATCTGATCGCAAGCAAAAGTCCGATTCTGTTGGTTTTAAAACATCGCTGACCGAAATATGTAAGTATTGAGATCGAATTATAAATTGACTAAATACAGAAACATAAATTAATGGAAACTGAAAAAAAACCAGCATCAGTATTATCTCAGTATCGTATAACTATCTCTCAGACACATGGTGAACAATTGTTTTCTACGATTTTTATGCAGGCAATGCTGGTATTAATATTATAACGATGTATAGCGTTATAATTATATGAATTAGCCTTGCGATTACATTTTGCTCTAAATACTCTATTCCATTTTAACATTAGCAGTGACAGATAAACAATGTTCACTCAACCGTAAGATCATTATAAAGCGCCGGATCAGCGAACGTCGTACGGTCTGTTACCATGGGACAGCGTCAAAATATTCAGAGATCTGCATTGGCCGGTGTTGTTACAGATCGCCCATGCCAGTGCTGGCCAGATGTATGACGTTGATAATATCCGTGTGCCCCGCTGGAACGGCGCCAAAACTACCGAGACGGCATGTCATTGTCAATACTATCCCAGTAGGCCACTGTGATGAAAATTTTTGATACAATATTAACAACGTCGTACTTGATCTAATTTATTACCACTTCCTTAATTGTTTATCAAAATTTTACATATGAATACACAAACACGCGTCATATACGCTTCCCAGATGTTATAACTTTTATTTGGGTAAATCTTTTTGACAATAAACTCATTTTCTGAGAACGTTTTTAGTTTTAGTGTACAAATGAATGTTGACAGTTGACTGCACGGTCGGCCTAGTGGTTTAAATGATCGCCACACCGCTTCCTACTGTGCAAAGTGTTGTGGGTTCAAACCCTACATGGGACAATACTTTGTGTGATCCATAAATTGTTGTTCTAAGTTTGGGTGTACTTTGTGTCCGTTTCATGTATGTTTGTTAAGTCCCCTGTGACACAGGATGTATCTTCCTAATATGGGAGTTGTCTAAAAAAAAGAAAAAAAAAAGAAAAGAAATATTTTAGGGACACGGTTAACAAAACCTTTGCTAGACAATTTGTTACTGCCTTTCTTATCCACCTTTTAATTTCGAGAATTCTACAAGTTACGATTCAATTATTTTGATATGGTTGCCAAGCAATTTATGTTCCCCACAATGCACTCTGGAAATAACAATAGAACCCTTCATTAGGAATAACAGTGTCTCATGGTATTAAAGTACTAGTTAGATATTCAGACTTGTGCAATGTCCATACTAACATTATATACAATTTCAAATCTAACTCTGTCTGTTATGCTTTAAAGGCTCACCGGTGCATCGATTCTAATGATATTTAGTGTAGCGATACTTTGATTCTTGAGAAAGGATATAGGCTACTCTTTAGAGGCCCCGCAGAGTATAAAGTTATTAGTCGGCCGGTTCGATCGTGTTGGCTTTTGGTTCATTTGTCGTCTGATATCAAATCGGTGTAGTGTGCGAGATGTCATACATGTTCATACTGATTTACAGCCCGATTAAACTATAGGCCGATTTAAAGTCAATAGTCTGCTGGGGCTCATACTGTGATAACCACCAATAACACTAAGGGCTGCGGATAAAAGCTTGAAAATGATAATTTATCACTTTAAGGCACTTTGGATATGTATTTTATTTTATGAGTCGACAGCAAGCTGTGAATGATCCTTATAATGAATCCTAACACACTTCCTCTTGCAATGCTCCTGTATTTCATTTAGTTATTTTACATTGAAAGTTTAATTATAGTACCTGTTTTAAATATTCAAAGAGGGCTTACAGACAGACGACATGGTTTTCAACTCTTTTAGATTGGACTTTAGTTTTGCTCTGGGTTTTGCCTTATAAGTAGATATTTTTGTGTTGACTTGAATGATTACCTGAGACAGTTGCGGTATAATTATGCAGGAATGGTGACATTTATTCTCAGCAAAGACCACTGGGTGACCTCGGGAGTCAGTGCCCTACTCCATTTGTAATCAGAGCAAAAAGACATACGGAAACAGTGAGGTGCCCGTCTACTCAACAATACAGTCATTTCGATTGGCTTGGAGCGCCCGGCTTTAACGCGTTCGCGAGGTCGCCCTTTCCACGCCTCAACGATGACCCTACACACTGACATTTATATAAAATATATGTACTTGTTTATACAGAATGTCAAAAAATACTTCATCTGTAGCAAACAAGTTTAATTTATTTGTCTTTGTGTTTAATTTCAGATAAACATGTTCGTCAATCTACTTTGGACAAAATATGGAATAAACATTCGGGAGCTATACAGATGCTACTGTCCTTGTTAGAAGTAAGTACCTACATCATCTTATTACATTTATTATGGTAAGTGATAAAAAGTTTCTATTTTTTTTTTTAATTTCCATTTTTTATGATATAGCGGGCATACGAGCAGACGTATCGCCTGATGGTAAACGATTACCGCCACCCATGGACACCTGCAAGACCAGAGACGTTACAAGTACATTGCCCAAATTATTATATTATAGGTGGTACTGGTCCGGGAACTCGAAAAATACGTTTCTATAAAGAACATGTGAACATCACGAAAGGTGAATGTAGTGGCATCACCTTCCAAGTTATTTATTTTCTTAAATCCAGTTCGATTAGAAACCAGTACTTATTTAATTTTGATTTTCCATTGCAGAACTCCAGGGACTCAGCAACTGCGACCTACATTACAGCAATACTGAGAGAAGCAATATGCTTAAAACAAGGGAAAGGAAAAAAGTGCTCAGGTACTGCATTATTTCAACAAAATATATCTTAACAATCATGTTTCGTAATCTATTTTATATTTATCTCAGCCTACGTCTGGCCTACATGGCCATATTTATATTCAAATATTATCTTGACATCATATTTCATCTTAATCTCAAACAAACTACTTTGCAACTTTTTAAAATTGAAGTATTAAATGAATCAAAAAGTACTAATAATAAAATTGAGACTTTCTGCATTTTATTTTACCTAATTTCGTTTTTAATAAATTAGTTCCAAGTGAACAACCGAGTAACAAGAAGAAAGAAACCAAAAAACCTGGCAAAGAGAATAAAATACCCGCAGTTAAAAAGGGTAGGTCGAATGTGTGCTAAGATTTTACTAAACGGTGTACAAAATTTATTCTGAATTAATATTAACTTTTAAGGTAAAATTACGCACTGCATGCATTAATAAGGCAATTCGTCATATTAAAATCAGAAAGTTTTAAAAAAAAACTCATTTCAAACTGCACTACCGGCTCACAAACATCTCCGCAAATAACCTATTAAATACAAACATTTTCATCTTAAATATAAAGTTAATCGTTATACAGGGTTACTGGTAAAGTCGACCTAGGTCCTCTCTATATAAGGACCCTATAGAAGGACAATCTTTCTTTCCCACCCAACTACTCTTAAGATAGTAACTTTATCTAAATCTTTAATATTGTCATTCTTAGCAAATGGCACCAAGTTATATTTGGTAACTCGCCTATCGCACCGATAATGTAAGTGTATATTATATATGAAACAAATTTTATTTAATGGCTCTGTAAAGTAAATGTATCAACGATCACCAGTAGAAATATTAAGCAATACTGACATTTGGAAGATTGCTTTTAATATCCCTGTCAATTTGCTACTTTTTGGCTGCCCGCTGACATTTAAGAGGAGCTCAGTAATTTGACATTGCACTACTTTACAACCGAGTCTTGTTTCGATTAATATTTTAACTATTGTCAATTCCATTGTTGTTTAGCCGTGTTGCTTGTACTCAATCAAATTAACATAGATATTTCTACACAGATACAGAACATGACTATTATCTGTGTTATATAAATATTGACCTTGTATGATTGCCTCGACCTATTAAATTGTATCATTTTAGTTAAAGTCCGTTGTAAGTTTAAAAGTTTCCACACCTTAAAACTTTAAACGATCAATAGCAAAAAAGATTCTCTTGAGTAAAACTGAAGTGAATAGTTAGAAGAGCCGTGGGAGAGCCACGCTTCGGCATGCATGGGCCGGCTCGACCGGAGTGATACCACGACCTCACAGAAAACTGGTGTGAAACAGCGCTTGCGCTGTGTTTCACCGAGTGAGTGAGGATACCGGAGGCCCATAATCCAACCCTTCCCCTCATCCCCCTCCCCATCCCACGAGGCCGCTAACGCATTTGTGACGCCTCTGGTGTTACGGGTGTCCATGGGCGACGGTAATCGCTTACGATCAGGCGATACGTCTGCTCGTTTGCCCCCTATTCCATAAAAAAAAACTACGGAAAGTAACAAAGCTTACAATTTTTTCATAGCGATCTCGTAATTCTAATGAATTGTACTTACTATTTATTGAAACTTAATCCTAATGAACTAATGAGTTTATGAGTATCCATTGAGGGATCCTAATAAAGTAGTAACTGCATGAAGATTCGCTGGATCCTGGGGGATCAGTCCAAAGATTTCTGATGACCTAGCTCATTAGCGAGGTGATCAGAACTCAAAGAAAAAACAGATAGCTATAGCTATTATTAAACATTCCTATCTATTATTTGGTGATCAAATTGACTTTAAATACCGGTAACCGTCATTAACAGGTGTGCTGTGTAATTATTTACTGATGTATTTCTTTGAAAAAACTTTGGCACGCGTTTACTGCGTCAAGGGCACTGTAGAGCATATAACAGTGAAGATAAAGATGTCAGTTTCCAAAATTCTCACTCGGTGAAAAGTAGCGACGGCATTGCTTATAATGGGTTTTCTAGGATGCGTTATTTGGTTGGTTAACAGATGCACTTGTACAGTACATTCTTTAAGTCTTAAAACCCAGTGTACAGAAAGAAATAATAGATTTCAACATTAAATGTAAATAGTATGAAGTTTTGAAAATATGGCTTAACTAACAATTAATTAATAACTATTTGTGTGAAATACAATTAATCTAATAACAACATCGCTAACAAATTCTCTAAATGTGAGATAAAAATTTGCGTATTTTATTAATATGCTTGTTATTTACTATATATATTTTAAGGACATTATTGAACATACAAAGTTAGATTTTACAGACTTTACTTTTTCTTTCGCTGATAGGTATACCAAATAAAGGCAAAAAATGTAAAACCAATATAAATAAGTAATATATATGAATATTATTTCAGAATAATATCTAGCAGCATATGCTCTTTTTTAGGGTACCACTGCTAAATCCTAGATAATAAGGCAATATTAGAACCTATTCGATTTGGTGGTCTATGGCAACTTCTTAAAATATTCTCTAAAGGACTCTCTAATTTCTGCATTAGGAATATACATACTGTGTCGCGGGGACCTAACAAACATACATGACACGGACACAAAGAACACCCAGACGCAGAACAACAATTTATGGATCATACAGAGTTGTCCCATGTGGGATTTGAACCCACAACACTTGGCGCAGTAGAGTGCGACATGGCGACCGCTTGAACCACTAGGTCAACCGTGGTAATCGACCACAATATGACCACTTCTTATTACTCCTAGTTCCGAATTAAAAAAAAAACCCTTCCTGTTATGCCTACACTTATTCAAAATGTATTTTTTAAATCACTTTATAAACTTGGTCATTTTATGAAATAGTCTGTTATATTTTTGTGCACACTACTTATATTGTTACATGTAGTCATACCGCGAAATATAGAAGTAGTCACATCCGCAAAAAAGTCATCTAAATTATGAGGAATTGTCACAGACCGGTCTTCCGATCCAACCGATAATAGTAACAGTATATTTTACGCAGAAAGGAATATGAAAATTTTCAAAATTGAAATGGACTATTTCAGCGAACAACATCGCGAGGCAGCAATGTTCACAGCACTTCATATCGTTAACCGGCACGGAGGCGGTGATCCGCACGTTGATAACTACGCACGATAAACGGGATGGCAATGTCGGCACCGAGCTGATGATGATGGACCTCGTGTGGATAATCGCCTCGCTCGCGCCGAGAGGTACGAACTTGATGTAACGTACGCGGTTGATTCCAGCTAACAACATGGCACGTCATCTTTGCGCACAAGACTTCATAATGATAAAAGGCACGCAAGTGATCATACGCAGGATCATCTGCACATTTCACGAAAAAAGAGATCGTCAGAGCGGTACAGACATAGTGCTACAAGATTTGCTCTGGATACTAGCACCAATTTGCTCTCGAGGTTATAAATACAAATTTTATCAATAAATCATATTCAACGTATCATTCCTAGGTTCTGAAACAAAGAGAATTCATACCAAATAAATATTTACAGATCCAAAATTTGCTATAAAAGTAAGAATGCTGGGATGCGTAAGGACAATGCATTTAATACTAAAGGGGCACTTTACAGACAACAAAGTAATTTTCCCGTTGCTTGTCATAATGAAACAATTAGCGAAAAACCGTAAGTAAAAATATTTATTTGTGTCATGAGCTCGACGTTCGTCTGTTATTTACAATATCAATGTTCTGATTTCAAAGTATAATCATGATATTTCAGCGGTCACCACTTCAATCTTGATCCGTGATGGTGTGATCTCAACATACGAACGAGTCCTAGTGAGCCTCGGTTTCATACCAACTGCGAGGCTACGGCTATGCCTGGATGCCATCGATTACTTTAGTAAAAATAGTTAAGTGAATTAAGTTTAATGTTTTACAACACATCTAGTTGGCCATTGCAACAATGATAATCACTTTGATTTCATAATCACTTATGTTACCGTTATCTACCGGAATGCACACAAAATATTAACGATATCACACAACAATTTGGTACAGTCAGCATACCACAAAAAACTATGTCACGTGACACATCTACACCCAACCCAGTCTGTAACGACAGTATTCTGAATGTTTATGTTCATGAATTTATGATATGATCTGTTGCATGTTAGTATATCAAGTTTATTGTGTATGTCAGTCGAATCACACGTCCGTAACTCACACAGAGGTGTGCTGCATGCAGATCGTGAAGACAAGCCTCTCTAACGTGCTTCTCAGGGTGTTCGACCGTTGGGATCGCTACGAAGGACGCATGAGACTCAAGATTTGCGCACACATTCTTCAGACTCTACAGCACCTTTGCAATATAAGTACGTATAAATATAACAATGTTAACAAAAAACCTCAACATTATTATTATTGTCTCAAATGTTAGCATGAGGTAAAATAATTTCTGACACGCCTATCCCTGGTTGCAAAATCCAGAGGTTCAACCGTTATTTTATTATTACCGTTAGATTACCGATACTCATTTGTAAGTGGGGTTGGCATCAAAATTTGCTTGGAACAGAGGAAACACAGAGTTAAACTCAAATCCAATAAAGATACCTGATGTCTTATGTTAATTAAAACTAACAAAATTCTTTTTTTAACCCTCCTAAGTTCAATACATAATTGTCGAACAATTAAATGCCTTTTACAAAGATGGCGTACATGCATAGCGTAACATGGCATAATGCAATTATATATCGTCTTTAACTTTTAAAATTTCAGAAGTGGGCCGTCGGGCGCTATGTACAAAGAAACATGTACAGATACTACACAGGTTTTGCTCGCAGTGTCCTGATGAACCAGAGTTCGACGGACTTTTAGCGAGAGTATGTTCTGTTATAACATTATGCTTAAAGCATCAAGCATTACCTGTACCTGCCACTAGTCCTGCTACTTTTAATCTAAATCCCATTCTTAAAGGTAATTGTTTGCTCAATGCTATCAACTTTTTTTTTGAGGAATTCAGATCAATTTGTTACTTACTATACATTTGCTTTCAGGGACAAATGCATCGTGGCCATGTCATGATGACGAAGAAGATGCAGCAAATTCTGACTCGAAGACTGTAAACTCAGACATCGAATTTGATACACCATACGCAGATTTGGAAGGCGTTGAAGAGTTTCCAGAAATAGATTTCGAAGAAACTGAAATAAAATCGGAAAATAAAAGTGAACCAGAAAAAGAATTAGAGAAAGAGTTAATATCTAAGAGTGGTGACAGTTTACAAAGTTCTATGTGGATTAATCCAAATGAGAGAGATTTAGAAGACTTGAAAAAGTAAGATTACAGCAATATCTCATTGAATTAAATAAAAATCAAAAATAATTAAATTAAAAAACCGTCTTAAATACTAGATTTAAGACAGATTTTTAATTTAATTACGACGGCTTGACTCAAAAATATATTTTTCTTTCAGATACTTCATTTTTTTCAAAGAATTCGGGTCATATAATAAACAAATTAGACTTGTACGAAGTCGATCCAACTCTAGGGGTTCAATATTAGAAGACTTCCTAGGATCTCAAAATAGCTCACAGAAAACTGCTTCTTCGTCAATGAACCTATCTCTGAGTGGTTGTTTAGGCACCATAGAAGGTGAAAGTGCAACAAACTATTCCCATGGAGCATCCAGCTATATGCAATTTCAGAAAATTCATGAAAGTTCGTGTGAGTACCAATGGTTTAAATGATGATTACATAGGACACGTACGCTTTTATTAAAAACTGGCTGCGAACCGCGGTGATACCCGTTGTAGTTATTATAAGGTTACAACAATAATCGCAGGAAAAAACGTGGATGCAGCTGGTTTCTAAAATGAATCCAGCTCTTACAGAGATCACCCGGAACAAACAGACAGACAAAAAAGAATTTGATTTTACCGTATTTCTATACCGTACAGTATGTACGGTATGTATGGTAGAAAATCTACGCATTTAGTGAAAAGCTGTAACTTTGAAATTACAAATAAACCCCTCAGTTTTATTTATTTCTATATTTCTCTATAAATATTTCATTTCAGCCATGACATCCAATTCATCACTAAAAATACACAAAGATATCTCGAAATACAGAACATTTGAATCTGTCTACAGTATTATATCATCGAGGGTCAAAAGTGTAATTTCATTTGTAAAAGTAGCCTACCCAGATATGATGGGCGGCCAAAGCTATAACCAGCCTGAACCCCTACATAAAATGGAACGCAGTGCTTGCAGGTAATGTATAACAATATATATAATAATGTAAAACATTCAGGCAACCTTCACACATCACGTCAAATCAACAGCCTTTAACATGCCACTGCTGGAGATCTCTTTCTTCAGACTTCTCCTTGATAAGGTTTTGGCTTAATATTAAACGCTGGCACGCGTTTGCTTAAACGTTTGATTCCTTGAATTTTTTCCTCTTTGCAATGATGTTGTCCAGCGTAACTTGCAACCAAAACACAAGCAACATTTAACACCGTCGGTCCTGCGTCTAATCTCTCCTCGATTGTGTCGACCGTGTGAGACTGAGCTAACAGAGAGTGCACCTGTGTTTACCCTTGTTCGCTATAACATCTCTTGCGTAGTTAACTGATCTCCGTTGAGACTGGCCGCCTGGCCAAAATCGGCTAGCTACATTATCATAAATGTTGATATATTTTTTACATCCTTAATTACCCGACTGCGAAAGGAGGGTTATGTTTTTGAGTGCATGTATGTATGTATCTTTTTTTGGCACGTCTTAGATCTTAAACGGCTTGTCGTACTGTTATGTGAGAGGTGTCAACAGATTCGTCTTAGTTATGAGAGTGACTCTAGGTATATCAAAATTTAAAAAAAACAAAATTAAAAAAATATACGCAGTCGGATATTTAAAAAAAAAGAATTAATGACTTGTTTATCAGGTTTATGATCAGGAAATAGAAATAGCGCAAAGGATCTAATCTAAATAAAAAAACAATTCCAGGATAAAGCTGCTTTCATGCGTGGACAGGGCCATAAATCCAGAGGCATACATGAACGAGACAGTATATGATTTAGACGCGCTGTGCAGTGCCAGCATTAATCCCGATGTCTCCACCGCGCAGAAAAGGTACAAATATTGAAGTTCATATATTTATATTTTAGTAGGAATTAATTAACAGTTGTGGTGCGGATAATCGACATATGGATAACCGATTCAGAGATAAAATATAATTACTAAAAAATTGCGATGGTCTACCTTATATGGTTCAGACTGGTCATCTAATGAATCCGAGAATGTCCTGAATCGTTTTTACGAATCATTTGTTGAACCTGATTCAAATGTCTATATAATATATAAAATTCTCGTGTCGCGTTGTTTGTTATCAAACTCCACGGTTACAGCTGGTTCGATTTTTATAAAAAGTTTTGTGTGCATATCAGGTAGATCTGAGAATCGACCAACATCTGTTTTTCATACCTCTAAGTGATAAATACTAACGTTAAATATATTTTTTATTTTTTTAATAACAATTTTATATATGGCGAAACAACGTTTGCCGGGTTAGCTAGTTATATCAATAAGTTTTAAATCATAATTAAACAGCACGAAAATTATAACACAAATTGCTTTTTGACAATGTCATCTGAAAGCCAATAACTTATTTGGTTTATTTAATTCTTTTTCTATTATTGATATTATTAGAAATTAAAATTTCACCTAGTTTATTTTATAAATTTTGAATTGCGCAATGGTCTACGTAACTATACCGAAGTAATCTTATCACATTTACGTAAACCAATGCGTAAATGACTTATACAGCTTAAAGTGTTTACGCTACCATCAAGGTTTTCATTTGGTCTAGTAACGGCTGGCCCTCTTGTGGAGCGCTTTATTCGGGTCAAACTTTCGTCAATTTTAAATTATGGCAATTTTTTTAAATTAAAATGTCTACAGAACTCAGTGCTTTTAATACATTTTAACATAGTTTCAGCTCAGAAAGTCTGTTCCTAACAAACACCGATGAACAAGAATTAAATAAAGGAAATAATTTTACTTCGAGATTAAGTTTCGAGTCTAGATTCGAATCTGGCAATTTGAGAAAAGTTATTCAGGTAATCTTAATTGACTCCCATATGTAGTTTATTAGTTAGGTGCCTGCCTAATCGCTTATAGTTAATTACCATTAAAGTAAGTGAAACAATTAGGATATTTCATTGTTAATGACTGTAGCTTTCATGAAATTAAATAAGAACTTATATATATCACCATATATACTATATTATTCTATTGTATCTTACTACTATCTCAAACTATCGTATAGTAAATATGTAAAATAGTTATTTGAAATAAACAATAGTCTTAATAATAGCAAACAATATTTTTCCATACTGTGTGCGAGTACAAATCCCAGGTTTTGAAAATGATGATGAACGGATAGCTCAAATTTTTTTGTTGTGCCATTAACTAAAATAGAATACAAAAACAATGAAAAAGTTAATGTATAAAACAATAATTTAAAAGACAGTTCTGCTAATTCTGTTCTCGATATCACTAAACTAAGATGCACTAAAATTTATTGTTGCATGGATAGAAACTCTAATTTCATTTGCTTCAATTGATTTGAGATTTTTTAAATCTCAAATCTTAGCTTTCAGTATGCTTAGTTCAATACCAAATAAAAGTTAATCAGAAACACCTTAGAAGTTGTTTTTGCAAGAAAATGAAGTGCTTGTATATATTCTGTTTTATACATAGCATAAGCTATACGTATCTCGTTAAGATGAATGATTCCAGGTAGGTCCGAGAGAATATGAATTGATCCTGATGCCTGACGTGAACTCGACGAAGCGCCATCAGTGGTTCTACTTTGAAGTCCGTAACATGCAACAGAACCGGCCTTACATATTCAATATCGTCAACTGCGAGAAGTCTGACAGTCAGTTCAATTTCGGCATGAAACCCGTCATGTATTCGGTTAAAGAAGCCATTACGGGAAGACCAGGTAAATTTTCTTGAAACAAATAATTACAATGTAGTTAAACTATCGTTACTGCTGCGTAGTTATCTTAACAGTCATTTTATTAGTCTGGTTGGATGTGGTTTAGCTGCAGCCGTTTAAAGGTATCAAAACAATGATTTGTGATACGAGATATCCTTTATTTTTTAAATAGACTTTATTTTACATAATACCGCTTAATATGTAACTTGGCATGCTGTTCCTACTGTTCACTTTACGGAACGGAATCCCAAAACATCTCATTTGGAACAGAAAAAAAGTAATATGATATAAGTAACTTTACTTTTCTTCATTCTTGAATAAATTTACAATAAAATTGTCATTTGAGAACTACAGTGATCGACGTAACCCACCGAATTAGCAAACTGAAGTGGCAGTGTGCGGGATGCAAATCTGACAACCCTTGAGGTAAACGAGTTCAGGAGTAGAGACTGCGTTTTGGTAAACATGTGTATGTGGTGTAGTAAATTGTCACTCTACCTCGCCCGTGGGCACAGGTGAAGTAGCAATTTACGAAAGATGGCTGGCAGGAGCTGAATGCGAGAAGCCCAAAATCTAGTCAAGTGACATGCAATAGGAAAGGCCTATCTCCAGCAGTGGTCTGTGATAGGCAATTGTTGCGATGTTTCTAAAAAGCTAAATCTTGAAGGTACATAACACTATTACACCCGTTGCAAGTTGCGTCTCATAAATACTTATGAGCGCATATCTAAAGTTGATGAATTTTCTCTTTAAAACAAAAACTAGCTCGATTTGCATTCTAGTATGGAGACATTATGAAAGGAATGTATGACCACTTAGTTAATTGTAAATACTCTGGTAGATGGTTTCCTACATTTACGTTAACATGTTTAACTCCTATTAATTAACGTCTAAGGTACCACATGCCTGAATACAACAATACAATCCGTTATAGTCGTATCGGGATCTAGTAAGAGCTTGATTTAGTTATAATTTTCATTAACATCAACTACAAAGAGTTTTCGCTGAATGTTTACGATCATAAATTTAATAAATAATTTGATAGGTTTTAAAGATGGTATACATTTGAACTCCTGTTCTAACTGTATCGTACAAAGATATCTTGCGATTTAGTCTCCTAGTATTAGCAATCAACTTAAGCTTCATGGATACCACTGTGAACTTACCAGTTCTACATCATTTTCAGTCGGAACTTAACTAACTAGCAGGTGGTACTTGGTGCACTCAATGACTTCTATCATCGAGAAAACTCTATAGTTGTAAATAGTATATTATCTCCGTCAACATCATCAACCTTTAATAGGCGACCGATGGGTATAGGCCTTTCTTTAAAAAGGTGGTATTAATGAGTATTAGATATGCTTCAAGTTTTCCTTCTCTCTGTAATTTAATTATTGGTCAGCTCTTACCACCCACGGGATGAATATTCTCCGTATTTTGAATATTAATATTTTGCCAGGTTGGGTACGGGCGGGAACAGACATATGCTACTACCGCAACAGCTACCACTACGCCAACCAGAAGAATCACAACAAGTGTTACCTGACCGTCACTTTCAACATCGAGTTTCCTCACAACAACGATGTCGTTTACATTGCTTACCATTTTCCCTTCACTTACTCTATGATGATGGTAAGCTACTTGTGTCTATTTCTAGATCTATAAAGAGTATTTTTAGACATAAAAGCAACCCGCAACATCTATACAAATAATTAAAATTGGAGTGTCTTTTTGTAATATTAAAATAACAGCTTTTTATTAAATGCATATATACATGGTACATATACCAAAATTACGTTTTTTACATATTTTGTCTGTCTCTGGCTAAGCTCTGGAACGGCTGGACTGATTTTGACGGGACTTTCACTGGCAGATAGCTAATGATATAAGCAGTAATTTCGGCTGGTTTTTTAAGACTAGCCTTGTTGTACGGCTGGTAGCACCGCGGAGTTCAGCTAATTTTAATATAAATATATTTATTCACAGTAATGTTTAACATCCAATCATAGAAGACTATAAAGTTGTTGAACTTAAACTTGATTTTAATTTTACTATGTTATGCTTGTGTAATTACTTTGTAATTAATATTTCAAAGTAATTACACAAGTGTAACACATTAAAATTAAAATCAAGTTTAAATTCTCAATTCATAGTAAATATATTACTGGTTGAAGATATTGCTTTTATTTGACACATCATATGTTTTTCAAACTAAGAATGGTGTAGTTATTTTAAAATAACTCATTAACTTGTCTTGAAATATAATTTTTGGGTGGTGTTCCAATACAAGCTCAAAAAAGCCTTATAAAATAAAAAGTCGACAAGAAAAAACCCTTTTGGTGTAAACAACCAGATGTTAAGTTCTTAGTAACAACGTAAAGAAATTAAAATTTTGTTGAAACTTTTTACACTTAACTGTTAACTTAATTAGAACCTAAAAGTTGTTGTTTATAACTATAATTTCCTACGAATCCCATAAATACTAATTAGTGTTATTTTGTATTATAAGCTAAAAGTTGTTTAGTATTGTTTAACAGACTCGCATCTGGCAGTGGAGTCAACAATTACCTCCAGGAACGTACCTACGCGCTGAGCCCTTATGCTATTCACTTAACAACAACGAAGTACCGTTGCTCACCATCTCGGCTGAGGACACGCCTACCAATCCCATAGTGGTATGTATGTCTACACTACACACCAACAGGTCAAATAAAATACCGATAAACATGTTTGCTTTTTGCTTCACAATCTCTGTCTTGCACATATAATGATTTCCTAGTTAAGTTCTTCCAATGAAGTACCAGTAAAACATTACAACATTCCTAAAAGTCCTTTGATAAATTTAATTACGATGATGTCTTTGAACTTGAGAAATTCCTTTTTTTAATAAGAATCTTACTGCTAGACTTCGGACTGAACCGTTTATTGAAAAAACTAATTTACCTTATTTTAACAGGCGAACACATGCAGACTTTATAAAAAGCTAAAATGATACTTGAACTACTTTCCCTAAACTACTGACTGATTAAATTATTTCATTCATCACTATTTTGAATATTGGCTATGTAAAATATACTTGTTCCATTATATTAGATGTTTCATTAAGCTGCTCATTTGTTTTGTTCAAGAAAGATTCGTTTAAGCTATGTTCTGACAACGGGCATTGAGAAATTCGTATTGTTAAAGAGTGTGTGTTAGCGTGAATTTAGAATCCAATAGTTTAAGCGCCTGATAATTTAACGTCTTCCCTAATCGATACTAATATGTTTCAATCTTGTCTTATTCTGTTTTCAACTAATTTGGGTAATTTTAGTAGATTCAGTTGTTTGTACATTACGTTGTTATTTATAACAATAATATTGGATGCAGGATCGCGAGATAGTGTTCCTATCGGCACGTGTTCACCCTGGCGAGAGCAACGCGTCTTGGGTAATGGACGGCACACTGGCGTGTCTGCTGGGAAGCTCATGTGCCGCTGCTGCTCTCAGACACAAGTATGTGTTCAAAATTGTACCCATGCTCAATGTGGAGGGGGTCATCAATGGATGGTGAGTTAAATAATGCAAACATATTTATTAAAGTATAAACTTTATTAACTTCGCTACATCACTATTCTTTAAATTCTTGAGTTTCAACTTAATATACTTAACTAGGTACGTCTCGTATATAAACACTATCTTATACCACTATTTCGAATGATATGTCCAAACGATCA
Organism: Hyphantria cunea; assembly: GCA_003709505.1. NCBI lineage: Eukaryota > Metazoa > Arthropoda > Insecta > Lepidoptera > Erebidae > Hyphantria > Hyphantria cunea. The sequence goes on along the minus strand of PKRV01002605.1, from coordinate 1,370,842 downwards.
ATTTTCTTATATTAAGTTAATACAGTTTACGGTTTATCATTAAAAACATCGGAGATCTGACGTTTCTACGTTATTTACCATATAGAGATGTAGGTACCTATACGTGGAATACTCATTTTGTGATATTCGAAATTACGAAGACGGAGGCAAGTCGCACGCTCGCGAGTCGCCAGCACCTTCAAGCCTTAAATCATATTGCCCCTAGTATACCTTCGAAATCCCATAATCATTCATTAATAAGCTTGAATTAATACAATACTAGAAGTCTCATTTACATTAATTACGTGATATAGATATAACAAGGCGTACAGTGCACCCTCAATACGCAAGCGGTTACAATTAAATCTTAAAAATACACATAAATGCCTCAAATTATTGAAATAATACTTTTGGTAGAGTGAATACCTAATTATTTGGAAGATATAGTTTAACCGGCCGGGCGAATGCTAATAAGTAGGGGGAGCCAGCATTCCGCTGGCGTGGACGGAGTGTTCGGTGGCGTCCGGCTCGGCAGTAGAGGGTGCGTCGTCGGCGGACGCGTCGCGCTGCTCGTTGGTCAGGTACGCGGCGGGGTCATCGCCCACCATTCCCTCATCGTCATCGTACGGACCTTGGGTCGCCTGTTCCTTCTGCTCTGGCTCAGAGTCGTGCGTATGTGCGTCGGATGCACGAGAGTAGTGGGAGTCAATTTGCGGCGATGACGATAGCCCTAGCTTCTTGATGTGTGGTGATTGGAGGCCGTCGAGTGAGGTAGGGCGCAGCTTACCGATGAGGTCGTTGAGGGTGAAGTGAGTCGGCAGGTGTTCGGAGCGCGGCGGCGGCGGCGACGACGACGTCAGTGGATGAGCTGTAGTCGTCGTCGTCATGGACAGCGGCTTCCTACAGATTAAACATACCGACCCTCGTGTTAGAGAGCCGCTTATAAAACCCCCACATTGTCCCACCACTTTTATTAAAAGATACCGATCGTGTTAATAAACAATTAAACAAATATATTATTAGTAGTGTTTTAAACATAGTGTTAGGACATTTTAATTATACATAATGTATCACTTGAACGAGAGATACCAAGCAAAGCCCCCTTCACCCACCCACCAAATTATGAAGTCAATTTTGAAACTCTTGTATGAGAACCATAAATAATTGTGAAATTGAGAGTGACATACTGGTCACGATTGCCAAATATATTCTGCTGGGTGTAGGGCTCTTGTTTGGTGGTTGGGTTGGCGCAGAGGCCTTATCCCGCGGGCCAGCACGCTTGAACATTTATTCCTTCCAGTTGTATTTATGTTAGCACACTGACTACTTCTTAAACTATTATCCCAAATGTTATTTCAGTAATTAATAATGTCGTCTTTTGACATGTTGTGTACACATAACAAATCGTAAACTCAAAAACTATGTAAAAAGCCGCTAATTATTTGATAGAGTGAGCGCGCGGCTAGTCGGGGAACGGGCCTCCGGAGACGGCTGGCATCTCACCTGGCATTACCCCTGCGCTGAGGACACGGGGATGGAGCCGTAGTTGTAGTAGTAGCAGCGGGTCTGCTCGCAAATGAAGTCCTTGATCTCTCCGCAATGCTGAGGCTCCCAATGGAAGGTCGGTGCCTTTAGCGAGACACACCCGTTTGTCATCACATGCTCCGTTCTGGAAAACCAACTAGTTCTTTATGCAATATGCATTGTAGAACCGGTACAAGAATTGAAATTACATTGGCTTTTAATGCCAAGCTATTTATAAATAGTTAGCGTTGCCAACAGAGCGCATCGTGGGAAAATGCGTAACCAACAATTTTCAAAAGAATTTTATAACTTGGTTCACGTCAAGAATTTCATGGTTACTGGTGTAAAAAAAGAATAGATAAATGTTAAATATAATTTTGCTATACCCATGTCTGGCGGTACGCTGAGGAGCAGTGCTACCCTGCGGTACGTCGAGCGGGTCCATGCTATCGTCGGCGTGCTGGCTGGGAGCGTCCAATGTTAGACGTCTCATATAGTTAAATGTCGCGTTGAATGGTAGTCCAGTGCTCATCCATAGGTACATGTCCGTGCCCAGATTATTTCCGGAAGTCCAAAAATCGTACTTGTTGTAACCTGGAATTAGTCGATATCATTTGTAAGTTTCTTTGATTCTCTATAATATTTTTTTGTTTGTATGAATGTTTCGAACTATCCAGTTCTCACCTGCATTAGTCAGATACGTAGTTATAGAGTCAGCTTTCTCTTTCGTTTCAAAGGATGCGAGCTGCAAGCCTAATGATCTGTAAACAATCCAATAATTTATTTTTAATACATACCCAAGAAAAAACATTCATGTTACTCAACAATGAAAACTAAGAGGGCCTAAGTCAATACTACATTTTGAATTTAGCCTTACTGTACATCTTTGTACACAAGTGATGAAAATATTTAACTCTATACTGATAGTTCTCTTAAGTGTATGTGTGATCTCTAAACATTTGGTTCTAATAAAGTAAACAACAAAACAGACAGACTTATAAATTGTATACCCGGAAAAAGTATGTGATGTATTAAATTAATAACATCAGAACTAAAATCTGAATTAATGGAAAAATCATAAAACAGAAATGTCCATAATATACAGACAAATCGCACTTACTGTATAAAAACATCTGAATGTTTGAGTACCATGCTTGCCTATTACATATGTACATAATCTGTGATTTTGCAAAAATATTTTCTAAATACAAAGTTTTTCTGTACTCCTCTACGTCTTATCAACCGTGCATATACTTTACGACAGTTGTACAATTAACCAACGTTAGCTATAAACGCCGTTTCGCTAAATAACTATCGTTGTTAATAGTATTCAGCCATTAGCCTGTACTGGGTACAAGTTGCACCGGAGCCTGTTTATCGAGACGCAATTTATTTGCTAAAGACAGCGCGTTCAGCTCGTGGCCTTGCCACCATGAAACCGCATTCCTTCTCCCAAGTTCAGAAAACTCAAAAGGATTTAAATATAAGAACTAGTATAAACAACCACATATTCTTGAAATATCACGTGTTCTTGTAGTATTCATGTTCTTATAGTTATGTTGTTCATGTTCTTATAAGTTGTACCCAAAAAAAAAATAAAAAATGGGTTCATAACTCATTTTTTTCAAGATAGGAACACATTTATAGATCCATCCAACATCCAAATAAATAGAAAAAGGGAGTACACGGTTTTATTTAGTGTTTTGGTATGGATTAAAATAACATCAGAAATAATATCTTAGTTTGATTTAACTGGTACTTGAACGTAAAAGATTCCGTATTAAAATTTGTTATAATGTAATTTTTTTATTGAAGAATTTAGAGCCTGTCCTTTTAGAATAGTTTAGGTGCTGTGCAAACGTGTCGCCCGTTGCTACTACTGGTCACTGGTAACCGTAGTTGCTGTTTGGTGGCGGCAATCGGACACAGTCACCGGTCACTACTTTTGGCCATAATTCGTTGCTTGTTTTCCGTCAGTCTCGCAATGAACGTCGTGGATGGCTTATGTCGCATACATAAGATGGACACCAAAGGCAACTATCCTTATCAGCTCAGTACAATTGTAAAGAAATTTGTCAATGTTGCCTGTGTCTTCAACTGGCGACTTTAAGTTTACAGTTACCTCCACTGAACACTTTTTGATTGTCATGGGTATGTGTTAAGTGGAAGCAACTGGACACAAAAAATATTTGTTGTATCCAGTTGCTTCCACTGAACACATACTCATACGCAGGGAGTCGATTATTTCATACTATTTCTATAGAAATAAAATATTCATCGGTAGCTTGTACTCAGATGCAAACGTGGACACTTTTGTGTCCTGTGTCAGACACAGGACACAAAAGTGTCCACGTTTACGCCCTGCTTTAGGGAAAGAAACAACGATACCGTGAAAAAATAGCTTGGATAACCAAATATATATTATTTAATTAATGGAATCGCTTTGTAGAGATCTCTGAATAAGATTCAACTGCATTACCGGGAAGACCGATGCTGCTCAGTATTTTTAAGATTCCGTACCTCGTAAAGAAAAAAACGGAACCCTTATAAGATCATATTGTTGTCCGTCTGTCTGTCTATCTAGCTGTCTGTTAAGACTCTTTAAGTTAGATCGATTTATAGCCCCATAAACCTCCTGCATACTATGAAAATCATTGGAGCCGTTTCGAGATTCAGATTATATCTATACAAGAATTGCTCATTTAAGGGTATTAGATAGATATCTTCTTGTTTATTACTACAACTTAAATGGTTCTAAAATCGGTAACGATTGGGTAGTTCGCGCCAAATCAGTAGTTACTGTTAGTTTCCTTTTGCTGTCGCGATCGAAGCAAACCGTAACACGACACGGCAGTTTATAAATTATCCACGGGTCCAATGTTATAGCGACCAGCTACCGCGACGCTTGAACATAAACTTATCGTCACGCAGCACCTGCTTTTGCATTTCATCTCGTCATACTTGTCACGACTACAATTCGAGTCATATTTTACCACAATTGTACCTCGACCTTAATCGAGTGTTTAGTTCCAAGATCACCCACACTCCACATTTACTCAATGATATGGATATTGCATGGCTTTTTATCACTACAAGCATTTGAAACCGTAAATAGGTCGTGACTTCGACTTGGTGGAAGGACATCGTGACTGAGCCATGAGGCTACTGACCTTTCACAGCAATTTAAACTTGTACGTGGGTTGGATCTAGATTGTGAAATACGGCACCTTACCATCACTTTACTATGGCGCTCATTGTACAGTTCCATTTTTGAACATGCGAATGATTTCTTCAATATGATATCATTATGGCTTGAAATTAACTAGATAACTCGTAATTTAATTTACTTTGAATTTCCAAATTAACTATTGATGAAATATTTTAACGTGATCGAAGCCGAAAAAACTGTTTCAAAAATGTAATACGTGTATAGAAATTAGTATAATTTGTGAAAGTATAGTTTCGATAAAAAAAATAAAAAGACTTTATTAAAAGAATCACGGAAGCTGTTCGCGACGGTACCGGTATTGTTTGCAACTTTTCTCTGAATCTTGTAACGGTAATGTAAATGACCCTGCACTTCCTTGTGCAAAGCTTCGGAGCACACCCAAGCGCTAGAGCCGCTTATTAACGCGAGCCTAACTCTGACTATGTTACAACTCGGAACAGAACACGACACACGAGATAAGAACATACGAAGTCACGATCACAGAATATTTATTTCATGAGAAACTGTTTGTGAGAAGAAACTCTGTACATTTTCATTAAACCAAATAATGTTATAGACTAGGCTTTGGAATTTCACTTGTTAACAAAGCTACAATACAAATATTATTTCATAGCAAGCAATTTATCTGATATCCGACACATGTATGTGTCTATTTAGGAGTCGGAAACAAAAACCTGTAGTTATTTGGCAAATAAATTTAATAATATCAGAGTTATCAGCTTGTGGTGACACTGGCCATAGCATATTATTATCTAGAGACTTTAGGATTATAATAAGTTCCTATTATAGAAATTGCAATAATAACCATTTCTAAGATTCTAATATTCTGAATAAAAAATGTATTTAAGAAAGCACAAATGGTGCCTATAACTATAAATTACAAAATTATAAATAGAAAACTTTAAAAGAAAATTATTTAAGGAAAGACATGAAGAACTTAGGCTTTTTGTCACGTATTTTGGACAATTAGCTTTAAGAAAGCCTTGCAAGTTGGAAACTAGGGAAACAGCCGCTTTTGATATTACATCATACATATGAGGAGTACCTAAGTAATTTTATCGACCATACTTACCGGAACGCCACATTATTGAATTTCCCTGCTGGTGGCTTAGATCCAATCTGGACTCACTGTCATTGTTTTAAAAAATAGATATTTAAGAAGCGTAATGATCACATTAAATGTTATGTGTATAGAATTGTATTGTGGTTATAACATGGCTCTAGCTATTTATTAGTTGTTGTAGTTACGGAGACTAGTTTAGTTATAAAAGGCCGAAGGATGTCGTAAGTATTAATACGTAAACTTGTGCAACTCTTCAGTCTTTTGCTTCAAACACATTTTCTCACTTCTTTTAAACACATTATAAAAAAATTCAAATGTTTTCAGTATGTATTAATTAAAATATATGCATATGTTTCTTACCTGCAGTACTGATATGCAAGGAAATAATTGAGTTCCGGACTGTAGGGGTTCATTCTTGATATGAAATATTGGACGCCATCTAATTGTATAGTCGTTATCCTTTGTGCTGAAACAATCAAGGAAATGCAGATTAATATTAATGTACAATAAGTTGAAAGGTCTTTAGAAATCGTGGCTATTGTGGTAAAACTGCCATAAACAACGTAGGTTTTGTAAAATATAAAATAAATCCAAATATATAGGCTTTCTTTGTATCATCGCTTTTTAATATGCCCTGATTTAAGCAACCCTGTGCAACCCGCCTCGGATTCTTTACGGAAAATATAAAATAATATGGCCTTTGTTATTCTGAGAAGATGTGCTACTCAATTTTTTCTGCCGTCTTCAACAAATATCGCTCTATTTTAACCAATATACTCAAAAACTAAACACATTATATACGAAAACCTTCCTCAAAAATCACTCTATCTATTGGTAAAACCACATAAAAATCCGTGCAGTAGCTTTTGAGTTAGAACAGACAGACGTGGCGGAGGACTTACTTTCAAAATATGTGGTGATTTTAATCAGTCAACTCCGTATGAGTTTTTCTCATAAGTGAACTTATTTCGAAGAATCCGTTCCAAGCAAGGCTGATTTTTTTTATCTGGTTTTTGTGCTCCAGTTGTTTGTTGATTTATGTAAAGATTTGCTTGACTTGAACATAAGTACTTGCTTACGTTTAAACTTAATCTAGTTATCTTATCATACAATTTTAAGATGGAAAACTTGAGAATCTTATCAAATATCAAGTTCACGTTGCCAATAAAACAAAAATTCGGCTCTCAGTATTGCATAAAATAATCTCAAACCATTTTATTGTAGAGTTATATGCATATCCCGAACAGAAGATAACACACAATGATTCTTGCACGGCAATGAATTTGACCTAGATAATGACGCCGCTCCTCAACGTTTGAATTCATTCATCGCGTTCAAAGCGAGTGTTACGAGTACGACGCCTCTTCACTCATCATTTCTGTTCCCTTGTGATTTACAACATATGTCACATAACATTGGCGGCCATTTATATTGCCATTCAAACAGCGTAATAATTCCAGATCATAGCTGTACATAGCGAGTGTTTTATGGATAACATTATGAAATGTTGTTCATAATTTCTTCTATTACAAGTCAAAAATGTATTCCCACACTTTTCGTGACTGTTTAATATGTCAGGCGCGGCGCCTAAAGTTCATTGTTATGAAGTTTGCAATTTTGCACGTCATTATTCATACTACGATTGCAGTAAAATGCAAGAACGTGCATCACATATAAAACAAATTGCGGTCGACCTCACGCTGCGATGTACGACGATAATTTATAATAAATGTCCACATCGCTGTGGTTGACCGCAACGTTTTTATTACCACCTATTTAGTTAAGTATTCAACGGTGCTTTCTTTCGTATGTCATGTCCTAATTAAATTGAAAACAAAACAGTAATATAAATAGTAAGAAACAAATCAACTAGTTGGTCACTATTAGCAGTGATGATTTTACAAAAACGGCAATCCTTAGCTGACGGTCAACGCACCTTGGTAATAGCTCAGAACTGCAGTGTCATCCACTTTAAGAAGCTTCGACGCGAATCTCAAGCTCAGTCGAGCACGAAACGCTTCGGACTACATCTTTACAACCACGATCATTATTATACAAGACCACGACGACGTTCGTACGAATAAAACCAAGATTTTGTTTTCTCAAGAAAGTATGCACATTCCGTGTCTCTGTGTACAATAAGAGTGCTTTGCAGTGTCTCACAATAGATCTACATAAAATATGTAACGAATATCGCTTTCGTAGTCGTCATGTTTATAAATTCATGAAATACATCTAAGTATACGTAGATCATGCCTATCGAGAAAGTGATCAAGAAGTTGATCAGTCATTTAATTAAATGTGCGCCGTAGGCTTGAATGGATAAAGGCTCATAATACAAACTTGGCAGCAGACCACCATTTCTTGTTCGGGTGTAACTAATTTTTCAACAAAACTGATTTTTAGTTATGTATTTTGAAAACATTCCTGCATCGTTGGAATTAATCCTTAAGGCGTTAAAACTATTCAATGTTCATCAGTTTAGTTTATGTGTATTATCATTTAATTATAATGTATTACGCTGTTAAGGAAGAGATATAAGCGATCCTGAGAGTTACATACTAGTTGTATTGATAACCCATTATCTGGCCCAAGACTGATGTGAGCCTATTCAGTCGTTCTCACGAACACTTATTAAGATAGAATCGAATTTATTCCCAGGTTGCATGCTACATTAGAAGCTGCCCTTAATAAATACCCTGATACTTGGCGTGTTCTAAGCTAATGAAGCAATATCCGCATGAACGATGCCAATCATTTTATGATAACGACACCTATAATCACACACTACTGTGTATGATTATACTGTGTCATATGTACATCAACTTTATAGCTAGAAATTTTTATTCATCCCTATACTTCAATAATAAAAGTTTTACGAACTTTAGAAAGTTCCACTCACACTTGGCTTTATTTCTTTCTCAAGAAGGATTCAAACATAAAATTTTGACATGACCAACATATTCTAAGGAAATTCAAAATCTAAGGCACAAACATATTTAATGTGTTCTGAATTTAGAAAATCAATGATATACTGTTGAACAGTTTGTAAGAAACTCGAGTTCCAAAGCTCAGCCTCAGTTGGTTATTAAGGGCCCGAACCTGCGTTTGGAATCCATGCATAATGTATTCCCATACATAAGCGACCGACATGTACGTACCATTTATTTGCTCACTCTTATTGTACTATTTTTAAGATTTTCTTTATGGATAATATAAACTGTACTCTGATCAGGAACTTAACTATAGAGACGTATAATATTGCTATTCTTATCACGACCTTCCTTCGAAACCCTATTTCAATCCATAAACTAGTCATAAAAGAAATTCTTTTCTTCCTTGTATGGTAAATATAATTATTGGTTCCCACGTGCATGATTTATAAACGCGAATAGAATTTGAGTTTGTTGATTGCAATCGAGTATAAAGGCACACCATGAACTCCCAATGTTTCCGCTTATGGTTGCATTAACGAACCTATTCAAATCAAATAATCACAGCAGTATGTGATTACAAAGCTGTGTATATACAATATGTAGTTGAAGCTTGTGGTAAAGAACGTTAGAAAGTGGTGGCTGACAGCGAGACGAGTATACTAGCAACAATGAGCATCGGGGAGGCGAGTCACGTGTCATGAGTCAGGCGCGCGCGCCGCATACTGATGAACGACATCGGCACTCCTGTCCCGTCCGCCTGCACTCGTCATCGGAACCAGCAAGACGTGAATGGTATCCACATAGATTGCAGCGGTAGCCTCATAGGTTCAACTCATTTGATCAGCCGTAAAACACTTTTGGCTAGAGATATGTTATTTTCTTGGTTTCTGCTATTAGATATTATTGTGTTAAATTTACACACCCTAAGTTTAACAAGGGTGAGGGTACACTCGATTATCATTGGTGGCGCCGTCGGGTGGATATCCGGCGCGCTCATCCACCGGACACTAACGGGCCGCTGTCCAAAATCTTGAGGCAAATGTCATGCCTGCGGGACGCACTGCACACTCGTAAACAGACATCGCGATTTTAACTTGCCGACTTTTTACTGATCGCGAAACCTGATAGCTATTTTTAGCAGCACAATTTAAACATTTGTAATCAGATGATTCCAACTTGTGGCTATTTAAGGAAACAAAAAGCGGTGATGAAAAGGTACCTATTTGAAAATTCTATGATGTCTTTTTCATTTTACGTTTCCGTGTTTCTTGATATAGAGATTGATATTTCCGATGTGTTCGTTGTACACGTTTTTTACAATACAAGCTTGCTTCGTAACATATCAAACATCAAAAGTTATATCCGTAGCGTTTGGAGAAACCGTCATAACTCATTGCAGATATGGATGTGTGTGTTTTATAGTATTATTGCACAACAATTCCAAATTATATAAAGTAAAATACAAGTAATAAAATTATTTTTTTCGATTTTGCACCATCTATCAATATCTAGTTTTAATCTGAAATACTGCACATTTTACTAAGCAGTTTCTTAAGCAGTCACGCACTCGGCAATCGGCAAATACATATTAGTTACCTATTAGGAGCTCCTGTGTTTACCTCCTTAAGTATACTTCCGATATAGTTACATATCCTTTCATAAATAATTCTGTAGATTTCGCATCAACATTGCGAATCTTACTAATCGATTAATGATCTCACCACCGATGTTGAACAGGCAGGAACAACAATTTAGGTATTTCAAAATTACACAATCACACCTCTCCGTTGCTTGTTTCCGACACAATTACGTGCCCGCTGTTAATAAATTCTGTGGATGTCGCACTAACATCAATCAACAGACACAATCGGATAGTCGGAAGTTGGTAGATGTAAGCTATCGCTTTTGCATACAGAACATGACTCTGAGCACATTACTAGTATCTGCCCACGATCCTTAGCGGCGATGTCTCATTAAAATTCGTTTATAACCAATCTGGTCGAGGAATCTTACGTTCATAGCTTCTCATATTATAATAATAACTTCCTTCCATTCAACGGTAAGTCGTGTTACGTTAGTATAAAAAGTAATTAGTGATAATGTTTTATTGCTTGAAATATTGTAAATAGGAACTGATTAGCGGATGCTCATATTTCAATATGCAAAGGAAATATTAACTAAAGTAGGTATATGAATTTACTTATATACATAAGTAAATTCATATTCTTCTCTTCAATAACATACTACTCACATCTTGCGAATATTGCAAATCTTCCATAGAATAAGACTTGAAGTTGAAGTTATGTCGAATGCAGACCCAGAAGTATACTTTTTATTAATATAAAAAATATAATTTTAAGCCAGTAATATATTACCATTGAAAATAGTTATAAAACGATTGCATTTCTAAACGTTTTTCTAGAGTTGAACATTCCACAATCTACTGCCATATCATATAATTATAACTACAGGTTATAAATTATGAAAATTTATTCCGTAATAACTACGAGAAATTACTCATCCTAATCAAATTACGTTTTTGTCTAATTGCTAGGAGTTAGCAGTATATTAATAAAAACTTACATATTTCTGTATAGGTAGGGAGTTTCTTTTAGCGGAATTCTTCATTTTTACACCCATTCTGACAGTACAATTGTTATACTGTCAAGAATGGGTAGTATAATAATTATATACATTCATAGAGAAGAGTAAAGGTCAAATACTTACCATTTACTTTCAGTCATGAACGTGAACCCTATATAATTAAGATCTTTATGTAAATTCTTACATTTTGAGACAGGCTATTATTATTAAAATGGTTATTAAATAAAGGTATTTCACTATTTGATGTGCTAATTAGATTAAAAGACGTGTCAAGGATTAGTTTTATTTTAGCACACATATTTGTTTAGCACATGTTGTTAAAATTTCTTATTTCTTTGTATATTATTTTTGCAAAGTCAAAATTCGTGTAAAATCATATAACAGGTCTGTTATATGATTCTTAGAACTTATGTTCAGCTAAATAATGTTTAAACATATTAAAAACATCTTATCTACGTTTATTTTTTTATTTGGCTGAATGAAGAAGAATGGTCATAAAACATATTAAAAATGAACGAAACTAATAATCAAGTGTTTAAAAATACATTAAATAATAATCGAGTTTAATCCTGGAAATCGCACAAGGTGTATGAAATTTATACATTTATATCTGCCTGGAAAAAAATTCGTGATCGGTGCATCATGCTTCATGATTCTTACATCAATATATTAACAGGTGAAGCAAAAGCTTTGTATTCCTTTTTACGAAAATTATACGAACGGAGAAGCATTAAACTACAAGCCACAATTAAAGTTTATATGGATAAGAAGTACAGAAAGTTAAAAGAAAAATCGAAGTACAGAAAACCGCATTTTTCAAATTCGTATTTACTTAAATGACTGCAATTGTATTGTGCAACCACAATTGCAGTCATTTAACAAAAATATTTCTAGCAAACTTTTAGACCGAATTAGAAATTTTAAGACGTTAGCTGATCTGTGTTCCATCCATGTTCAAATTATGAAAAAAAAATCCTAAAAATCTCTAAAAAAATAAGCTTTTTGAAGAAAGGAGTAACTATCATACCTTTTCTAACATAACCAAGCCCTTCGCGAAGTATGAGTTGGCGAATAAACATTGTATTTGTTGAGTATCTAAAAATACTCAATTGCTGATCATGAGAGGAAGTCTGCATAAGCCTTCATCATTATTCTAACGGACGACGCACAAGCCCCACGGGATATAATCATATTTTAGCTTTTATGGCAACATTATAGACTGAATTAATGAATCACGCCGGTAAAAACGTCTTGCATACTCGTTATTGGTGTAGAGTACAAAGTAGATGGTTTATGATTCAAAATGATAAGCCTTTGTCGGTATGTTAAGAATACTAGAAAATACGACTATTTATTCAGTTAAGAATCAACAGTAATATGAATGAAACGAATTTGAAACAAATAACTAAAGTTCTTTAATTTCTTCACATAACACAAACTCGCCATTTTAAAAGAGAGAGTTAGAATATCATGTCTCTTATCTCATTCTCATTTTAATAAATCTCAATTTTAATACTTTTGATTGAAAATTCATTGTTGTAATAATGTATATCTTATCATAATAACAATATAATAGTAAATATTGCATTATTGATTGCAATCAAGTTAAATACTCCCCAGAATATTTTAACTTTGAAGATGTAATTTTCTTATCTCTTTACCTTCCGTACACCATGTACGGAAGATAAAGAGATAAGAAAATTGCAAGTACAGACAAATGTAAAGGGATGTACATAAAGGGAGGCGCTCATAGTTCAATTGCACTCGGTGATTAGAAACAATCACCGAAAGTAAGCAACGACGGCGCGGTCAGTACCTGGATAGGCGATCGCTAGCGGTACGATACTATGAGCATCTCCGTGATTCGGAGGTCACGTTAAGCAGTTGATCCCGGTTGTTATCGTAGGATAAAAGTCAAAAGCTTAGTTGGAGGCCTTTAGGCGGCCTAAACACAACCAACGCCAATATGACTTAGCCACAACGTGGTCTTGCCAGTCCCTATGGCCTAAACCCTCTTCTGAGAGGAGACCTGAGCCCAGCAGTGGGACATTATGAGTTGTTGATGATGATGTAGTTTTAGCCACAAAAATATTCAAAATAACAAATACAAAATAGAGAAAACCGAACAAATATAATATCCTGACTTAAGCCCGATTTACATGTCTGAAGTGCATTTTAGGAGTAGAGAGAGATAAAAACAACTTCAAAAAATCTTAATTTTAGTTACTGTATTTAGTTTCCGTTCCTTTTCACTTATAATACCGCTACTTAAATGGTTCGCAACAGATGTGAACATATACGCAGATATTATATTTATATTTTTTTCTACAGATACAGTTTTTTGAAAGTATGTCTAGCAATTTACTATTAAATGTAGAAAGACCCGAAAGCGGTGAACCCGATCAGGGTAGGGCTACGTGTATCACTCAAAACATTTGAGTGCTTTTCTGACATTTCTTTCATAATTTATAATAGTAAAAAAACGGATATACAAGATAATGTATCTTTTTTCGTGTGAAATGTACACAAACATCGTAAAGTATCATATTTCGGGTAAAAGAGGAAATATTCGGGTAGAATCATAAAGAGATTTAAGTACTACAATAGCTATCATCTCCGAAAAGAATCAGGTACTCGGCCCTACGTTCCGAGCATAATAAAATATCATATTTCGTCTTTTTATGACGTCATAAAGTATTATTTTGTTAATACTTATTTAGTAGACGTACCCGTTCTTATTTATCTAAAGAACTAATACGAAGTTAGAATTTGGATTTGTAAAAACTCTGCTGGTAAAACGATTTAATTCTTTGAAAGGACAATGCAAGGTGTTTTTTATAACACCCGTTTCGTTTAATTAAATATAATGTATGGCATGACCTCATAAAATTATTGTGAGACAAAACGAAAAAAACATCGTTTATTGGAAGATCATTTATCTAGAAACTTTGCCAGCGTATCAGTTGGTTTCGTAAAAAAAATCCAAAATAAATTTCGCATGGATGTTATGATAAATTAATTTAGTTAAATATTGATTAAATGGTATGTAATCGTGCAACCGCAAACCGTTGGCGCCGCCCGCCGACGACGGCTCTTGACGGGTGCGCTCAAACTTGTGCCTGCGCGCAATGCAAAGCATTACATAACGCGAACCAGTTGGAGGATCGTGCGCAACCACCCGGCTGCTCACGTTCTGTGCATACGATATATGTATTTCACGGCCGCGCCAAGTTCAATGTTAAAAGCCTATCAGATACAGTATTCTCCCGTGCCGATCGTGTACATCGCGCCCGAGATGGTGTAATACTAAAACAGTCATTGAACCTGTGCAAGTAAATTGGTTCACGTCAATTGCCCAAATTCGTTATTATCAAATTTTCTCGAAATGTTTGGAACACATGAAACCGCAGAACGTTCGACAAATTACCTATTAAAAATTAATGTATTGTAAAAAATACAATTTAGTATCTATCAAAATTTTTTGATTGGCGGTGTCCGTGGGAACATCAATCCGGTGGTTCGTGGTTGGATAACGATCGAGAGACAAAAAAGGGACCGATGTAATGGCGAAGGAACGATGCGCGGATCCCAAGGTCGGCGCGCAACTCCGCTCTCGCGCCCGCTACGGAATGCACCGGACTATTTTTAGTAATCAAACCCGATACCAACCCGGCCCTGGTCCATACCATCGAGACAAACAAATATCCATGATCGTCGGTGATCCCACTGAAATTGTATTGCTAACGAACTCGTATCGCCGACTAATTACAATAAAACATACTGCGAAAGCAAAACATTTGACGGCAACGAATAATATTGATTGTTTTTATGAAGTGGTGACTAAACCAGTTTTTTTTCTGTGAGTAAGCAAAGCTCACGTCCGATAAGTAAATTGATACAATCAAGCCACCTGGAGCTCTGGCACATTACTTTGAATTATAGCGATGAAAAAATGTTAAAAGAAGATGATCACATAAAAAATATCTGTGAGCTTTCGGCATCCATCCATTGAAGATTAACTTCATTTAATATTCTTAATATCATACCCGAGTTAGATACGGTCTAGTTAGAATTTTGTATAAATCTAATTTATTGACGCCATTGATACTGATTTGTTTTTTTTTTTAGTTCAGGACGGTTTATTCCCCAAATTCCCAAACATTCATGCGGAAAATATGATTATTTTAATAATTATTACAATAACCATATTCTCAGCATGAATGTTTAGGAATTTAATCTTCTTTTGTTTATAAACATATGATGACTATATTTATCCAAGACATTGTGTAAAATAGCTGATGCCAACAGTAGAAGACTTCAATATACTAAACAATAAAATAAACCAGCGTTATAAAACAGTTATAAATCAGTCTTGAGACCAGCAACCCAAATAGGAATTCATTGTCTTCAATCACAACAAAAATCTTTGAGAAATTACTATTTACTTATGTTATTCAAATATTTGTGACTACTCTATATTTGACGTGCGATATAAGCTAATTTATGTTACGATATAAGATAAAGTAAATTCTACGAAATTTGCGGCTATCTGTGTATAATCTGGAGTCGTTTACGGTACCGGTGCAAAAGCTACAAGTATGGTGAGAGAGGGTGGTTCTCCGCACACCATAATATTATTCCATGGAATTGCAGCGCTAGGTGTCCTGGCCACGCGGCGACTAGTCAAGGGGCGATGAACCCCTGCAGCTGTCGCTCCCTCCGCATCCCCGCACTATTTTTTCTCAACACCGACTTCCGTCGAAGTGTTTTTGTCGACCTGTCGATAACCTGTCTGATAGCTACTACGGACACGCCTCATTAGCGGAATCACTCCTTACAGTATTGATGTCTTGAAATTGTCAGCTTTTCTCGCTGAGTGCTCCCGCGCAGTGACATCCTCGATGAGGTAATTGCCTACATTCCGGTAAATGTTTACTTACGTTCACGCGTGTCACTGACTCACAATGAGAAATTCTTCTGCGAATGACCAAGTACTAATTCGAAAAATTACGGATCCGTTGATTTGAGATATTTTTACAGATTCTTAAATTTTTAACAAATTGTGAAACCATTCTCAAATTGTTAAAAAGCTCTAATTGTTGGTATATATATCTGAATTTGTACTTATACCTTTGTACAACAATAAAGTGAAAAAGAGTATCTGGTAGTGCATTGTCGCGTTGTTCTGTCGCATAGTTGCGTACGCGCTGCTCGAGTCGCGCACTTGAGTCAACACGCGAAACGTACCGATCACCGCGTACACCAACTTTATAGTTCACCTCAGTGTCGTAAGCTTTGTTGATATTACTTACCTGTTACGACAGATTATACAAATTTTATTGCGTGTATCAAACTGTGTTATACGTACGTTGTACAAATATTTTATTCTTTATGTACAAGCTTTTGCTCACGGCCGCGTGTATCTCTGTTATCTCGGTAAAAAGTAGCCTATGTCCTTCCTCATGAATCAACATATCTCCATCCAAAATTTCATTGAAATCGGTGTAACGGTTTAGCTTTGACAGTGTGACAGACAGACAGACAGAGTTACTTTCGCATTTATAACAGTATGGATTTATGTTATTACAACAATTGAGAATTCATGACTGTCCATCATCAAAACTAACGAAACTTCTTTAGTATAATTATACCAAATCAGTTTTACAGGCCCCTTTTAAAACTTTTATGAATGCAATATTATAAGTTTTATGTAATATGAAAAATAATGATAGGTACCTGCATATATTGTACTCTAATGAAAGACTAACAATGAAGGTCGAAGACCCGTAGGTCACAGCAACCACCTTACTGCCTCCACCATTGCGACCCATTGTGGTTCTTACATAAGTTATAACTACTTTTTGTAATGCTAAACTTATGTAGGTGCATGAGTTTATACTATATCCTCTTTTGTAGTTTGGCGCTGGAATGTGCTGTGTTTATTTAAGTTTTAATTTTAATGCTTTTCCTATGAGTCCTTTTTGAACCTATTAGATAAGTACAGAAACTTAAAATTTAAATAATAAATGACAGATAGTTACTGAAAACTATCCCTGTTTTAAAGTATCCAACTTCATACATGACATGGATTAGCAAACAAATTACTCAATTGAACATATATACTTAAATAATTTTTGAGACATTACGGCTAAAGACCAGATTTTACAGTCAGTATCATATTTTCCCTAAAAGTGGTTAGTCCAAAAAATATTAAATACTTTTATTAAACCAATATTATCTGAATCGTTTAATAGTGCGAAAAAATATGTTGACGTACCTGCTGCGGGACCAAGAGTTGCTGCAAATAGCAAAAAGCAGGTGGCCAAAACGATCTGCATGTTGAGGAGTCGAGTGTTTTCTGCGGGTGCGGATAAATATGCAAGCACACACAGGAGTGCGCACTATCGACACGGGACACTCGGGTACACTGAACGCGCGCTGCCCGGGACCCCCCTTATAACAGAGACACGTCCCGCGCGCACCACCACACGGGACCGCTATTGCGACCGCAGCCCGCAACCTCTTGTACAATTCTCTATTCCGTTGGATACTCACGATTAGGAAGGTACCAAAGCAGCAATGTAAATGCCCCATTTATCCCATCCATACGGACGTAGTGTGGAGATGTCAGGCACGGACGTCCGGCGGCGGGCGGACGCTCGGCTCGGCGGCGCCCGCGCGCCTCGACACGGGAGTTATCTCGGCAAATCGTACCGCACAATAGTTCGCTCTCAATTTGTTCTTGTTGCGGTCGACGCAAATTCTTCGCTTGTCCAAAGGGTTGTCGGTGTTGTAGTGGTTTTTTTTACAAATTATGCCGCGCGTTTTTGTAAAACGTTTTATTCGGAAAGAAATTATGTAAACCAGCTAATTAAATAAATGAAATTTAGAAATCGAAAAGATTCCTTTCCAGGTTGCTACGAAGAACGTAATGTATTAGAAATTATTCTTACAATTCTCTCGACTTCCACAGATATATATTAATATTGCACGTAATTAACCTTGTGACAAATATACAAACTCTAACCAAGTTCAATATTAAAACCTTGCTGAAATAAAAGCAAATGGGGCAGTATATAAGCGGTCAAAAGCAGCCGCTAGTGCTTCACCATTTTAAACATGTTGCTTTGAAAGCCACGTTAATTGGTGAGACGCTATTTGCTTTGCACGCCATGCAGCACAACAACTTTGACATGCGCATACAAACGCTATGTGTGCACTATAATCGTATATTTTTACGTACCTTCTATCTGCACACCGATTGTAAAAAAACTAAGAGCATAGAGATACGCGCATATTTTTTAAATGTTTAATCTCAACACAAGACAGTGCACTTAAATGAACCTGCAAAAGTTAAATTGCTCTCGAGCCTGCAGAAACTTTAAAATTTCTTTTTTATCGCATTCAAGCGATACCTATCAGTATTGTCTTGCCTTCGATGAATTACATTCAAGGGCGATACCAGTCGATAAAATAAAATTCACAGTTTTATTTCATAAAAATATGATGGTTTAATACCTGCAAAGAGAGAAAAAGTTCAGAGATACGTACGATATAAAGTTTTTTTTTTGATGCGAAGATGTTACTCCGCTTCGGGGGAACATTTAATTGAACGGGAGCACAGCTCCGATGTTTTGAATAATAGAAGTAGTAGACCTCACATGTCGCATAATCGAAACTATTCGTGTGCTATTCACAACACTGATGATGCTCGTGTGCACACGAATTTAAACTGACAAAATAAACATGTACAGAGGACAGTGCACTAATTGATATAATCATCGCCAATTGTGCCCAAAACTTCTAACGCGCTTGTAACTCCATGTACTATGAAATTCCATAAGGTGACTAACGTAATAACATGATGATCCTCGCAGCTACGAAATTGTCATAATTTTCTACTAGCATCAAGGTGAATTGAGATTATTATGTCATTGTAATTGTAAAGACGACTTCCACAAAAAAAAAACACATTAAAAACCTATCATGTCATGACGGTAGATAATCTTTTAACGTTTTAAGACAATAAAGGCCATATACATGTAGGTAAATTTAATTGACACCATTTAAATTAAGAGATTTTTCAAGTTTTTCCAACTCAACGCGGAATGGATTCCGCAGGGCTAGCAGTATGCATAACCTACTTATAATTAAGTTTCGTGACAACTTTTGTGTAGATGGGAAATACTAACTGTCAACAGTCGTGACAGACAAGACTAACGATTTCCCATGCTCTTCAAGTTCAGAGGAGTTTGAGTTTTTACTATCTTTCATTAATCTGTGGCCCGCGACGTGATTTTATTTTATTTATATCGATTTATTATAACTATAGGCTATCTATTATAACCCGGTGACTGTAACCACTCTAAGCCCTTAGGTACTCTAACGGCCGTTTTCAATAACCTGCCTCTAGTTAAACCTAGAGATAGTCTATACTGTTTTGTTTTTTTAACTTTCATTTATGCGGACGATCAATTTTTTTTTATTTTCTTTGAAAATTTTAAAGTTGTCAAAAAAAAGAACTAATACTTTTTTTAAGGTTATTTCAGGCCGTTAGCATTAAACTATCTTTAGTCATTACTAGAGATAGATTTTCAAAAACGGGTGTAACTCAACTTATATAAATGGATTCCTTAGAGAATATTTTTTTATATTCGAATAAATAAGATAAATTAATTTTGACCCTATTCCTTTTGCTTTCAGTCAACCCTGTTTTTATATAGGAAACTCACAGATACCTGTGTACATCAAGAGCACGACTTTATCGTTAGGTATGTGTTCAATTTATCCTGGCCCAGTAACAAAGAACGAAACGATGAGCTTTTTAATAGTACAATGGAGATATTAAACACAAACAATGATCCTAAGAATCGTGTTCCACTGCAGCTATTTAAGCAAAAGCAGTTTCCATTACTGCTTTGTCGTATGCAAGTCATACTTAGTTACAAATAAAATCTGGCAAACATAAAAAAGTAGAGTAATATTGATACTCTTAATTTTGCTGTCAATAATTCAGATAAACCACGAAAGAAGAACCACAGAAAGGACAATATAAGCCCCCAATTACACCGACCGTTAACCGCTTCATATCATATTCGTACTTGTTTACCTAACCCTAAATACATCCAAAGCGAGGTAAAGGATAAATTGAATATAAAACTTATTGAATTTCAAAGCCAAGTCTATCGAAAATAGATACGTTCATGTACAAGCCCTTGAAGCAAAATATTAATGTTAATAGTTACGGCATATTGCATAAGGTATAGGAATATGGAAAATGCAGCTGGAGGATTATCAATGTTTGAAAACATATGATGTGTCACCGCTCACCATCCAAACAATTCTCAACTATAGTGTTTGTCGAGAGACACCTATATCTTGTATTTATACTCATGTTTCTAAATCACATACGATGGTTACGACTGCGATGGTTGTCCGATTATTACGATTACAGAAAAAAATATTGCCCGCAATCGTTTAAATTCTGTTTTAAAAATACATTATACTCATTCGTAATAAATGCTGAAAATAAAACATTGACGATCTTCTTAGCTTGACGTCTCTGAATAACATTCGCAATACCATTACTCGATCATTACACTACGTGCTCGTCGCTCGATAGTGGTTCGACATTTACATTGAGCCTACTTTTAAATTATCCATTTCGATTTCAATCTTGGATTAACTTTAATCTGTTTACTTTAGTTTTTTAAAACGTTTCAATAAAAATTTTATATGAATTTTCATTGATCGTAATATTTTTTTCTTCAACCAATCTATGGACAGTTTTCCTTTTGTTTTAATTCTTTTATTTAGACGAAGATCATAAATACTCGTAATATTACTATTATATAAAAATTCCCACATTGCCAATATCGGTCGCTTAAAACTATTTTAAATAATAACATTTTACAAAACTACTGCCACAATTTCTATTCGACAAAATGAATATATTGTGACCAGATACCCAGCCCACGTCTTACAAGTGATTACATATTCGTGTAAAGTATGTTTTATAGATAATATAAACGTCCCACATTCTATTATGTGGCGGGAAGCTAAGTACAGTACTGTCAAGCAAAATTAGAGGATAGAGATATAGTCAACCATTAATGTATACAAGAAACTGGATTCGTGAATGAGTATCATTGGTGAACTTGATGCGATTAAAATAAGGCCTGCATTTGTTTTAATCGTTTCGCGATATAACGTATTAAATATAAAGAGTTTTCCAAAGGATTTTTGTCTTATCTGAGCATTCCTTTTAAAGAGGTTCTTTGGTGTCCATACCAGAGAACATTGATACAACTGTACCGGCGATCTTAATAAGTTTTTGCACAAAGTTGGAGTAGATAGATAATAAAACTCAACAATACAAAAGCAACATCAACATTTAAAAACTTGTAATTGTGCAAATAATGTGGCATTCAGCACTCAAACGTTGTAAACATTGAAATCGTAAAAATGTACTAAAATTATAATCATAAGAGTTTATTTATGTTACGGCATTCTTTTATAAGGTAATGACGATGATGCTTTATATTTATGTTTACAGGTAAATCTTTACAGATATATTTACACGTCGAAATAATACAGCTAGAATGCGACAAACGACAAACTATTCAAACGAAACAAAATATCATCAATACACATCAAAATTCATTCGTTGATGTAATATGAGTTAATTGAGTTTTCTTCAGAACTCCTATATAGATTTCCATATGTATATAATTTAATTTTTAAATCGAAAAAACAACACTTTATTGCGGCATAAATACAGCTTAACTGTGAATAACTAAAATTAACAAGATCACGTGGCGATCGCTTCGCTACACAAAACCAAATATAAGACCAATTGTTATCCTATACATTTTACGATCGTAAAAAAATATCTCATTGAAATTGCACTATCGACTCGGTTGCTACTTATTTGCGCCGTTTCCGTAACTTAATCAAATTATTAGCTGTTCCGAGTCAATCGTTCCGCTGCTGCCAGCGGTTTTTTGATTTCCCGTGGGATTCTTCGCTTTTCCGTCAATTTACATATTTAAAGAAAGGCTCTTGACCAGCTTAATGTATTTTGAACCATTGGTGTGTTATTAGAATACTCATGCTTTACAAAATAATTAAATGTTACTTAATAGTTATTTAGATTATTTTCTTAAAGTAGTATCGTTTTTATTTCTTTTTATAGGGGTATTATAAAGTGTATAGTATTAACCTACACATACATTATTTTAAGGATGTTCTGTGGAGAAGATAATATATAATATATAAGATAAGGATAATTTCCATGGCATTCAACTCATCGGAATAGAATCGATTTCATCTTAACTTTAATTCATGTACATCAGAGAACTTATTATTTTAAACTAACTGAGCCCCGCGGTGTTACCCGTGGTTCAACAGTAACTCTGTGTAACGCCGCTGGGTGAAACTAGTCTAAAAAAGTAGCCTAAGTTACTCCTTATATCATCAGCTATCTCCCAGTGACAATCCCTCCAAAATCGGTCCAGCCGTTCCAGAGATTAACCGGCCAAGCAGAGAGGCAAAAATCTAAGAACTACTATTTTAGTATATGTATACATACATATTACACGTGTAAATAAATAAAATTAGAATGTCTGTTTGTAATATTAAAATAAACGCTTAATATACTATATATAGATGTAAACAAGTATTAAAGTTATTATCAAACTAGTAAAACTGAAAGTAAGTGTAATTATTAGCTTTCAGAAAAGAAAGGTTATTTTTGTTTTTATTTGTTATTTGTGTACATAGTATTTTATCCTCGCCTATCATAGTCTACTGTTGAACACACGTACAGCCAATTGACCAAAAGTATGCTGTTCCCCGCGATCAGCTCCTTACACCTGTCGTATCCGATCCGATCATTTCCAATACAATGCGATGCAATGCGATGCGATACAAACCGTATGGTAGCAATCATTCTTTAATCATTGTTTGCGAGTCACAAAGAGTCGAATCTTAGATTAATTTCTACAAAATTATTAATATTCTCTTTCTATTTCTATCTCATACGGATAAATTATATAATATACATCTATCTATATATATTATATAATTTATCCGTATGAGGCTGTCCTCAAATGGAGGTGTTTTGTAATAAAATAATTAGACATTCTTAGAAAGGAATCTGTCTCTTATATAACCCGATGAGCTTTAACTTTTCACGTCATTAAGAAACTGTTACTAAACAGTAAAAACAATGATTAATTTTATCAAACAAGTAATTTTATTGAGACCTTTATATGGAAAATTCACAACGGTTTTTTCAACTTCTACCTTTTGTTACCCATAGTCTACGTTATTTTTAGTTATAATGCGGCCTATTTCCTAATTTAGCTTTATTTAAAAAAAACATATTTGACTTTAAAGAATTTAACGTGGTTTAAAAATTAAGTCAGAGGCGGTGGCAGGACTAATAAGTCTGGAGGGAGTCATAACATTGTAAAAAAAAATAACAAGACAATAGCAGGTCGATCATACAAGGAACATTTACACTGATAAGTTTTTTGAACGAGTGCCCTGCCCTCGGTGACTGCAGTCGTTTCGCAGCACACACTAGATTTAAGAGCATAAAAGATATGAAATACATGAATAAATTTATTGAAAATTGCGACAGCGTGCGTATATTACATAAAACGTTAAGGTTAAATAAACCGAAGCGTTTTTTTTACACTGTTCTCGGTGCATTTTATAAGTTTCAAGTGTCTTAAGCAGGACGCAAACTTGTACACTTATTTGTCCTGTGTCAGATACAAGCTACCGATGAATATTTGATTTCTATACAACTAGTATGAAATCATCCACTCCCTGCGCATATGTAAACATTTTTGTGTTCAGTTGCTTCCACTTAACACGTACTCATGAAGATCAAAAAGTGTTCGGTGTCGGTAACTGGAAACTAAAAGTCGTCAGTTGAAGACAAATTTCCTTACAATTGTACTGAGCTGCGCAAATGGAAGGTTGCATTCGGTGTCCGTCTCCTGTGTGCAACACAAACTATCCTCGACGTCAATTATGAGACTAACGGAAAACAAGCAACGAGTTTTGGCCAGAAGTAGTGACCGGTGACTGTGTCCGATTGCCGCCACCAAACAGCAACTACTGTTACCAGTGACCAGTATTAGCAACGGGCGAGATGTTTGCGCAGCGTCTTAGAAATATGCAGATAGATGAGACATACTGAACGCATGGAGTCTAAAGATTGAATTAACTTTAACGTCCTAGAGATTTAACGAGCAATCTTAGTTGTCATGCAATCTATGGTTATATCACTATAAGCTATTAATTAAACACCATTAAAAATACTTACAGATAATAAATAAGATGTATCTGTGTGATGTCAGGTGTAATCGTTTCATTTGGTCAGTGTAAGTGACAAGCACGGTCTTTATTTACTTCATTACGGCCTCTGTACTAGCAATTATTAATTGAGCAGTCATATTTTTAACACCAGACGCAAAAACAACGCGATGATAAAAGTTTATCGTGACTAAGTGTGTTTGTGTGTGTACAAATATGTGTGTATGTGTCATTTAAGAAATATTATGGGGAGTAGAAATGAAAGAAAATAATGTTCACAAATATCTTCGACTGGATAAAGAACGTAATGTGTAAATAACAAAAGTGCAAGTTTCATTAAAATCGGTCCAGCCGTTTTAAAGATATGGGCATGAAAGTATGTACACACAAGCGAACGTTTGCAAAGAGAAATGAATGTGGAAAAAGTGTTTTAGGTTTTGTACGTACATAGTTTTTTGTCGGGGCTTATTAGATATTTTCAACAAATCAGTTACCTACTAATAATAATCAATGTAGGAACTAAGTTATAGACGATTTTAAATTAGTATTTTAATAGCTCTCCTAATAACCTATTTCAATTAGTGTTATTTCTTAGTCATTTCTTAAAGGTGCAATTGCATAGGCTTGACATTATCGCTTATTATATCATTAAAAAGTATTTTGATGTAGTAATAGGGAACATGCATGTTTTTTATTTTATTTCTTAATTTTATCATTTGACTCTATAAATAGAAAAATATAAATATACTTGAAAATAGTAAATCTATGTTAAAAAGTTAAATTTAAAACACTGACAAAATTTGAGCTGTTCAAACGCCGCCATTTTGCGCGCTTTGTTAACTATTTAGCGTTTCAGTTACTTTATACTTATTTACAGTTTTAATTGCTATAGAAATCATACAAGTTTAAAAACCTTACAAGTTTTGTATGGTACCGGAATGCAAAAACACTTAGGAACTATTTTAATGACATATAGTTACGTATAGGTTAGGATTTGTTGTAAGATTGTTTTTACATTTTTGAATAAAAATCTATGTTATGTAATAAAACATACCATGAAACATAATAAATAGCTTGCAACTTTTACTGTATCTTTATTTTAATTTCTTTATTTTTACAACTCCCGCATTAGGAATATACATTCCTGTGTCGCGGGGATCTTTACAAACATACATGAAACGGACACAAAGTACACCCAGACTTAGAACAACAGTTTATGGATCACACAAAGTGTTGTGCCATGTAGGATTTGAACCCACAACACTTGGCGCAGTAGGAAGTGGTGTGGCGACCACTGAATCCACTAGCCCAACCGTGTAGTCATAGTCGATATCTCTGCGGTCGTAAAATCGAGATTTTATGCAAAATGTGCTAACATCATAAATGCATCTATTTTCGGTAGATTATGCGATTGTGCTATCAAAACCAGTTTCTGTCATCGTCCTAAGTCGAATACAATTTTTCTCACAAACATTACTAGCGCAAAGTATGAATTTTTACGCCCATAGTTTCGATGAAGTGACCATCGACGTCACATTTCGTTTCGTCCAATAGTGACGCGTTTTGTGAGTTTGAAGTTTCCTCCCTTAAATTTTACTTTTTTAAATATTTTCTTGGTTTAAATAATCAATAAATAAATAAAATATTTTAAGTATAATGTAGAGACATTAAAAATATTTAAGAAAAATTAATTAGATATATAATATTAATAATAGCGCAATTGATCCATTGATTCTATTATAGATAAATATCTGTTGGCTACCACAAAATTATTCATTTATAAAGAAAGTCCTTAGCATAGCGGGAATATTATTTTATAATACAGGTACTATCGATTGAAATGATAAAATATACTTAATCTAGACATAAATACTTTTATAATAAAAAATAAAAAAACAATACTTTTAAATTTGGAATCTGTCATTTTTAAATGATTTTTTAATTCCGTTTTCTTATTTACGCGCCAATATATTGTAAAATATTTTGTGATATTAAAATGGAGTGGGTTGATAAAGAGAACCGAATCGCTGTGATTGCATTACATAAAGTACAATTTTTAAAATCCTCCATAACAATGAAACCTCCCCTGCTTGTAACGGAAAAAGATCTGGCCGTCCATGTGTTCCTACGAAAAAGGCGATCAAAGCAATAAGGGAAGCAATTCGAAAAATTTTGTCCGAATGCAAAAGATTTTACTTCGAGAGATGAAGATAGCACCTAGAACGATGTCACGTATTTTAACTTAGGACTTGCAGCCTGTAAGAGATGCATTGGTCATTTCTTAACTGATAATTTAAAAAAAGGATAGGGTGGGAAAATCAAAACAACTACTTAAGCGGTATGCAATGGGAGGTCTCAGAAATATTTTGTTTACGGATGAGAATTTTTTTACAACTGAGCAATATTTTAACACAGTGACTGTATTTATGCTGAAAGATCTACTTCCTAATTAGTCAACAGAGTACAACGTGGGCATTACTCCACTTCAGTGATGTTTGTGGGGTGTTAACTATGAAGGATTAAACAGCCATATTTTTATGAAAAACGTATCAAAATATCGAGCTTTATGACTATAATTAGCTGACAATAGGAATTAATTAATTTACTTTTTTTAGACTAAGTTTACCCTGCGGTGGTTGTTGTTGTAAAGGTAAAACAAAGGAGAAAAAACAAACTTGTCTTTTACTCTGCATTTTTCTATATTTTTACATAGAATTCCTAATTTTTTTTACTTTTGCCACGATTGTTGCTGTACTACAGGTAATACCGCGGCACTCGGCTAGTAAAAGTAGAATTCAAAATCAAAGTTAAAATGAAAACCAAAATTAAAATTACAATTAATTTATGTGAGTACCGTATATTCATCATGTATTTAGCGAAAAGTTGTTAATATGAAATGACAAACAGACACTTCTATTTTATTTACTGGTAGAAGAGTTTACAAAAATTTTACGTTGTTGCGAAAGTCGATAAATTTAGTATGACTGCAAATCTAATCAAAATACATACTAGTAATGAATTCATCAGCAGCTAAGGCAAAGGTACACATAACATCAATACCTTTAAGAATTAATCCCGTGTTTACAGTTAGATGCAGGCGTTAATTTTAATTTAATCTTTGTTAAGGTTTGAGCTATAAAAGCATACACAAACTCACACCGTTAGGCTATACTATTTCGCAATTAAGAAGATGCACTTTGATGATGAAAAGGTGCATTGCAAGTTTAATAAAATATACTTCTGAATACTAACGGATGTTCGTATGTGTAATTGAATAAAGATACTAATGTCTCGTATCACGTGTTTTCCCCCCAAGCGGCCCGATAGAGTATTTAAAAGGAACTAAGTTGAAAAGTTTTTTTACCCTCTTACCCTTCCCCCGTCCCTCCAGACGGATTTGCACGGGTTGGCTAGTAAATTATAAAAGAAAACAGTTTAGTGATAATAGGAGGTTTGAACTCTACAGCACAATAGACTATTTATTCTTTAATTCACTATCAATAGTTGATTTAACACGAAAACCGAGAAGAGAGTTGACTGAACCCATCGACAATTTTTTCTTTTGTGTTTTTTGTTTGTAGATGTTTATTGCTCGCTATTCTCTAGTTCAGAAAAGCGTAAAATCGAAAGAACGAATTGGCGTAATGTTGTCAGTGCGATTTAAAGTAAGTATATTTTTATCATATTTTTTTACAACCTTTGTGGCAAGAATATGAAGCATTTAACAGCAATGGACTTGGGTATGGGTTATGGATAAACGATTAGCGCTCAGTTGGTGAAGTAAAATAAAAAAGAGGACCATATTTAAGGGGAATAAACAGTGCCTTATACCACACAGTTTAAAATATCGCACAAATGTATAGAAATACAAAAGCACACTTACTTCAAAGATTATGAATGCAAGCTTGATGAATGTAATAGGTTATTTAACATCGCTTTACGATACTGAGTTACAATACAGTGACCATAAACACATGTGAAATAGCAAAGAACTGCTAATTAATAAGTAAACGCATACATCTTCATTATTTCAACAGAAATTTTTAACAGAAATATAACATTCAAAATCAAAATAAATTATTTTTAACGGAATAAAAGAGTTTACACTCACTATTACGATTGATTTGAAGTTCAAATCCTTCTCGGGGGAAAGGGGGTTTCAGAGTTGCCTCTATTGTGTTTTTGAACTTGTCTCTTGAGTTGCGTACTTATGTCCAAAAGCGGTGATATTCACTTACCATCGAATGATTCATTCGCTCGTTAGCTCTTTATGACATACTAGATTCTACCTACGGCTCTGCCCGCGTGTATGTATGGATACCCGGTTATTATATAGGAGGCTATATGTTACTCAAAATAATGGCTTAAAAGAATTTTCAAAATCGTTTCAGTAGATTCAGAGATTGCTCTCACAAACTTTACCCCTTTATAATACGTAATATTACTATCATAAGGAATGTAAAAGTATTAAATTTTGTGGTGTATTAATATTAATATATTTTGCTTTGAAAAGTGACTAAGTATTTTTTTTCTTTGGGAAACTATTCAATTCTAAAAATAGTGTATATGCTACTTGCCTGAGAACCTGCACTTTATATCGGTATTTACCAATTTTAACTGTAAATCTTGACCCGACTCACAATAAGGAAAGAAAAACTAAAACATATATGTTTGCTATATTATAAATTCGGGACGGTGCGGTAATCTTTGAAATCAAAATTAATGTATCGGTGGAATTTGATTGATTTGGCTTGTTAATAGTCGGAATCTTAATACCTCATGACATCGCTGAAGAGCGTACCGGTTCGAGTGCAATTTGTGTTTTTTGGCTCGAGTCTTGCATTATTAACACCGTCCGCTGTATCATTTGCATGACTTAGTGGCATTGCCACTTCACGCTACTCTTGTGCATCATAGCTTAAAAATGTCTATATTCAGGTTTAATAATATTATACGCTATTGCTCATTTTCCTTAAAAAGTTGGAGTTGTTATCGACCTATACTTATATCAATGTTTTTTACATTTATTGTCACTTATTTAAATGTACGGAATGGTATTTATTAAAGAAAGTTCTAAAATATTTCAGTAATGACTATCAAAATCGGTCCGTCCATTGAGTAGTTATTAAGCTATAGACACAAATTTAATTTCTCAAATTTACAAATACATGCGTACAATGTGTTACACCTCCTTTTTGAACACGATAGGTTCTGAAATCGTCTGATGATATTAATTTGTCTCACTGTTACTGAAGCAGAATGTGACTTTTTAATGTGTCTTTCGCAAAAACAAAAAACGATCTCCTGCCTATATCTTTTGTCGTGTTGATTTCTGACATTTCATGTTGTACAATTCATTCATTCATGTAATCAATTTCATGCATAAATATCAAATTTGCTGGCAAGATATGGATCCTAACGAATGTCAAAGAATGAATGCATCTAATAAACCGATAGCATACTCTATTATAAAGGTTCGTGCATAACGTATTTATGTAACAAAAACGACCACGTGCATCTAATAGAATTGATGGCTGTCGATAGGCGCAATCTCCACGTTCTGTATTGATTCGATCCGCCGCCGTGTTGTCGTGACATAAGTGCTTATGGATTTAAGCAATTACTGCCTCGAGATGGCGTACCATGTAGTCTATATATATATAGCCTCAACCGGCGCGACGCTATATCACTTTAGGTTCGTGGGATACCGTTATAATTGACGTGCACACGAGGGCTAGGCTGAGGTGTCAGAGGATCGGTGCACGCCTCACTTCTTCACTATAATTTACCCCGGATCTGTACGACAACCCCTAATCACAATCACAGTCTTTAGTGATATCGTTATTCTTAACGTTTCATTATTTGGTCCGAAGTAAATCATTGCTTTAAAAGAAATCTTGAGTAGGTAATAAAAAAAGAACAGTATTATAGTTGTATAAAATTTATGTTGACAACTGATTTTGAGAGAAATTATTCTGTATTTTGTGGATAATTTAATCATAATCAAGTCAAAACGTACATCCGCCTTAACAACAGCTATAAATATGAAATATCTAACAAACAGTTAAATTGACAATAAGTATTTCCTGGAAAACAAAAGGAAATTAAGTGGATGGCTATATTATTTCCTAATAATGAAACAGACAAACATTTTAAAGTTACTCACAAAATTTTAATCAAACTATAATCTGTGTAGTCTGTCCATAAAAAAAACTATAATCTGTGATGTATCTTATTATAACCTTTTTAAAATACACTGTCTTCCACTTCCACGAATTACATCAGCGTCATCGACCACGACTAAAATTCGAGTGAGTCGAGAAATGAACAATTTTGTTACTTTAGAGGATTAAAAAAATTGCCTCGCAAACTGTACCTGTTGTTTATTTATCATAATTATTGTAGTGTTGATGTGCGATATCCTCGAGGGTTCAAGGTTAACGTGATCTAGAAATATCGTAAAACCAATCTCTATCGTCTATCAGCAGCGCCGATCACTGCTTTCTCACGACGGTACGATTCTTTGAAATATAGCAATATCGCCCTTAAACCAAAGTCTTTAATGTATAAGGTACTATGTTAGTTAAAGTTCCAGAAAAAAATATTTTTATGTATTTTACATTCTAAATGGTGTGTTTGTAGGTGGTATTCAACAAGTTGTTTGCGGTTCTTTGTTATCTGTGTTTACTCGACCAATATTTACACTGGATCAAACACCATTATAAGACCTGTCCGCTTTATCGCTCTAAACCAAGTCATTATATCGATCCTCATCCACCGTTATAAATAATACTTTTAAAACAATATTCAAAGCAGTACATTTTATACTGGCGCTTTCCGTTTTGGTTGTTATTTAATTAATAAAGTGCGATTTTATACGTGTTAATCATTTTAGTAAAATCTCACGTTGTCGTGTTGAAAACGTGCGATAATGTAAATGAATACACAGTATACCAATACAAAGATTTCTAAGCATGTCAACGGTGTAGGCGTTGGCGCCGTATCAAACGCTTGTCTTAAGAGCCTGTCCAGTTGAGGTGTTTTACGCGCGAGTCCACTCGCGCGTTGACATTCGCGCGTACCCGAGATACTAAAGCTGCATACCTGCATCCCGTCCAGATGCCTACGCGCGTTTTCCTCACCCGCGCGTAAAACGCGTGCAATGAGCGGGACCCTCGACTCGCCCGTTTGACGCGCGAGCGCCGCGCGTGCAGGAGAGATACTCGGGCGGTATTTGATTTGAAATGGAGTATGATAACTTCGATACGGAACTTTTTATAGACGAAGTTGAAAAAAGAGTAGCCATATAAGATATGGAATCATCAAATTATTTCAATGAAGTCATAAAAATTTGGCTCTTAGTTTATGAAAATATTCTTCAATTTGAAATGAGTCCACTTATTTTGCCATATGATGTTCACTTCGGGACATAGACCTTCCTCAATTTCTTCCAATAAAAAAGATTGTAAGCAGCTGTAACCTGGACAACTTCAGCCTTGTTTGTTGACACCCTTTAGTGGTCGTTCTGGTAGGTATTGAATATAGAAAATTCTAATTAATTTTATCGACTTTTTTCTTGATAATAAGTCCTTCTTTTCAAAGTATAAAATGATCATGTTTTTACACTTATAAATATTATTATATTCTCTATAAATACAAATAAATATATTTGCTGTTTAAAACTGTAGAACAGTCACTTCCGTATTTGTAACTGTGTTTGATAGTTCTAACTGTTGCTCTGTGTTATTTAAAAATAATTTTGATACGAGTAGCAAAGTTAACAAAGGGTCAATATTGAAATCTATGTTGCTTCATCATGCTGTTCACATCGCCGTGCAGCGGTGCGGCGTATCCCAAGTTCAATTGCATAATTAGTGATGCTTCTATTGTGCTTCCGGATTCCCTCAGGATTACATTCGTAAGATACATTTGCCTTACGGATACGCCTACGGCTTCGCTTATTACGTATATATTACATCATCTTCATGATTTTGTAAGCGTCGACGGTAAATTGTTGTTGTACAATTTTATTCAGCGTAATTATAAATTATGGGGAGATAACAGTTTTAGGTAATACTGGCGTTTTCAGAAGTAATGTGCAAACACGAATGCTATTCGATTAACTTGCATCTCGGCGCACGGTATCACCCTTGGTTGTGATCCAAGGACGTCAGCCTTGCAATTAAAATCGTAAACCTTCCGGGAAATGAGGAGGTTGATTCCCACCGACACCTCCCGTTGCTTGTCAATCTTGCCCATTCGTGCCGGCTCGACTTCTTAACACCTAATAACACTTTTTGTATTTCATCATCGGTACCCTTTTTTGACTTTAAAATATTAGTAATTAATGTTTAAAAAGTTTTTTATTTTCAAGACATACAAATTTCCCATAAAACCATGTAGGTACTCAAGTTAATTGTGGGTATTGATCCAATACGTTACTAAGTAAATTTATTAATACCGTTTTACTTACTATTTACTACTGTTATATACTAAACCTCTTTAGTCAGAAACGTCATTTATCTCTAAGCAACTTTTCTGTTTTATTTTCAACTTTAAGACAGTATGGTTAATGTCGATAGTAACACAGAACCGGTACTTAAAGTTAAACAACCTTTACAAATAGGGGGATCTAATCCATTCTTACACGTATAGGTATACTAGTGTATGCCCGCCGCTCCGCCCGCGTATATGTCGGTTATCGCGGCAAATAGTAAGTAGCCTATGTGTTATTCTAATGTATCAGCTATATTACTGTAAAGTTTCATCCAAATCCGTCGAGTAGTTTCTTCTAGTGAAAGAGTAACAAACATCCATCCATACAAACTTTCGCGTTTATAATATTAGTATAGATAGATTTTAGGTATAAGAACGTCTTATTAACTGGTGCCTGTTGATTAACAATGTAATAAAACTAGGGCATGTCTGGTTATTATAGATATTCGGACTATTTATTTAGAACTTCATATATAATACATACATAGTTGGTCAAAATTACAATGCGTTTTCATGCTAATAATAAATATCATAAAAAATAAATTATCCACACAACAAACACCGACTAAGTCGACTGATCTCTTTACAATACGTCGATAGTACTTACGACTTACTATGTAGTATATATTATTTTAGTGGAAACTGAGAAAAATGTTTGGCTTTGAATGCACATGGCACACTTAAAACGATTTTATGAACCCTAACCTTCGCACAAACACCTGACAAGTTATAAATCACTGCCATTGAGCACTTGAAGTGCGTCGTGTGTGAAGAACATTGTATCATGCAAATCCTTGACCTCGGGTTCTCTATTCAAATGTCATTATTATTCCTGACTCGTATTACCACAAAGAGTGTCTACAACTTTGAAAGTGGCTACAAGGAAAGTATTCGCGCATAAAACCTAAGCGGTCATAAATAATACGAGGCGAGCGGAGTCAGCTAATGAATTACGAGTGCGAGACCCATAATAGCAGGTCGCACGGCGCTAAATGCCGTGCCCGCGATCACAGCCGCGCGCCTCGGCCATTGCACGCAGTACCTGGCCCTACGCCACCACTCACCATCCATCCCTTGCTCATCTCCGGCGAAACAGAGCGAGCGAGTGACGTCAATCTTATGCAGATAGTTCACGCTCTGCCACTTGCATCATTGTAATAGACGGATGGATCGGAGTCAACGACACCCGTCGACGAGTCATCGCCGTCATCATTCAACTTGAACAACTGTCTTTGGAACGTTAATAACTTTGCTCGATTATAATGAATCATTATGGGTCTTACGTTGCACGTTTCGAGTTGATACTGATATAATGCGAAAAGCTGAACAACGTCATCTGCAAGAGGAGAATTTATCGGAGTCTGCGAAGCGCCAAGGCCGCCCAGTCGTTGCTATTATGTAAATAATGCGATCTTATGCCGTATCCTCTGCAGCACTCGCCGACTCCCTGCACGATCATATCTATATCACTAGATGTCACCAGTAAATCTTGTCTTACTTTCCATAATTGGAATGCTCGGTATTGATAACACTACGTGACTCAATTTCGATAATCTAAATGCTAGATGTGTCTTTTCGTTGGTTCATTTTTGAGTGCGTACAGTTAATGAGCGTCTTTTGTTTGAAAGACGAAAAAAGTGGTTACTTCACCTAATTAGCAAGCTCAAAGTTGACTGCTTGTGACTGGCCTCGTTAGGTTTTCAAAAACACTTTAAAATATAGTCACGACCAGTGCAAGAAAATCTAATGCTTTTCACACAGGTACGTAACATCTTTTGTTTCAAAAAATCTGGAAGTATACTTTTTTATTGTGTATCAAGATATTATATATTTTATAGTTTTACCTAGCCAAGAATCTAATTTTACTCCCTCCTCAAAAATAAGCTGAATGAAGGATAAAAGTGAATTTATAAATCCAATTTTTAAAAATTGCAAACTATTTTCGTTATTCCACAGCAGTTTTCCAAACAAGTTAGCAATATTGGAAGACATTTTCATAAATCCACAAATAAGTACTACTGAATGACTAACATTTCGTTTAAAAATTAACCGATCAAAGTTTGTGAGCATGGCCATCATTTAACTACACGATAAAAGAAATTGTGAAAAATTGAGTGACAGAACCGCAGAGATGTAGTTGAACAATTTGTTAATGCATATACAAATATTCGTTTCTTATTGTCAGCACGTACGTAGGAAGTACGAAACGAAAACCTCTACCTACCTTCCTACCTATGATTTATATATTTCATGACTGAATCATGATATTCGATATTTCTTCGAAAATTGGGAAAAATTTAATGGAGATTTTTGAGGAGCAATCTAATCATTCAATAATGCTTAGAGTTCGATCGCACACTCTTCTAAAGTATAAACTCTGAAGCTGGAATATGTAATCGACCGACACAGCTGTAAAACAAATAAATAGGGAGAATTCATCGATTTTAATTATATCATATCCACTTTGATACCAAGAGGGAAAATATCTTCGAACAATTTTAACTTTCATCTCTTTGAGTTTTTGATTATGTCTGTGAGTATATGTATGTCTCATAAAACATACTTAACCAGTATAACGGTTTTGATTGAGCTGTGTATTTTGGTTTTTAAGGGCATTTACGTTATAATTTCATAATTATCTACTAAGAAGCATTGAAATGTAATCCAACTATTGTAATTCTTGAATACGAGTGACGCTGTAGTACATTGAGTACTAAAATTAACTTATTTAATATCATTTTTATTTTTTTACCTCTTTTTATTTCTTACTTGCCGTTAGGTATGCACTTATGGTATGAACTTAAACATTTTTGGCTTAAATGCAAGCTGCGAAATATTAAATAACCCTCCCAAGAGAGTGCTTGTTGGCTAATGGTGACTGCATTCCGACAGTGAGGATTGTCGTCGGAGAAAAGTGACGTGTCATTGAACCGTCCTGAGTTGAATTGCTCTGCTTCCGCCAACACTCAAAAAATAAAATCATCCATCTATTGTCATCCCGTTATTAGCAATCTTACAACAACAAACAAAGAAAAATGAAAACATTGAAAAGACTTCGTGAAGATTTAATAACAAAGATAGCAGAATTTATGCGTTCTCTTGCACCGCATCTAATGTATATACCTGCCATTCCTGGCAACTGATTCAGCGGGGCTATAAATACAAGCTAGGCACGTGTCTTAATTCCATAGAACGCTATTTAATAAAGATAACCACGTCATGTTATTGTCGCGTTGTCACCGGATAAGACTAGCGACCGACCGATTGTCCCGCGACTATCGTAAATAACTCGCACCGTGTCCGGTGTCAACAACGAATACTGAGTTGCTGACAAACACTCTGGCGAATCCTGGCCGCACAGCACGGCGTTCAGTCCTCCGTGTCCCTAACTCGGCACATCGCCTTCCTTTCTAACGAGCGAACAAACCGCACGCCAGAACGACACAGTGTCGTCGAGAAACCGTGGTAGAGCGTTCTCTCGGTGTGGCTAACAGGAAACAGCCTCCGCGCTAGGAATACGGATGAGCATGACGTGTGCCTTAAGCTTGTCGACTTGTCTGAACTAAATCCTAATCGCTCCTTATATACCAGTATTGAAATATAACCGTCGTTCTGTGTCCATTTTTGAAAAGTAATTCCTAAACATACCTAAGTAGGTACCGCATTGTGTGCACAGCACAGTACCTGCATATTATAAATATATAGCGAAGACGAGCACTACAACAATATAAAGTCGAGCACAGGTCGTGGACTGTAATTGTCTTAGGGCTACGAATTCCAGGTGAACTGAAACAATGGACATATGATATAAATAGGTGAAATAAATATAAAGTGGTTGTGTTTATTTGGTCTATTTAACTGACTGAACGATATGCGTAGGGTGTACAGAGGGCGGGCAGGGATCGGGCGAAGACGAAGTAAAGCTGAGGCCCGATAGCATCGGTGCGCAATGCGCTATAAATAGATGAGCAGGCGGACCCTTGAACCAGCCGCGGTCGTCACCGCGCGCACCCGAGGGTTACTACTTAATAACTTACAACATATAACGCTATCTATATGATACGTCTATTTGTATGCACCATCAAAGTATTTATTCACATTCGATTGTAATTAAATGAATTAAATGGGTACCGCAATTTATACTTGGGTTCTATTTAGTTCATTTTACATACTCAGATCAAATAAAAGATGGTAGATAGCGCACGTAGAACAAGAAAATGAAGCATTAAAAAAAAATGTTTGAGTCTATGAGTCACTCACACCACGCATGGTTAGATGCCACTTTTTAAAAAATATCCCTGGAAATTGCAAAATAGGTAATACCAACGCAAAAATAAATCTGTTTCGTAAAATTATTATAATTAGATTATACATATTTATGTAAATAGAGGAGGCATGTATGTGTGAGCAGAAAAAATACGGGAATGTTATTCGAAGATTGTTTTGTTGTGATTTTCACTCGTGTGTGTGACATGTATGTGTGTTTCTCTGTTCGCTAAGAATTTCTCATAACTTCTAAACTACTTAACACACTCATGGGGTGCCGTGAATCCAATAAGTTACATTAAAATTGGTTTAGCCATTTACAAGATATGAGTGTTGCAAGTGGGGATAAACAGTACGCATATTTTGAAATGTACTCAAGTAGAGTAGCCAATTTATAAAAAATAATCATTTTAAGTAACACCATAAAAGTATGTGATTAAAAGAATAAAGTAATACTAATGTCTCACTCTTTACTTCATTATATGACTATGAGTCTACCTACAAATTACTTACCCACATTTCTACGCTATTAGAAATAGGAACTCCTGGTAACACTCTCCCAGAATGGCTTTGTGATATTTACATTATTATAAGTAAAATTGTGTTAAAAAAACATAAAAAATGTAGTTTTGTGTGTACTTATGTGTGAAATGTTATTCCTTGAGACTTTTTGTATACTTTTGTGTAGGTTTTACACCATCTAATTACACAAGACGTCATTTTGTAGATAAACTAACTGCACAACAACTTGTACGATACTGACGAAATGAAGCTTAGTTACTTAGAATATATGTGCGTTACTTAAAAGTAGCTGAGTTTTTTTTGCTTCAACAAGTACAAAAGTCGTGCGTTATCTACGTTTTTTCATTTGATCTGAGTTTACGTATAATACTGAAATTTAATATATAACGTGAAAAGTCCGTAGCTCTGCTTATAATGTATTATGTAATTATTGGTTTAGTGCCTGTAAAGAATCGAATCCGAAATGCTTTAGTGCCTTGGGTTACAAAGCTTACCTGAAGTCGTCCTTCCCTTTTCCTGACCCTTCTCATCACTTCTGCTAACAATCAATGTTATCATGATGAATGAGTATGTCCTAGCCCGAACCTCAGACTCGGAGGCGAGAAAGGCTTAAAGTTAGAAACTCACTTGCGAGTCCTGATTTGGAGCTATTCTTCCATCATCAGGTGCTCTCTACTACCCTAAACCTCACTTGGGACAGCGCTTGTGTGATCTATAAATTGTTGTTCTGGGTCTAAGTGTTCTTTGTGTCTGTTTATTGTATGTTTGTAAGGTCCTTCGTTACATAGGATATAGATAGAAAGATAGATAGAAAACTTTATATTTGTGAACCGTTTTTACATATTTTTAGTGAGTACATAAAATGACCAACATATAATATAACGTAGCAGGTTGCCTTTAAAAATTTTTGATGAATTGTCACTCGTTTCCTCTTATAGCGTAAAAAAAATCATGTAAACAACTTCGGTTGTAATTTGCGACATACTGTAAGCTTTATACAGCTACTTTACTGTATGCCAAGAAGTTAGGTAAGTGAAACCAGAAGATTATTTATGTAGACAGTCTCTATGTATTTGTAAACAAGTCAAAGCAGAATAAGTTGAGTTACCGCCGGTACCTATTTGTTTTTCCTTTACCTATTACCTATATGCCGGTACCTATTACATCAAACTTTGATTAAAATGTTGCAAATAGCAACGTACAACGTAATAAAAAAGGCACCGAGCCGCATCCCTGTTAGTTACTGCAGTACCGCAACAGTTCACCATAAAACATACTGGCGGGGGCTTCTCGCTTATTCGCTTTCATTCGCGCATGCGGATCACGGTTTTTTTTCGCTGATTAGAGTAAAAGATGCGCAACCGGTCGTGAAGCGAAGGCCGCAGCGCAGCCAGGGCCCCGCTCGGGGCGAGGCGCGCCGCCTCCGCGCCCGCTAATGATGCGCCTGCGCTCAACCACTCCTAATTGGACGAACGGCGGACCACTCCAGGAAAAAATACACATGAACCACGCTACGCTCACAACACAAAATAAACAGAATTACAAAATACCACTGAATCATACAAATTATTAAAATTCTGCTAAATCAACTAATAGGGCTTCGTAAACATGAAAGCGTACAAAAGCAATTATAAAATCATGGTTTTACAAGGAAACATTTTGAAATACTTATTCGTCGCTGCTACAATCATTTATCAAGATCTCTGAGGTGTGAATATTTAAAACGGGACAGTTCTGGCAAGTATTTAAGTTTTTGAATTATATCGCGAGGACAGTTTAATGACAAAATAATGCGTATAAACACCACAACAGTTACTTGTATTCTTTTCTTCCTTGTGAACGAAGAGCGCAGCGTGGAGAATGCTATTATGTCAGGGGCACGTAGACTATAAGAATTGCCCTTTAATAACGGTAGGAGTACATTGAAGAGTAGATTGCAGACGCACTAAAGCCTATCTAGCTGTAGATAATGATACAATTGGCGTTTGTTGTTTAGCAGCTGGCGCTCCCGTGAGATATGAGGAAGTTGCAACTAATTTATACATTGTTGGCTTTTACACTACTGGCATAGTATCTGATTTTGCTAAAATAAGATAGTGTAATGAAGTCCCAAATTAGGTTCCAAGTGTTAAGTTGACTGACCACTAACTACACTTGGTTGGCAAATTAATAAATGGCCTTTCTTGAGGTAAACGGTCAACAAAAATATTACTTCAAATCATCAGTAAAATAATATTAATAGTATCATTTTAAATTAAAATTAAAAATAATAATAATTACATTTTCCATGTATATATAAGTTTTTATACTTCAGTGGTGTGCAATAAAGTTGTATAAATAAATGTTATTATAAATACGAAAGTTTGTGACGTTTACAGATGTTTATTACTTTTTAACGTACAAAATGCTGAACAAAATTAGATTAAAATTTACAGTAATAGTATATGTAGTACATGTAGGCGAAACATGTACATTTACTGCAATAACCGAAATAAGCAGGCGGAGCTGCATTGAAAAATTAGCACAAACATAAGGTGGTATTGCAAAAGAAATGGTCAAATTAACTGTTCTATGTTATCTAAAATATAATGGTTGATTTAGCATAAGAACTAGAAATTAAAACCTCTTGAACCTCTTGAAGAAGTTGAAAATTTTATGATAAGAACATTTCCTGAAAATTTAAGGCATATCTCGCACAAGACTCGCGCGCACGCATCGGCCACCGTGTCTCAACAAATTCCTACGTGGTCACCCATTTCATTCCATTTAATAGCTTGTCATATTAATTGTACCCGTAAAGTTTTCTTTGTCTTGCTTGAGAGCTTCACAAGAACCTGAGTCGTTTATAGTATAGTTTGAGTCCCGCATCTAATAAAATATTAACCGCTACGATTGGAGCGATATATAAAGTTGTAAATAAGGATACTCTACGCGGCTTTTATGTTAGATAATAAAAAGACTACGCTGACTCTCGACCCACGAACGTGTCATTTCATGTGACACGTCTCTGCGTCTTATCGGTGTTAACTTGTCTCCGAGATTTCCTGGTTGTTCCCTCGTCTTGTAACTTGTCATCCGTTGTTGCAGTCATCGATGCGGGTTGACTAACGAAGACTTAAATCGACGCTGGTGTAAACCGAGTGGCGTACTGCATCCTTCTATTTATCACACTAAGGTAAGAAAACGTTATTTAGTAAGCGATGAATTTTATTTATTTATTTTAAATCTTTTACAGATATTTTTACACGTTAGACTTTATAGCTAGAAGCCGCCGGCATTTCTTAATACTTAAACTAGGAAGAAATGTCGAAAAAACAATAGAGGTGTCTTTTTTAAGTCCGTGAACTTTGATTTAGTGAAAACTATGCAAGTACAGTAAAAAAGGGTCTGGGATGGCCTTTTCAAGAAAAGACCATAGTTTTGAGTCACCCTGTCCATACAGATTGCACACGAACCCCATGTATCAGCTGTAAGAATAAAAGTTAAAGACCTCAATGATATTTTATATAATTTGTATGCGTAAAATAGGGCCTCATGGAGTACCTTGTTCGAGTGTGGAAGAAACCCCCGTTGGTGTATTGTGACTACCACGGACATTCCCGTAAGAAGAACGTATTCTTTTATGGCTGCGCAGCAGCTGAGAGCTGGTGCGGTAGTGACCGTCTAGGCCCTGATGAGCCTGTTAAGTACTTGGTAAGTTTTTTTTACTTTTAAATATCGATGACTTAAGATTCAAAACGATACAACGCCACTTCATTTGATTGCAAAACTTACTAAATAGATTTTTCACAACCCAGAAATCAATTATCGGAGAGAAATTTAACACCCTATAACAGCACGGTCTTTTGATTATGATGCTAAAAATGACTAGTAATTATCAGCATCTTGTTTCCTGGACAAATTTAGCATTTCCATTTAAACTGATTGAAGGAAATTGACTAATACTGTACAGATATGAAGAAATCATCATTCTCATTTTGTTTTTTATGAAATGATTTTATTAAACTACTGTAATTAAAAACTCATCTGAGAAAGACTGTTCCCATTAAAATATAATGTTGCCCGCAGTTAAAAAAACTAAATAATTAAAACTTCAGTAGATGTCATGTCTGTCGCAGTTTTCCTTTTTATATTAAATCACAGATAGGTCTCGCAACTGTGTTACATTACCTACAAAGTCTTAAACCGGAATATAATGATTTTTTTTCATTTAAATTACTTTTCTTTATGTTAAACAAAGATGCTGCCGGCGCTCATGCATCGGATATCTCCGGCATTTGCTCTCGGTTCGTGTTCCTTCCGAGTGGAAAGAGAAAGAGAGAGCACTGCGAGAGTCACCGTTTGGCGTCATTTAGGAGTAACTAGATCTTACACAATGGAAGCCTCTTTCTGTGGTTTCGATAGAGGGCCTTTCAAGGTAATCTGCCTTTTAATTCTGCCTAATTATTAAAACCTGAAAATTGGCATAGTAGTTATTCCTTTACCATTGTAATATATTACTGTTCTGTCTTAAGCCTATTAGTTTAAATTTTGAACGTCTAAAAATTATGGTGAAATTAATTATGGCAACTATAAAATACCTGCCCTAAACAATAGATTTTTCATTTATTTGAATTGGTTTTGAGAATTTGATTAATAAATACGCGCCTGTAGAAGGTAAGTAAAATAAATGCTTGTTTCTGCTATCCATGAATCTATGTAGTTCGTCTCACATTTTCGCCATGACAGAAAGATGATATCAAAGATAACATCTTATTAAGACAGTTAGTAGTAGGTTATTAATCAGTTATCAGTCAGCCAATCAATCCAGTTGATTTACAAGGCGCCTATTTCTAATATCTTTAAATTATGGTCGATGTTACCAGTAGAAGTATCTCAGGTACAATAAATCAAAGGCACTAAACTTTTTAACTATCACCAATTTTATTTAATCCGTAATTAGAACTGCC
Organism: Hyphantria cunea; assembly: GCA_003709505.1. Lineage (NCBI taxonomy): Eukaryota > Metazoa > Arthropoda > Insecta > Lepidoptera > Erebidae > Hyphantria > Hyphantria cunea. Next base: position 1,327,945 of record PKRV01002605.1, on the reverse strand, counting down.
ATTTCCACTAACCTTCTCATCTCTCGTTGACCCGGGGCTCGTTTGGTTTTAATCGCATCCAGTTTATGACCTGAATTAATAGATCTAATCAGGGATAGCCGTTTACTTTGATTAGAATCAAATACTCGTCAAGCCTTGACGTCCTTAGGTTTAACTTAACTTTTTTTATAGAAACGCTAACTTTGCCCTTGGCGCAACCCGCTTGTATGTAGGATATCGCGGTAATTTGTCATCATTTTTCGGATTAACATAAAGCTTATGATTATGATACTCCAAAACAATGACGCTTTCTATTGGTAAAATTATTTTCAAAATCCGTTCAGCAGATCCAGAGATTACAACATGTGAGTTTGTCACTTTGCCTCTTTACAATATTGGTATTATTTGTATAGGAACTAATATTTTAATCACAATTGATATAGAGGCGTATCGTATCTCTATTGTCTTACTAGTTTTTGCCCGAGACTCCGTCCACCTGTATGTCGGTTATCGCGATAAAACCTATGTCCTTTCTCAAGAATCAAAATCTCCAATTTATGGTATTTCGATTTTAATGGCATTCATCCAATGCTCATGCCATTAAAATCGCTACACCAGTTTAGCCTTGAAAGCATTTTGGTGACAAGACATTTATTCTTGTATTTATAACACTAGTATTGATGTAGGTTTCAAAACAGACAGACCTCTTCATTATAAGTGTTTTAGCAGTATGAAAACTACTTACATGACATGGCATACCAGACTTTAGATATCTAATAAGTACTGCGGTAACTATACGCATCGTGCCTCATTTGTACCCAATCAGATATGACAGTTTATGTTCAAATCATGATAACGATACTTAGCTGGCACGACATGTGGGCTAATACATCTGGCGGTGTCCGCCCTGTCCAGCCCATACTTGAGCCTAGATCCATCCGATAAGGGTTACATCGCTACAAATCTATCTACTTACTTCGCGTGAGAAGACGTCTATACCATCTGTATTTTATTAATGGCTAGATTTTATCAGTGGTTAAGTTAGCTCAGTTCTTGGTTAGCGTTCAAAATAAGCATTTTGTTCATTTTAATTTAATTGCTCGCGATATAGTTGTTGTCTCTGGAAAAATTATTTAGGAATTTCTCGTACTTGCACTAAACGGTGTCAGTTTTAGTTTTGTTAATGTCTTGCAACAAGACACTTGAATTTATCATTGCGAACACTCTTATTAGTTGGTCAAATTTAAGATGTTATTTTTACTGCCGAGTGACTGGGAAGGTATAATCTGTAAAGCTTTACTTATCACTATCTTCATCGATCCCCGCCTCTTCCAAACCTTTTGCACGCAGATAGTTGCCTACCTTCCTGGCCAGTTACAATTGCGCTTATTTGACTTTCAAGAATTTTCCATTAATATTTCACTGCCTTCAATGTGTCTATCACAGATTGATGAAGTGTATATATATATATATATATATATATATATAAATATATAAATAGCCTAAATACTACAAAAAAATCAACCTTCTATTGTACAATGCTTTTGTATAAATAAGTCTTTGAATTACTCTAACATTGTCTACGGTTTTTAAAATAAGTGATCATCAATAAACACTATTCTTAAATAATAATTTAACAATAGTAAAAACACTTCATATCTTGTTGTTATATACCAATATATACCGCATATAGCATCTTCATAAAAAATATAGACTTGTTTTATCAGCACATGTGCATAATGAAGTATTATGTAGTTATTTCTTTTCGCTAGGGTTTCCACTTGAATACGCAGCATTTGCAGAGTGTCGGCTGCGATTTCTGCGAAGCTCTCAACGGTCTCAACGACACTGCAACCAATGACGACATACAACTCACCAAGGACCTTAACGAGTCAGTATATCGTTTTACGTTGTACTTTCGCAATTCTACCTATAGAAGTAATCAACAGATGTCAAATGATTTCTTTCAAAACGTAGAAAGAAAAAAGAAAAGCCGTTTACTCTGACATACACAGGACAACACATTGTTTTATAGAGAGTTAAGGGGACGGTACCCAAGCAATTATAGTACCCCGTGAAATGTTCGAAATGGCGCCTATCTCAGCATCTTACTGTAGCCAGTGATACAGCACTGCTATTACGACAGGGCCCACACCCGGTGTCGTCGGTCTGGCCGTGTCCGGTGGTGTATATTCTTAAGTCTGTATTACTAAGTGTGTTTATATATCCATACAAATACATAAAATAGGTACTTATAATAGCTATTTGCTTGACAGAAATATCATTGAGATAAAATTCACTGGTGCAGGGAAAAACAGGCAAGTCATTTGATTAAACTAACCCTCTGTGTTTATCTGAATGATAACAAACCAACCATGCATCATGTCATTGTTTCTTTGTATGCATAATACTTTCAATTACTTTCATAACACGTGTCGCTCCTCGCATACTCCGCCTATTTTTAACTCTAAGGCCTTCCCGCCATTGTTAGCTCTGACTCTTAATTCTTTTTGTCTTGTGTTTAAATATAGTGCTAACTTTAATGCGAAAGTCTATTTCTTAGCAAAAATAAAGTTGGCACGCAAAAGAACATCATTTAAATTAAGAATAAAGTTCGTACAAGCGTACAATAGGTAGGTATGTTTTTACAAATGTTATTACGCTTACAGAAATAAATTCTCTCACTTTTTTAAGTTTTTTTTTCATATCGGAAATGAGTATTTCTAAAAGCTATCAATTTAATTAGTCAACGCCAAAGCTGTTGAAAATACAGCATCATTAATGGAAATTGGATTTGTTGGCAAATCTAAGTGCTGCCAACTCTTACAACTCAAGCGAGCAAACTAAAAAAACCCATTAAAATAAGACTTCACTTTTAAATCTACTTACCCTACACTGATGCTTACAATATTAGTTATTATTGAGCTATTTAACTTTTAAACCACACCTTAGCGCGACATGAGACCATTATTTTAGCTCAAAATACGTAAATAGATACACCGACGTAGTTAATAACAAATCCAATTTGCTAAGTGAAAAACACTACTATCAATAGCCGGTACCGCGTTATCACTGAACAATATTCGCAGGGTATATTCAAAATCGGTTTCCTTAGGCACACATTTAAAAGCTATGAGTAAACTGGATATAGCACGGTATTGGTGTAACATTATATAGTCTTCATGTAACTAAGAAGTAGGCCATGCAGACATCGAACTAAATTGAGAGGTCTACCTAGGATCCGTAGTTATCGTTAAAACACGTCATTAAGTCTTGTTTACACAAGCTCGAACACTATAACAAGGCTCAGACTAGTATACTCGTTACGATAATAATCACATACAAGTTTCGCAACAGTCTCTCACTTTATTACTCAAAAGTATATCTTACAAACTGAAGAATGCACTAAATTTCTCTTGAAAGTTAAACAACTTTAACGACTTTAATTTGTTAAAATTATGCTTGTTGCCACACTACTTAGATGAAAAGCTCTAAAAATGTCTGTGTTGTTTTCGTTTAATACGACTAAAAGTGTTAAAGGTCGCATGTTTCTGACACGCTTAAAATAAAATTCTTGTTTAATTTTATTGTGGCTATGCATGGGTGGCCCTTGGGTCCTGCCTCAGGTAGTAATTTAGATTCAACGTTCTTTAATACCTAAAACACTGCCAATCCGAATCATTCCAATAATTATATCTTTGGCAGGACAATTTTGATTGTCTTTATATCAAGGACGGTAAGAACCCATAATCAAGTAGGTACCTACAACATTCTTTTTTTTATAACTTGTTGCAATACGGGGTCACAGACGGCTGGTTTTCCATAAGTCGATCAGCTTGACTATCAATTAATCAAGAAAATCATAAAACATAACATTATGTATAATAAGAGGAAGTTATAACAATCCCGTTCGCGTAAAAACCTTGCATTTTATGACTGTTGGCAGTGGATGTATCATTAAGTTCACAAATGCATTGGACTTTCAATGTGTATTTTAATTTAAATGTTTGTCTACAGGGTAATCGCGGTGGACAGTGAACCGGGCTCTGGATCTGATAGTGTCCTGAAGACAGACTCTGATGAGGATTTCGACTAATTCGAATAACATTAACTTAGAATAAGCGCTTATTGCGAAAATATTACTCAGGATTGGTCTGCGTCACGAACTATTGCAAACATATTTTTGACAAAGACGTGTTCGCGACTCTGGCAGATCTCCTTGCGTATCTAAAAAGAGAAATAGCAACAAAATTTAGAAGTTCCAAATAAATTCTATCAAAGATAATAAACTACAACTAGAAGCTAGATTAGAAATATTTGAAAGTGACGAAGCGATATTGTTTTCGAAAGTATTTTTTTTTATTTTGTTATGAAGTTTACGCGTTTTAGTTTAGTTATTTTAGGCCCGTCCAAAGACATTCTGTATATAAAATTGGGCCGTGTTGCAGGACATGTTGTGTATGACTGGATTTACATAGATGTATTTAGTTTGGTTTGTTATGGTAATAAATTACGAGTATAAGTTGGCTTGTGATCTCAATTACAAATAAAATATGAAATCACTCGTTCTATTTTATTTTTTACCAGCCCCCTAGGTAAGTTCTACAAACGAAAATGTTTGTAGAAAACTAACAAAACGATGAATGGTGAAGGAATGACGTAATTTCATCACTGTCATCACAGTCATGTGATAAAAATAAAATATTGCTCAATAAGACAAGAGAATAGAGGTGTTAGCGATTCTAGAAAAAGACTCGACACGATACACTTGCAAGTTGAGGATTTTTTCCAAGACAAATAAATGCCTGCCACCAGAAGTAAATCAACTTTTTAAAGTTACCGCATGTTCTAAGACGGTGCAACACTAGCCAGCTAGGATATTTTGACAATCGGGCAACTTGGACACTTAGAACTAAATATTTATTGCTTGGTGGAGCACCACAACTTTAGAAAATCGAGTAAATACAAAGAGGAATGAAACAATGCATGACAATATGCGGGGGTGAGGGGGGTTGCTTTTCTCTTTGCCATCTACCAAACAATAGCAAAACTACTTGCATCGTTACATGTTGATGTTGCCATGTAGTTTAGTTGCCTAACACTAAGTATACGATGTAAGGGACGTACTCACATTTTTTTATCAAGGTTATAATCTTTCAAGGTCAATTTTGTGAATCATTTTGACGCATGTATCGCAAAAATGTTATTCATAGCAAACATCGTACCTAATATTATAAAAGTGAAAGTTTATGTATTCTATCTTCCCCGTAACCTTGGTGAAGTATTTGGTTTACAGGTACATTATTTATTTTAATAGTGGAAGAACAAAAGCAAACAAATAATAATAATAATAATTATATTATGTTATGTTTATTTTTTATGTATTTAAAAATGTAATAAATATGTATATATAAATGTAATAAAGAGAATAATAATAAATAAATAAATATTTCGGACATCTAACACACAACGCCATCTAGTCCCAAACTAGACAGAGCTTGTAATATGGATACTAGACAACTGATATGAATACATAAATACTTTTTCTGTAAATACATACATACTATACATAGTAAACACCCAAACTCCGAAACAAATATTTGCAGATCGTACAAACATTTGGCCCGACCCAGGAATCGAACCCGAGACCTCAAGGACAGCAGTCGCGTACGCTACCACTGCGCCACCGAGGCAGTCAAATATATATTATATATAAATATAGTGCACATCATTTTTATTTTACTTTATTGAGGCAACAAACACATACAAGATTGAGAACAATAACATAAAGTAACATACACATAATCCAAAAAAGTTTCTAGAAATTAGTTTTTTATTAGTGCCTACTGACAAAAAAAGTGTTAAAAGTAAAAATGTTGTTTAGGCATTTGAATGTTAGTAATCTAAAAAACCCTAAATAACGACTTCGGTTATACTTAAGTTGTCAACCAAATCTCAACCTGAAATTTATTGAAGATAAAATTCTTTTTTCTTTTTTTACAACTTCCGCATTAGGAATATACATTCCTGTGTCGCGGGGATCTTTACAAACATACATGAAACGGACACAAAGTACACCCAGACTTAGAACAACAATTTATGGATCACACAAAGTGTTGTCCCATGTAGGATTTGAACCCACAACACTTGGCGCAGTAGGAAGTGGTGTGGCGACCACTGAAACCACTAGGCCAACCGTGTAGTCAAGTCGGCATCTTCTCCCAGAAAGTGTTTATTTTCTTTAATTAAAAACGTTTATTTTGAAATTGAAACAAAAGTGAAGCATAATTCATTTTAAAAAAACATCTCAAAATGCTGTTGCCACTATATGTACCTAAAAGTACCTTTATTTTTTTAATTAACAAAACTTTAAGTACCTCTGATATTCTCCAGTACCTTTATTTTTTCAAACAACTGTCATTTGACAAACTACTTGTCTGATCTTTAAACGATCTTGTTTTACTTTCCATGTACTTTTTGTATTTGCTTTTATTTTTCTAGAGGAATCACGTTGTGTTGAAACTTCATTATTTTTACCTGTGGTAGGGTTCGGTGACAATATAGTACTAACTAGTAATTTTCTTTTGCGCTGCAATATAAACTATAATGCAACAACTTAAAATTTAAAATACAAAGCAAACAAAGTCTAGCTGGCTAGGCTAAGAGCCAGAGACGATGACTGCTAAGGCGCAATTGGAGGTCAATTCCCAACCAGGACAAATCGTTGTGTGATGAACAGGATCATTTTTGTGTCTGGTTTTAATGTGTCTATACTTATAAAATAATCTTTAATATGAATTTATTTAGAAATAAATATGCGTGTTTATCAGTAGTCTGGTTACATAGTACAGGCCCAAGCCAGTTTGGGATCAGACGGTTCGGACAGAATTGCCGTGTGGAGATATGACGCCGATGATCAAACCAAGTGGCGTGCAATTGGAGAGGCCTATGTCCAGCAGTGGACTGCGATAGGCTGATGATGATGAGATATAAAAAACTTATCACGCTTTCTGCTCTAACTTTAATTAATTTTTATTAATAATTAATCCACGCTCGTAACAAAAACACATCGCCAAATAGCATGAAAAAATTAGTCATGGGTCCCATTGAACACTTGCTAAAACAAATATTTTTAATAGGGAAATAAAAGAAACCATAAAAATCCAAAACTATATTGTCATCAACAACAATAAATCACAATGTATACTTAAATTAAATAAATAATTTGCACTAGTTTGCATTTTCATTATTGTTTTCATTGACATTATATTTAATATAAATAAAATGTAACATCTTGACCAAATTTTTATAATAAGAATTTAATAGAAAAATCCATATATTGTGTCAAAATAATTGGCTTCCAATTGCTAATGTGATGTTTATAGTATTTAATAATTAACAAATAATAAATTCTAGTTAGTTACGAAATTGGTTACAACACTTATAAATATTAACAAAATACTGATATAAAACGACATTATAAAAATTATCATTATCTTACGTTAATAGTGCATAAAGTTTATCCACTTTTGTTCTATGATCACACATACAGGGTTGCCTTACCTAAAAAATTGAAAAAAGATCAGTATTGTCATAGTTAAAAATGTTGTACGTAACGCTGATTTAGGAAAGAAATATTACGAGAGTCGCCTACCACTGATTAAATATCATCATTCAATCTTTTAATTTTGTTAATACAAAAAAAAAAGTACGTTACATAGCGACTTATAAAAATACTTTCTGAACCCTTGTTTCCATAATTCTATAAATGATACAATAACGTGTTTGATCATGCTCGTAGCGTTTGATTTAAAATATACGATGGTCGATAATTATAGTAACCAAATGTGGGTCTATGTTTTATGAACTGATGACACCGAAATATGGATCCGTCAGTCTGATGCGATTTAATCGAACATATCGAAACGATCCAGTCGATTTTCAGATCGAATGAAATAAGGAAACGAAACGCGAATATATATTTTTTACAGTATGGGGTCAAAAAGCAGACGGTCACCTAATATTGAGTGACTACCGCCGCCCCATAGTAAACTAAAATAAAAAGTTTTTAACAGATGTAATCATATCACCAAACTCTATATTGAACTACGCAATCGTTTCGGCAGTATTAAACTTGAACTATTGTTACTGTAAATAAATAAATAAATATAATTAAATAAAATTAAAGTGTCTGTTTGTAATTTTAAATATACAGTTAAATGTATAATATGGAAGTATATACGGTAAGAGTATACCTTTACTCTGCGTGATAGAAAGCAAAGATAGGATCCAAGAGTGATGTCCATGGGCTGCGGTAGTTACTTTCGATGAAGTGACATCCTCCCCCCCTTCATATCATAAAAATTGAAGCCAAGATTGCCAAGAGCGTGATCAATATCGTTAATCTCCATATTAAGGAAAAACAGGAGCTTTGGTTAGGACAACAATTCTGTAACAACTTGAAAGAAATAACTACAGTAGGTGACTTACAGAATTAAACGACTTCTAACAAATTCCTACGAATATAGATTTCTTGATTTGTAAAGAGCACCTTTAGGAAAACAATCATTTTGTATTCTACGACAATAGAGACACATCAAGATAAAAATAAGTAAGAAATATAAAATCTATGTTTTGCATTTACGCAATTAAGAAAATAAAAGATTATCTAAATAACTTGGCAGTAAGACATTGTCTAATAAAACATAATATGATTTACATGTGAGCAAAACTTATAATTGTCTTTTTACAACGTGACATATTTACGAAGATGTCTTGCCTTACATCAATTTTTTATATTTTATTTTAAGGTAGTCGTGGAACGGAGTTAGATAATAATATGTTACGTATAACTGCAACGGCTTTCTTCAATGTAAGTGCTATAACTTGCTTAATAAATTTGTTTTAGTTGGTAATTAGAATAAGTTAAGAAGCTTAAAAAGCAAGTTATTTGATTTACTTTAAATGTTTATCTAGTAGTTTCAAATTAGAAACTGCTATCACGCTTGATTTTATACAATTTTTCAGTAAATCGTAGTTATCTAAATTTTTCGATGGAAAACCATCATTCATCTCTTATCTAAATCCGATCCCTGCTAATAATATTTTTTAGATCCCACTAACTTTTTAAACATTTACACATGTATATTATGAAAATATTATATCTATATCATGAATGTAAGTCGGTGTTTTGATAAAAAGTATGAACTCTAAGTTGTCAATGGTTCTACAGATTAGAAAAATAAATTTTAAAAAAGGAACAACTCTTCCAATTCTATTTCGCACCTGCTTTATGCATAGCTTTTCATAGCATGGTAAAAAATAAGTTACATACTATTCGTAAGAACACCGACTCCAATTGCACCGTGTCTATCAAGGACGTAACTTTCACTATAATTCTCAGAGCGGTCGCCTCGCGACCGTCTATAACACCGGTGGCGTTAACATACTCGTACATAAATATTATATACAATACCATTCTATTTACGACTATCGTAATTCTACATAATCGTACGGCACGTCCGTCGTCGACAATGTTACCCGAAATAAGTTTAATTTGTCTCTGAACACTAGGGTATGACAATCCGGTAGGACGATCGCCCCTGGGGTGAGAGTCAGCCGGAGTAGCGGCCGTCGTGGTGTGTGGGGGAGGGGGAGGGCGGGTGACGTCATTGCGCGGGGGCGGGCGCGGCGGCGGCGGGCGAGTGCGGGGTGTGAGGGGTGTGCGGGGCGCGCGGGCGGGGCGGCTGGCGTCTCTGGCGCGCCAGGAACGACTGGCCGCTCGACAGCAGCGCGAAGCGCGTGTCTACGGCGTCGCGCTGGCAGCGCATGCCGAGCTGGTACCACGCAGTGGCCAGAAGCCGCTGCTCGTTAGCACCTGCCCCGCGTACTTCCGACCCGCTCCACCTGCAAACGATATCATCGTGTTACTGCCGTTATTATCTTCTTCCGTGCTTTAGGCAATCATACTTGTACACCCAAAAACACTGTGGAATTTTCACACATTGGCAATATTTCTTCTTTAAGTTAAATTATTACCCTAAAATCTCCTTCAATATTAACATAAAACATGAGTCAAATACCTATGCAACGCAAATAAAAGAAATTCAAATATAAAGGTAATCTTCTTATGGGCGTTAAAAGTGGGTAATAACTTACTCAAGCCTGTTGTTATGGTTGGTGGCGGGCGGCGCGTCGGGCCGGGAGGGGCCCGCCGGGGCCGCGGCTCGCGAGTAGCCCAGCGTTATGTCCGACAGCGACTGTTGGGCTGGAATGTCAATAGTTTGTTTTAGATTTATATATAATTGTTCACATTATTTTTACCAAAGACGCATTTTCGACATAAGTGTCGCTTACGATATTTGGCGGTAACGGCTCGATAAGGCCGTATCGTTTAAATTAATTTTAAAAAATCTAATAATATAAATTTACTTTAACTGTTCGAGTGAAAATTTATTACAAGTATTTATCTATCAAAATAAAAAATATACTTTTATCAGAGAAAAGACACGCTGAAGATTGTTCCGATCATCGTTAGATCCCAGATCGTCCTAGAAGTAGATAAAAATTGGATGTAAATATTTAGACAAACATACCGGAGGCCCTAGGGTCAAGTGACTTGATGACATCTTTAGCCTTCTCTAGGCATTTCTTGTACTTGTCTTCGGTGGCGAGCAGATCCTGGTCCCGCGCCGCTAGTGCCTCCTGCAGTTTGCTGGACCGCCGACGTTCTTCGGCCAACGCGGCCTGCAGTTCTTCCACTTGCAAGGCTGGGGTACAAAAGATTATTGAAAATGAATTTGCAGAAATAACTTCAATAATAATACATATATTGTGACACATATTATCTGCATTATATGTAGTGTTATGTAGTGTGTATACATAGACCTGTAATTATTATTTTTTAATAATATAGTAATAATAATAAATTATTTATTGTAACAAAAAAGAGAATTACAAAACACTGTACAGCCCAGTAGGTACGTACTTGGGGAAACTAGCGGCGGGTGGGCCCCTAAATTATTTGGACCTACTTATGCAACAAGGAACCAATCCACAAGCATGCCAAAATTGAGATAATTATTCCTATCTTTTCTAGATAGGTCCTTATCTCCATTTTGGCATGTGTGGAATACCATGGAAAAGAGATGTCATATAAAATCTATGTACTCTCAAATCACATTCCACAAATCTGATACATATTATACTGGACTAGTTATTGTTTTGCATAAATTTTCTGCCTCTACCTGTCTTCTTACTACCTAATGTTCATAAACGTATACAGAACGTAACTTCTTATATACAACACGATTGATGTAAAAACATTTTTAAAGTATTCGATAGGAGTATTAAGTGTCCAATATTTTAGTGTGTAGTTTGGCTAAGTATGCTAGAAAAGCTTGCAGTTTACTACGGCTACCAGAAGTGGCTTTTTTTATTTCCTGCTGGAAGCAGAAACATGGATTGCTAGCGGAGGAAGCTCCTGATGTTTGATTGTGCGTGCTCAGATGTTTCAAAGCATTTTAAATATTAGTTTATAGATTGCATTCATCACAGCTTGTAACCACATACATCAGCAATGTCAAGCGATTTAAATTTATCATGATATACTTAGATATATTACGTACAGTTATTATAGATACATCGTATATATAAAAATTAACTGCTGTTCGTCTCACTTAAACTCGGTAATGGCTACATCGATTTGGCTGATAGTCTGAAAATATTTCTGAAAGTCTAGTTAAACAGTGTGAAATACTTAAATGTTCGTAATTAATACATACAAAATTTACGCGCACGATATAGGGGGCATTACTAGTAATATTATATTTCCTATTCATACTCATATACACAATATATATTGTTTGTAAAGCGGGATATGGTGCAAGCTACATTTCACATGCTTATGCTAGCCGTTGCATTAGCTCTCACTAAACTCTTATCTAGCAATGCCAAACGCAGTTGATGTTGTAAGCGAATTGATGTGAAATAAACTTGCATCAGGCCCTTTGTTTAAGAACATACATTTAGTATATACAACAAAATATTAATAGTGTAGTATACAAAAGACCTTTGTTATTTTAGGAACGTTTTTGGAAGTGAAGTGAACTGTGTCACTCGGTTTATATAGACATCTTCCGATTAGTTCATAGTAATATTATCTATGGTTACTACTAAATGGTAATTTTTATACTGAGGCAACATTTTTATATATGAGAACTTACGCAGTAGGAAAATATATCCTCTGTCTAAGTGGACTTTACAAATATTCGTGAAACATACTAAAAAAGACATCCAGACTTGTAGATAACAATAGGGTAGTTGAATGTATGGTATATAAAAACCTATGTCTCCAACATTAAAACGAATATTACCAAACATCTCGAAAAATATAATTATTACAGCTTCATTTCAATTACAAATTTTAATAAAATAAACATTGAAATATATTGCTCAATTGAGTATTCTAAAACAGTGACGTCACAAGTTAGTTTTTTGTACATTTTTCATACAAAGTTATCGTTTTGACAGATGATTAAAAGTGACTAATTAACTAAAGTGTCAACTACCCTATTTATAGACGACTACGTGTTGTCGTGTTGCTATCATGTACTTTGTATTTTAAAAAGATTCTCTTTACTTTAAAAGAGACAGCGATCCCTGAGTTTGTTTCATCCTTTTTTCTCAGGGCTAGTCCAGTTAGGAAAGGCCGAACTCAACTGCACAAAAGAAGTTTAACTTTTAAAAGTGTTCATAACCTGATTGCAAAACAATAATTTCATTGCATGTCCCGTCTGGGGATCGAACCCACAACGCTAGTCGTGCAGTCAATTTTAGTACAATTAATATACAGGACTAACATTTCCTCTGGTTATCTTCCATGGCAGTGGCGAGCCTGGGATTAGGCGCTTCAAGCGTGGCTTCCAACTGCATTATCCGTTGGTTTGCCTCGCGGTTCATCGCTCGCTGCTTTTCTAGTCGAGCCACGTAATCTTCCAGTAGGGCCTAGAAAACACATTCAAATTATATCTAATTATATAACAATCAACCATAAAAACTTTGAAATAAGGGGTTTGAATTCATTTTCCGTAAATAATCTTATAACACCCATTGATGCTAATTCCGTAGTTGCGTCACTAAACTAAAATTATCTTCCAATCCCTTATTTTAGTTAAACGATTTCCAAAATACAATTTTGGCATGTATGAATTCAGATAATGTCCATAGTGTGCTTTAAGAACGTCGTTTGACAGGAAAACACATCTTTAGTGATTATTAGTTTAGTTATCCAACAGGAGTATTAGCACTAATGACTGAAAAGAGCGGTAGCTAATAATAACAGCTGTGTGGGAAGCTAGTGTGCTCTAACGCAGCGGCATAAGGATCAGATTTGCTTGTTATAAACATTTAAGCATGGCCTTAGCAAATATAAGGGCATCGCAACCAACCGTAGATATTCATAATAACACAGCGCACAAAGCAATAACATTGTGGTGAATAAAGTTCGATATTTAAAGTGTTCAAGCGTGTTTAAGATTACACATAAATATGTGTATTATATCACAATACGAGATCGAGTTAAGTAAATAACCATCATTTATTATTATTGCGTTTCTATATCGGTTTAACATGCAGATAGTTCGATATGAGATCTATGTCACTAAATGTAGGTATGTCGTTAAACTCAGCATATATAAGTTTTACAAACTTAGTAAATATGAGTTTTACAATATAATTTCTTTTAGTAAAAGAATTTGACTGAGTTTTGTGAATCACAGAAAACCGGTGTGAAACAGCGCTTACGCTGTGTTTCATCGAGTGAGTGAGGATACCGGAGGCCCATACCCCAATCCAACGCCCCCTATCCCCCTCACCATCCCCCTTCCCCCCCAGGCCGCCAAAGCGTGGGTCACCATGCTGCATTGTTCTTTTTCGCATTGAGGATGGTGACCACCACTCTTGGATTCTGCTCATGCTTTCCATCAGGCAGGGCAGAGTCATTTTGGCAGCTTAAATATAAAAAAATAAAAAAAATAAAAAAAAACAAGAGGGCGTAATATCAGCTTATTTTACATCGACTTGCTTTCGACGGCGTGGGCGTTGGCTTTACGATTAGAAAACAGTTTCAGCATAGTCCAAACACGCTTACCGTGACGATCAAATATTTATAAAATGACCTTACGCTAAAGCCCTCTGTTATGACCGATTATAGCGCAAAGAGACCTAAAATGGTTTTAAAAATAAGTTGTCATCCCAAAATCGTACCTGTACCGATGCCTGGTCTGCCTGAGCACCCTGGTTCTGTCGCAACAATTTGTTCTCGTGCTCCAGTCGAATCAACTTCTCCTTCAAATCGTTAGGCGTTTCACTCATCTCCCGCGATACGTTGCCTTCATTAGCTCCTGTAATTGTGAGTCTACACGTAATAATAAACGCCTAGTGGACCTACTTTTTATACATATTTTATTACTTATTATTTACAATGTTTAAGTGCTAATTTTTTCAGTGCTTATTTATAGTTACCGCGGAATACCAGAACCCAATTTTAACTTGTGAATATAATTATGGTCGTGTTATGCAAGCACCTCGGGAAGCTTTACGATTTTCAGTTCTCAAAATATAGGTTGAACTCCGTGATAGCCGGCTACGAAATTGACGAAGAAACTTTGAACAAGCCTCATTTTTACGCGTCATATACAAATAAATTGCAATAGGTATATTATGAATTTAAAAATTCAAATCAAAATGTACCGAAAACCTAAAATGATACTAGTGACAACTGTCACAGAGCTCAAGATATATTTTAAGGATGTTTGTCAGACTATTTAGTCACACTGATTTAATAAAACGGTATAATGAAATGGAACAGTCAATAATTAGTCAGTTAATCAGAGTATATTATGTACTTAAAAACAGAATACTAGTTGTATAAAAAGAATTTTAACTAAATTTACAAAGAAATTACTATGTTAGCAAAATTACCCATTTAAGGTGTTTTGGAGGCTTGGAAATGGTTACACTTAATAATATTCACCCAAAGAGGCGGCCAATTAAAAGTTCTTGATATGAATAAGTATGATAATGCTGCAGAAAGAGCAACAGCGTAGTAGTCAAAGCGTAGGTAAGCTTTAGTAAGTCTTACAGTTCGAATCCACTAAATACACTTCTATTTAAAATTGAACTTAAAACAGGTTAAATTAGTAGCCGAGCCCAAACAATCTTGAGAATAATAAAGCCTAGTAAGATAATTTCTTGGAACCTGATTGGTAAAAGTGGCCTTGATCGATGCGTCACTATTTTCTAACGCGAATGGACTACAGCAGTTTAAATACAATAGTTTCTACACACAGTATGTATGTAATGTTTACCTGCAGTAATAGTAGAACAACGCAACTCGTCGACTGTATCCCGCAGCGTGTCTCGTTCCTGCAAGAGCGTGTCTCGTTCACGTTGCAGTGACATGGCGCGACTGCTCAGTTTTTTATTTTCGATCTCCAATTTGTCAGCTTTTGTAATCTCAGCGTCAAGCTTTTCGTTTAAATCTGTAACCTAGAATGTAGATAAAAAATTGTTCAGAATAAGGCAGCATTTGGCTATTGGGCAGTCGTTCTAAGGCACAGACAATAAGTTATTGCAGAAAGGTATAAAATAAATTGTGTTAGAAACTATTTAACACAGGTGGTACTTTCTCGTTCTGTTTACATGTATTTTTTCATATAAAATGATTATTTAAAGGTGGTAATCTCGGGAACTACAAGTCACTTTTCAAAAAACTATTAAAGAATATTTCTGAAATAGTATTGCATAGCTTATTCCTAAAAGGATATTATGTGCTACGTAATATCCAAGCTACGCTGCTTAAAGTAAAGCTGTAACTACATGCAGGTGAATACTTAGATTAGGTGGAAAGCAGATATAACTTCGAAGGGAGGACTCCAGAGGCGTGGAGTAGGAGTGTGGTCGTCCTGTTCTTCAAAAAGGGAAATAAAACCATGTTGAGGAACTATCGGCCCATTTCCCTCTTGAGCCACGTCTATAAGCTGTTTTCAAGAGTCATCACGAACCGTCTTGCGCGAAGACTCGACGAATACCAGCCACCGGAGCAGGCTGGGTTTCGGAGCGGATATGGCACCATAGACCACATCCACACAGTGCGGCAGATAATACAGAAGACCGAAGAGTATAATCAGCCCCTGTGTCTAGCATTTGTGGACTATGAAAAGGCCTTTGACTCGATTGAGATCTGGTCTGTTCTGGAGTCCCTGCAGCGTTGCCAAGTAGAT